>CM035095.1:64851807-65239486 GCA_020205505.1 Panax japonicus | reverse complement strand
AAACCCTAATTTTAGAAATCCTCCGATTTGATGTTAATTGTTGCAATTGATTGTTTAAAGATGTGTTATAAGGTGTTAATTGAAGTTCTGGATTGTTAAATCTATGACCCATAACATCAAAGTGCTCAAAATCAAAATTTTTCCAACTTTTGAAAAACCGTACTCTGTTATTTTTAGGCACATGTCAGGGCTTATAACTCTTTACTTGATCATGATTTTTGTTGTTTAAAAGTTGTTATATGTAGTCTGTAATGTGATCTTTAAGATCCAAAAATAATCAAGGCCAGATCATTTGTAGATCGGAAGATATTAATGGTCAAAACCCGTTGACCAAATCTGCCAAAGTACCGAACCCAGAAAAATTAAGAACAATTTCCGTGTCCAACTTTGACCGGCCCGATCTTGCTGATGTTTTGATGTTTTTGTGTTATGATACTTTTTAATGGTAGACCTACATGTTATCTACAAACTGGAGTTGATAGATCATATAAACTTTATACGAACATTAAGTTATAAGGACTCAAAGTAGGTACCTCAAATATGTTAAATTCTGACAAGTCGAAGAACAGCATTGTCAGGTTTTTGGAGAGCTTAAATCTCTCTGATCTGATGTTTTGTAGCCACGAAACTTGTTATGTACTTGTAGTATTATATGAGTACTACAACATGAAATCAATTTCAAGTCCAGAAACATCATGATCCGATCGGAAATCATGGTCAAAGTAGCCTACTCGGCTACTGACTTTGAGTTCTGGAAATCCTCAAGAACACCAATAGCGACAGAAAGTGTCGCTATAGCCCTTTAGCGACGGTTTTATTTATAAATTCCGGAAATTAATAAAAAAATTTGATAAAAATGGTTTTTAATTATTAAAAATACATAATAAATTATGTTAAATTATTTTAAAGTCTGGAAAATAGTTTTTAACTATTTTGGGTATATTTCAAAAATATTTAATATTTTTGGAATGTAAATGGTATTTATTTATTTAATTAAAATATTAGATAAATTATTTAAAAATGGTTTTAATTCATGAAAAATCATGAAAAATTATATTATTGTGTTAGAAAATATTTTTGAGATATTTTGATAACTTTGTGATAATTTTCATTAATAAATTAATATTAATGATAGTTAAGTTATTTATTAAAATGAATTAAATAAATGAATTAAAAATGATTTTATTACATTAAAAATCATTTTAAATAATAATAAGGTATTTAAGAATATTTTAAGTTATAAAATATAACTTTTAATATTTAATGGGTAATTTCATTAATTAATGATATTAAAGTTATTTAATAATTATATTAAATAAATTAGTTTAAAAATGATTTTAATATTATAATAATCATTTTAAATGAAAATTAAGTGTTTAAAGATATTTTAAGTTATAAACTATAACTTTTAATATTTAAAGGATAATTTCATTAATAATTTAATATTAATGATATATTAATGATATTAAATTTATTTAATAATTATATTAAATAAATTGTTTAAAAATGGTTTTATTTATTTAAAAATCATTTAAAAGGGATATAAATTAATTAAAAATATTTTAAGTTATAATTAATGACTTTTAATATTTAGATAATAGTTCATTAATATTTAAATATTAATGGTAATTATTTAATAATGATTTTAGAAGTTTTAAAAATCATTTAAGGGTAATATAAGTACTTTAAAAATATTTTTAGTTATTATAAATAACTTTAATATGTTGACAATGGTTTCATTAATAGTTTAATATTAATTAAATCTTAATGATAATAGAATTGATTGATATTTAAATCATTTAATAATGATTCTGATATTTCAAAAATTATGGTAAATGATAATAATTATTTTATAATTATTATAAGGTCATGAAAAAATGATATGACTGTTATTTAATTAGTCTAAATGGATATTGGTCAACTGTTTAGAGTCTTATACTCGATAATTACCCGATAAAGATGTCAATAGACCGACATATTTCAGAAATTGATTTGGACTTAGATAATGTGATTAGTAAACTGTTTAATTGTGATTCAATGGTTATTAAGGTTGTGTGACAATGTGATTAAGAATGAGTTAATATTAGTTTGTGATGTCAAGGTTGTTGAACATGTGTGATAAGATGATTAGGTTATATGTGCTGACTGCGAAATGTAGTACTATGTGTTATATTATATTGTTCTAATCGAACGAATGATTTGATTAATGATAGGTTGTGATAGAAAATGGTAGAACTAAGTTGAGAATTGTAAGCAGCGCATAAGGCAAGTATCCTAACTTTGCATTTTCTTTATGCAATGGACAGAAGTGAGAAGTTCAGAATTATTATTATTATTAATGTACAGATGGTTAAGCCTATATTATATACACCCTTTGATTATCAACACGTTAGTATATGATAATTCGGATATATATTCTGTTCGTTAATTTCTAGAAATGATTATACAAGTGTCCCCACTTGGATAATCATTGTATTTAATCACATGTTGATAAACCTTTGTTATACATATATGTTGAATTATAGATTATTGTTGGATAAAATAAAACCTTTTGTCTGGAACCCTGACAAATATGAACATCCCTTTCACGGGAAAACTTTTATGCGCCCAAGGCGGATCAAATAAATGATAACATCGTTCTTGTAATGTAGTATTGATCAATACAGGACACAACGGGATGATCACCCCCGTGTCCGTAAGTTATGACGGTTTGCAGATGAAGTTCTGCTAAACCTTTTCAAAAATAAAAACAATGTTCATAAAATGTCACTTAAACTTTATTTATAGTCAATACGTAGTTTCAAAAAATTTGAAAGAGAGTTGTTATGTTATTAATATTAGTTCAGAAGACGTCATAGCTAATGACTTGTTGTAGATGGATATTATAAAGAAAACATTTAAATTCTTTCAACTTATATACATATAATACTTGCTGGGCACTCAAATGCTCATCCTTGCTTAATTTAAATGTTTTCAGATAAGTGTGAACAATCAGAAGGATCAGTCAAGAACAAGTGAAAAGAAAAGCAAACATATTAGGTTTACGGTGTCATTTAGTAAAGGTTGGGTACTTGGGATCTAACTCTGATAAATGTAAGATAAGTTTATAATTTATATTATTGTTATTATTATTAGTTTTATTTCCGCTCATAGAAATGGTATCGTGAAGTACCGAATTCGGGTTCAAAGTATCCGAGTTCGGGGACATTACAGACATCACATATACTTTGTAAATAATCTTATTCATTTATTAATAAAAGTATTTATTTACTAAAGCATATAATTATCTACATGGTGTTGTTTTAATAATATGTGATTCACCCATAATTTTAAGCAATGCTTTTAGAATCATGATGATGATAATGTTAATGATATCTAAATTCTTAGATAACTTAAAAACTAAAATGTTCTCAATTGATGGATTACTAAAAATGGGATTAGTAAATCTGGATATTTTGGTACATACGTTGCTTTCTCATTGGATAAGGATGATTAATCTCATGATCATTTGTGTAGAGACACTAAAGCAAGTATGTAGGTGCTTATTGGAGAATAAGTTCACTGAACGTGGCTCACTAAGGAATACCTAATGAAATTTTACTTACTTGTCAATAGGAATTCATATAGTGATAGTAGTACAAGTGATCTTTAGACTTGAGATCATCATAGTATCTTTTGTATAATGAATTATACTTTGACTTATTCCTTAAGACCCTTAAGGTATATCAAATGATATGCTTTGGTGTAATAAATTATATATGGAAATATTGAATGATCAATAAAGAATCTACCGCTTCTAGTAAAAGAAAAGACATGTCCTGTATGATTCGATAAATGATAACCCAATAGTCCTTGGCCAATGTGGAATAAAATTAGAAAGGAGTTTCTAATTTGCATTTATTCAGAGTTGTGTATTTGAGAATCGAAATATATATAATTAAATAAAATAAGACTTGACAGTAATTCTATATTTTATATTTAATCGGAACATTCTATGGTGGAATGATTGAATTATACGGTAACTGTTTACTCAAATGTTCTTTTATGATTAATCTTGAAATCTATATTATCTAGAAAGTCATTAATCGATAAGGAGACTTATCCTTATTGTAGAATAAATATTATTTATTTAAATAAATTAATAATTTAATTTATTTATTTAAATGAGATTATAAATATTCTAATTGATTTATTCACAACCGGTTAAATATGGAGAACCTAAAGAGTCACACTATAAAAGGAAGAACTTTTTTTTAAAGAAATAAATGGCATAATCATAATTATAAGTTAAGTGTATTTAATTTAATCTATGGTGATAGAATAAATTAGATAATTTAATATTTTAGAATTATTAAATATAAATTAATAAGAAGATTCATATTATTATTATCATTACTATTATTATTAAGTTAATTCCAAAAGTAGTTTGGCAATTAATTAATATAAGTACTTTCAATTATTTCTAATGAGATTAGAAATTCTAATTAATTAAAGGAGTTTAATTAATTAAATAAAACCTTATTTCTAAATAGTTTAGGAGGGTTCCCTACATCTATAAATAAGAAAGTCTTTTTATGGAGAGAGTGTGACAAAAAGTTACGAACTTTATTCCAAGAGTTGGGAGAGTACAGTTTTTCTGTTTGAGATAGGAAAAACTAGGTTATAGCTAAACACCCTTCTTCTTGAGTTTTGTTCTTCCTTTGTGGATTACCTCTAGAGGTCAAACGCTTGGGTGGCTAACGTTGATCAAAGGAAGGAATCAATCATGCATATTCAAGGAGAGCACGAAGGACTAGGAGTTGAACTTATATCTGAAGAAGCTCGAATCTTCAAGGTTATGACTCTGATTCTCCTACTCTTTTATAGATTGATAATTAAGCACACGAACAATCATGCTTTTTGTTTTGTAAAAAATATTAAAATATAATTTTATTACTCTTCTGCTTCGTTTATGTAATTTGATTGCATATATGTGTTTCTAGCAAACCTAACACCAACACCGAAGACTCAGTCAATAATGAGAGAGATCAAGTACACCATATCCAATGGTTAGCCGATTTATTAGGAGAAGTCCTGCAAGGAAGAAATAATGAAACCGTGTTTACCAACCCCCAAACGATTCCAGTAACAAACTTTAACAACTTTAGGAGTCTAAGACCTCCAGAATTTAGGGGAACTACCGATCCTATCGAGGCACAAATTCGGATTAAGAAGATTGAGAAGGCATTCATCATCACTCGTGTGGGGGAACGACCAAAAGACTACATACGCTACCTAAATGATGAAGGGCGAAACAAACTACTAGTGGGAGGCGAACCAACAAAGAGCTGGAGAATGAGTTATACAATGGGAGAAGTTCAAGACACTATTCTTTGAGAATTACTTCCCAAAGAGCATGAAAAACTAAATGGAGGTTAAGTTCATAGAACTGAAGCAGGGAGAGATGATCGTGGCTCAATATGCGGCAAAGTTCAACGAACTTAAGCGTTTTGCATCACACCAAGTCGACACAGAAGAACGAAAAGTTTAACATTTTGAACAAGGATTGAAGTCGTGGCTGTACAACAAGGTGTCGGTACTCCCAATCGGTTCGTTTGCTACAATGTTAGAGAAGGCTATTATCGCTGAAGGAGATAGTGAGGCTCTAAGTTAGTACAACATAGAAAAGAAGAACAATAATACTAGTGGAGAAAGTCATGGAGGAAGTAGTAGTGGGGCAAATAATTTAGGAAAGAGGAAATGAGATAATAACAACAACAACAGAAACAACAATCAGACGAGAAGTCATCAAGGAGGATTCAAGAAAAGAAGTGAGGCTTGTCAAAAATGTGGAAAGAATCACCAAGAATAATGCTTGAAAAGGCACAGTGTCTATTACAACTATGGCCAAAAAGGCACATTTTGCCAAACTACCGAAAACCAAAGAAGATCAGAGGATGTTTTGCTTGTCACTCGATAGAGCATCAAATTAAGGACTGCCCAAAGAATAGAAGCATCAGAGGAAGAGAAAATCAAGGAGGAGGCAGCAAGCTGATGATTGGTGGATCAGCTCAACCCAATTGATCGAATGCCTAAACTTTTAATATGACGGTTTAGGACGCAGTAGCTTTGAAGGACGTGTTGTTAATTATTATCCCAATCAATAATATAAATGTTTACATATTATTTGATTTGGGTGCTACCTGTTCTTTTGTATCTGAAGATTTTGCTAGTTGATTAAATTTGCCCCAAGAACGATTAAAAATTCCCTTGAACATAGAAGTTGTGAATAAGAAATTAATCCCTGTAAAATCCATTTGCCGAAATTTTTGTGTCAAAATTACGGGACATAAACTAAGCATAGATTTGATTCTGATAATACTGGGAGAATTCGATGTGATACTAGTAATGGATTGGTTGTATAACTATGTTGCAATAATTGATTGTCAGAAGAAATGTGTGACCCTTTAGACTCCAAACCAGTCTACGGTAGTGTTTATGGTAGCTCATCGATTAGGCAACCGTGTTGTCTTACGATGATGCAGGCAAAAAAATTGTTAAGGAAAGGATGTGTAGGTTATTTAGCCTATATCGTAAATACTCAGAAAATTGGAGTAGAAATGAAAGACATATCAGTAGTAAGAGATTTTCAAGACGTATTCCAAGAAGATCTGTCTGGCCTTCTGCCAGACAGAGAAATCAAATTTTTGATAGATTTAGTACAAGGGACTGCACGATTTCGAAAACCCCGTATCGTATGATATCGAAAAAAATGAAGGAATTCATTACACAACTGCAAGAATTGCTAGAAAAGGGATATATTCAGCCAAGTGTGTCTCCATAGGGAGCACCAGTGTTGTTTGTCAAGAAGAAGGATGGATCGATGAGACTTTGTATCGACTATCGAGAGTTGAACAAAGTAACGATTAAGAATAGTTATTCGTAATCGAGAATAGTTAACCTTTTCAATCAATTGAAGGGAGCAAAATGTTTTTCAAAGATAGATCTGCGAATGAGATATCATTAATTGAAGGTACGAAAGGAAGACATATCGAAGACGACATTCTAAACCCGCTACGGACATTACAAATTTTTGGTGATGTCACTCGGCTTAACTAATGCTCCAGCAGCTTTCATGGACTTGATGAACCGAGTTTTCAAGCCATACTTGGATAAGTTCATGGTAGTATTTGTTAACAACATTCTAATTTATTCAAAGACCAAAGAAGAGAACGTCGAACATCTCAAGATGGTATTAGAAGTGCTAAGAAGAGAGAAAATGTACGTGAAATTTTCTAAATGCGAATTTTGGATGAAGAAGGTCCAATTTTTAGGGCACGTGATAGATAATGATAGAATTTTAGTAGATCCTGCAAAGGTGGAGCTGGTAGGTAATTGGGAGCAGCCGAAGAGACCTACGGAGGTTAGAAGATTTTTAGGATTAGCCGGGTACTATCGACGATTCATCTAAGATTTTTCTAAGATAGCAACCCCATTGACCAATCTAATGAGGAAGACAGTAAAGTTTGTCTGGACGAAAAAGTGCGAAGAAAATTTCAAGGAGTTGAAGAAGAGATTGAACGAGGCGCTTGTATTATCATTACCAGATGATTCAGGAGGTTTTGTGTTGTATAGTGAGGAGTCGTACAGAGGTCTTAGTTGTGTGCTAATGCAACATGGCAATGTTATTATGTATGTGTCACGATAGTTGAAAGATTACGAAAAGTGATACCCTACCCCTGACTTGAAGTTGGTGATGGTAGTTTTTGCGGTTAAAATTTGGAGACATTATTTGTATCGAGAGAAATGTGAGATATATACAGACCATAAGAGTCTGAAATAGATCTTCACACAGAAGGAGTTAAATATGCGACAAAGGAAGTGGTTGGAATTAATCAAGGACTACAACTGTGAAATTCTCTATCACCCAGGAAAGACAAACGTGGTAGCCGACGAGATGAGTAGGGAAGGAAGGGAGAATTTACTCAATTTGATAGCTTAGAAAGAACTAATAAGAGAATGGAAATATTGGAAATAAAAGTAGAGGAACCCAAAAAGCTTGAGGGAAAATTATTTGTAATGGAAGCTCATCCGGCGTTATTGGATAGAATAAAGGAATCACAAGAGAAAGATGAAAAATGCGAGAAGATAAAGAAAAGGATAGCAGAAAATGAAGAAGAAAAGTTCAAAATAGATAAAGACAATAGATTAATATTCAAAGGTAGAGTGTGGGTACCAGCCATAACCAAATTGAGAGAGGAAATTTTGCACGAGGCACATAACACGGCATATTCTGTTCATTTGGGAAGAACAAAAAGGTACCGGGATCTTTGAAAGAACTTTTGGTGCCCTAATCTAAAACGAGATGTTGTAGAGTATGTCAGTAGGTGTCTTACGTGTCACCAAGTCAAAGCAGAGCACCAGAGGCTGAGTGGTCTACTTCAACCGCTGGAAATACCGGAATGAAAATGGTAGCACATTACGATAGACTTTGTGGTGGGACTTCCAACCACAGAAAAGGGTTTTGAAAACATTTGGGTTATTGTGGATCGACTAACAAAGATAGCTCATTTTCTAACAATCAAGATTCGATTCAACTTAAATCAGTTGGTGAATTTGTATGTAAACAAAATTATTTCGCGACATAGAGTGTCGGTGTCAATTGTCTCCGATCGAGATTTGTGTTTCACGTCAAGTGTGACGCCCCAAAATTGGTATTCAACACTCATTCTGAGTTGCCAAATACATGGTACATAAAGCAAACTGCAACTTCAATAATATAAATGTCGTGTGAAATACGACAATACATACTGTGAGTTTAAATACAAATATTGTCTTCTAGACAATATCAACACGTAAATAAGTCCTTATTACAATTATTCAAACACTATTTTACAGAAATAGTGAGGACTGCTAAAACATCTTTCTAGAAACCTGACTCCATACCCCGAATCAATCCTGCTATGTTCTCACCTCTTGAGAAGAAAAATGGAATAAAAAGGAAAAGGGTAAGCTCAACTAGCCCCGTAAAGAACATTATGACTAAGATAATATACAAAAATTATCGTTAGTCTTCAATAGAGAAAAAAATCTGATAAAATATAATCGACAACAAGTTTTAGATCAACAAATACAACGGAAATAGCAATCCATTAGAAGAGTCACGTAGAGGATGAATTCTACTATCTTCTAATATTTAAGAGTCCATCATCAATATTTTATCCTTGTAACAACAATCAATATACATCTTTAATCATCTTTGCACTACAAGCCAACGATATTCATTTATATCACTGGTTGGTCATGTTCATCTCAACATCTGTTCATCTTTGCACTACGGGCCAAAGATATTCATCAGTAATCATTTATCTTTGCACTACAGGCCAAAGATATTCAATAATAACATCATTAAGGACTGAGGATGATGAAAAATATATTTAAGAACGAATCCAGTAAGATAGAAGGACAAATATTAGGGATTCGTATAACAGTTTTATCCAAGATCAATTATACTCCATAATAACCAATTTTGAAGCAGAATTCAAAAATAACGATCAAAACATGGATACAATCAAAGATAGTAGCCAAAATAGACATCTTGGACAAAAAAGAAAATTTTCATTTTTCGGTGAATAGTGCCGTATTTGTGAATAGTGTCATATACGTGAATAGTGTTGTATACGTGAATAGTAACCCCGATACAAAAGTTCCAAATTTGATTAAAAAGTTCACCAATAATTCGGCATAATGATATTGAAGAAAATAATATTATTTAAGAAGAAAATAACATCCCTTACCTCAAAATAATCGTACTTCTGACTGAATTTTGGTATAGTACTGACAGAAACTCGCACCGTATAGCAACACTCAAAGTATACTCACAAGAATACGCTCGATAATATAGAGAGAGAAAGAGAGAAAGAGAGAAAACTTGTTTCTGGTGTGATTTTCAATTCTAACTTAGCCCTCTATTTTTAGGAAAATGCTAGAACGCCAAAGGAGACTAAAATAATAAATTAATATTATTTATTTTTAAAATTCATACGCATGCTTTAGACCATGACCAGCCACCACCTTGGAAAAAATTCCAGCAGCCCATGCGTTTGAAAAAAACAAAATTGGGTCTCACCCATAATTTAATAAAAATTATTTTATTTTCCGAAACTTCAACAATTCATAGAAAATAGACCGTTTATCAGAAAAATACAAATTTTATGTCCATTCTGCCTGAAATTGAATTCTCTACAACTTTGTAAAAGATTTTTTTTCCAAATTGTCAACAGAAAATATACAAAATCCACAAACGGATAATTTTTAATTCTTCCAGTCCGACAAAATACTGATAAAACACCTCAGCATTAATTCCTTCAATTATATCCACATAAAATAATATATTTATCAATTATATCCACATCAAATAAATATTTCCTTATCATATGAATCAATAATTAATTATTCTTAAATAATATTACAGAATCACAATTATGACAACCAGGCCGTGTGCTACTGTATAACCACGCGTATTACTGTATTTTGACCACCAATTATCCAACAGTGTTAACGGTAAATATTTACGTCGTTATTTATAAAACTCAAACTTTGTCATTTTCTCTCATCCAACCGTTTTCTGTTATAGGGCCCACAAATGACTGCGCCGTCGTACGGAGATTCCCGACAATAAGAATATTCCACGACCAAACGAATATTCCCCGACAAAAAGAATATTTTGTAACCACTTGCTTATTTTGTAAAATTTTCATATTTCACCCATAACCAAAGCATTATATCAAATTAACCCTTATTAATTTAGAATAATGAATAAAGGAAAATTTAATTTTATTTATAATAAGTTGGGGTCTTACAACCTCCCCTCCTTATAAAATTTCATCCTCAAAATTGACGTACGTACATAGTGTTTCGAACAGGTGAGGGTACCTCGCTTTAATTTTCGATTTTAACTTCCATGTCATTTCCTCAATTGCATGGTTTCTCCACAAAACCTTAACTTGTGGTATAACCTTCGTGCGTAAGACATGCTCTTTCCTATCCAAGATCTTAACAGGTACCTCCTCGTATTTTAAATCTTCAGCTATCTCATCTGGTTCTAACTCAATAATATGGTTCGGGTCTTTCACATATTTACGAAGCATAGATACGTGAAAAACATAATGAACACGAGACATGCTTGGAGGTAATACGAGTCTATAGGCCACATTTCCTATTCGGTCAAGAATCTCAAATGGACCAACAAATCTTGGATTGAGCTTTCCTCTCTTTCCAAATCTTGTAATTCCCTTCCATGGAGCAATACGTAACAGTACATGATCCCCAATATTAAATTCCACGTCCTTTCGATGAAGATCAGCATAACTCTTTTTTCGATCTTGTGAAGTGTGAATACGTTGTCGAATCATTTTGATCTTTTCTGTAGTCATGTGTACTAACTCTGGTCCCAACAATGTTGCTTCTCCCATCTCTTCCCAGCATACTGGAGAACGACACTTTCGTCCATACAACGCCTTAAATGGAGCCATGCCTATACTTGCTTGATAACTGTTGTTGTAGGAGAATTCCACCAGTGGAAAGTACTTATCCCAACTTCCTTTGAAATCTACAACACAGAGTCTTAATAGATCTTCAAGAGTTTGAATAGTCCTCTCTGATTGTCCGTTCGTTTGAGGATGATATGCTGAACTAAATCGTAAATCAGTGCCCATAGCTTTCTGTAAGCTAACCCAAAATCTTGAAGTGAATCTTGGGTCACAATCCGAAACTATGGATACTGGCATGCCATGCAATCTCATAATCTCATTCACGTACATACGAGCAAGATGTTCAAGCAAATAAGTCTCACGTATTGATAAGAAATGGGCAGACTTGGTTAATCTATCAACAATTACCCAAATCGCATCTATACCTTGAGAAACCTTGGGAAGACCTGTAACGAAATCCATAGTAATGTGTTCCCACTTCCATTCCGGAATCTCAAGTGGTTGTAATGGACCTTGTGGTATTTGATGCTCTGCCTTTACACGTTGACAAGTTAAACACCTCGAGAAAAACTCTGTGATCTCTCTCTTCATATTGTTCCACCAAAATGTATGTCGAATATCATGATACATTTTGGTACTCCCAGGATGGATTGCAAACGGGGTGTTGTGTGCCTCCATCATTATTCTATGCTTCAAGTCAGAATCGTTCGGAACGCAAAGTCGAGAGTTGAATCGAAGTATTCCTTCTTCGTCGATATTTGCTTCTGGAATAGCACCTTCTTGCACTTTCTTCTTCATTTGTATAAGCCCCAGGTCCGTAGCTTGAGCATCTTTAACTTTATCAATTAAAGTCGGTTCTACTCGTATATTCGCCATCATCATGTGGGTCCCTGGAGTCTTTAATTCTACCTCCATCCTTTGCAAGTCATACAAAATGGGCCTTTGCGTTGACAATATTGCACTCGTACTCGCATATGATCTTCTACTCAATGCGTCAGCTACTACGTTCGCTTTTCCAAGATGATATTAGATAGTATGATCATAATCTTTAAAAAGCTCAAGCCAACGTCGTTGTCGCATGTTGAGTTCTTTTTGGGTGAAGAAATATTTGAGGCTTTTATGGTCCGTATAAATCTCCACTTTCTCCTCATACAAGTAGTGTCTCCATATATTCAACGCGAATACGAATGCTGCCAACTCCAGATCATGAATAGAATAATTCCTCTCATATTCTTTGAGTTGTCGTGAGGCATAGGCTATGACTTTCCCATGTTGCATGAGAACACATCCTAACCCCTTGCCAGAAGTGTTACGCCCCAAAAATTAGGTATACATCACCCATCTTGAGTCGTCAGATACATTGTACAGAATTCAAATACAACTTACTAATACCACTGTCGTGTATAATACGACAAAATACAACTGTGAGTTTAACTACAATAATTGTCTACTAGAGATCATACAAATTCAAAAGGAGTCCTCAATACAATTATTGTCACACTATTTAACAGGATAATGAGGACTACTAATACTATTCTCTGGCCCATCACTCTGTTCCCCGACTCGTCCCAGCTATATTCTCATTTCCTGAAGAGAACAGTGAAAGAAAGGGTGAGCTCAACTAGCCCAGTAAGAAATATTATGACTAAGATAATGCAGAATAAATTATCATTAGCCTTCAACAGTGTTAAACTGATAAAATACAATAAACATCAAGTTTAACTGCAGCGGAACCAACAATCCATTAAAAGAGTCAAGTAGAAAATAAAAACTACTATCTTTTATGATTTAAAAGGTTTTTCATCACTGTTATAGCTGAGACTCAGCTTAATAAATATTCCACATCATCGAATCACCCCTGCACTACGGCCAAGGATATTCTTTAGTATCACGACCACAATTATTCATGCACTACGGCCAAGAATATTTGTGTATTCATTAATGGTCATGATCATGCCAACAACTGTCCATCAATGCACTACGGGCCAATGAGGATTTTTAATTTTTACATCACTTGTAATATTTCGGTCATGATTACATCGAATAATCCCTGGTCATAATCATACCAAGTCCATCTATGCACTACAGGCCACAGATGACTTTCAACAAAATATAAACATGAGGATGATGACAATGATATAAGAATTCAATAAAACAAGTTCAAGAATTATTTTATCCAGGAATTATTAACGTCCAAATTGTCAACACGATACTGTTTTGTGGTGTAAAATTCAAGAATGCTCAGAAGAATATTTTCATGAAAAGATACTGGATGAAGCGAAAATATCAAGGATATCCCACTAATTTCATGGAGTATAGAAGTCAAAGTTTTATCCAACTGAGTATAATAAAAATGGAATAACAAAAGAAATCACCATGCATGCGATAGACCGCACAGACAGGTTATTCCAGCAGAATAATAATAACGGAACCAGGTCAGGTGAAATTCACACCGACAGGATGTTCCAACAGAATAATAAATAACGGAACCAGGTCCGGCGTAAAACGCACAGACAGGATATTCCAACAGAATAATAAAGAATGGAACCAGGTCCGGCGTATAGCACAGACAGGATATTCCGACAGAAATATAAAGACAGAATAGTAAATGGATGTCACCAAGTATAGGGTATTCCGCGTATACAGGTTATTCCAACAGAATAATAATGAATGGAATAACATAAGGATTTCACCAAGTATAGGGTATACCGCGTATACAGGTCATGTATAGGGTATGCCACTTTTACAGGTTATTCCAACAGAATAACAAAGAATGGAATAACATAAGTTCTCTTCAAGAAGAAAGAATAACACCCCTTACCTTATTAGGAGATTGAATACTGCAATAGTGTAGTAACCGAATACTCTTCTTCTTTCTCTCTTACTCTCTCTATACTTTCTCTCTCTATAGCTTGAACGAATTCGTGAAAAATAATGAAGCCCTAGGCCTCTATTTATGGAAGATTTATTACTATTTACGAAAGTATTTACTATTTATGAAGATTTATTACTATTTACGAAAGTATTTACTATTTACGAAGGTAATTACTATTGACGAAGGTAATTACTATTTACGAAGGTAATTACTATTTACGAAGGTAATTACTATTTACGAAAGAGACTCTTAGATGATGACATATGCCCCCCCATAAATAATTAAACTTACCACAAACGTCTAATAATAGACTCTTTATATACATCAAGGATTGAATAAAAATTACCAAAAATTATTTTATTTTTAATCAACACATATTTAATCTTCCAACAATTATTAATCAGTTATAACTTGTCGTCTCAATTATTGTTTAAATAATATAACATATTATACAGATGATACTGTGACAATAATTGAATCGATAATATAAGAGATATGATGCAGCAATTACTGTAGCAATAATTGAGTATAGCTGAGTGACTTCTCACGTAAGCATCAATAATCAAAACCGTGTGCTACTATGCAGCAACGCGTATTACTGTACTTTTACTACCGAGTAGCTCAACAGTTTTAACGGTAACACCTCCGCTGTTATTTTATAGAAAGATAATTTTGTCGTTTTCTAACGACGACAATACTTTCGTTGTGGGGTCCACCAATGATTATGCCGTCGTACGAATATTTCCCGACAAAAAGAATATTCCCCGACCAAACGAATATTTTATAACAACTTGCGTACTTTGCAAAATTTATAAATATTACCCACAACTATAACATTATATCAAATTTATTCCATAATATTCAAAAATAATAATTATAAAAATTCATCTTTATTTATAAAAACTGGGGTCTTACAAGAAGCATCGCTATAGATAACAAATCCATCCGAACCAGATGGTATTGTCAGAACAGGTGCCGAAATAAGTCTCCTCTAGAGCTCTTGGAAGCTCTTCTCGCATTCCTCGCTCCATACGAATTTTGCATCCTTCCGAGTCAGCTGAGTTAACGGAGTAGCGATTCGAGAAAATCCTTCCACGAATCTCCAATAATAATCAGCTAAGCCCAGAAAGTTACGCACTTCGGTCACCGACTTTGGCTGCTCCCAACTTTGTATTGCTTCAATCTTCGCCAAGTCCACAGATGCTCCATGTTTTGACACCACGTGCCCAAGGAATGCTACTTCCTCAAGCCAGAACTCGCATTTCTTTAGCTTGGCATAAAGCTTGTGTTCACGAAGTCTTTGAAGTACTAGCTTCAAATGGTGCTCATGATCTTCACGACTTTTGGAATAGATGAGGATGTCATCAACAAAGACAACAACGAACTGATCCAAGTATTCCTTGAATACTCAGTTCATCATATCTATGAAGGCAGCAGGGGAATTAGTCAATCCGGAAGATATCACTAAGAATTCATAATGCCCGTACCGAGTTCTGAAGGTAGTCTTTGGAATATCCTCAGTTTTAATCTTCAGCTGATGATATCCAGAACGAAGATCGATCTTTGAAAAGAATTGTGCTCCTTGCAACTGGTTAAACAGGTCATCAATGCAAGGTAGTGGATACCTATTCTTGATGGTGACATGGTTTAATTCTCGGTAGTCAATACAAAGTCGCATACTCCCGACTTTCTTCTTTACGAATAAAACAGGAGCACCACAAGGAGATGTACTAGGACGAATGAAACCGATGTCTAACAATTCTTGTAGTTGGACTTTTAACTCCTGAAGTTCAATAGGAGCCATTCGATATGGGGTTTTAGAAATTGGTTTTGTACCCAGTTCAAGATCAATAAAGAATTCAACTTCACGTTCCGGGGGTAGACCGGGAAGCTCTTCAGGAAATACATCAGGAAATTCTCTAACCACAGAAATATTATTCAAATCTGACTTGTCTTTATTCAAATCCATAATATGGGCTAAGAAAGCTTGGCATCCAATTTTTAATAAACGAATAGCTTTGTGTCTTGATATGACATTAACTGATTTTAGTGATTTAGTAGTTTAAATTCGTATGATAGGTTGGTTAGGAATATGAAAACTAACAACCTTACGAAAACAATCAATTTTGGCATGATGAGTGGTTAACCAATCAATTCCTAAAATCACATCAAAAGCAAGTATCTTTAAAGAGATAAGATCAACATGTAATGTGATAGTGCCAACTTGTATCATGCAAGATTTATAAACTGTAGATGTAACAAAGGTTTCACCCAACGGAGTTTCAACAGATAAGTCAAAGTCCAATTTCTCCGGAGTTAAGTTTAAACGTTGAGCACAAGTAGGAGAGATAAAAGAATAGGTAGAACCGGTATCTAGTAAGGTATAAACTTCGCAAGAATTCAAGATTAGCTTACCTGTGATCACTTCGTTTGGGTTCCTCATGTTTTGGCCAGTCACGACAAACGCT
This sequence comes from Panax japonicus, assembly GCA_020205505.1. NCBI lineage: Eukaryota > Viridiplantae > Streptophyta > Magnoliopsida > Apiales > Araliaceae > Panax > Panax japonicus. The sequence goes on along the minus strand of CM035095.1, from coordinate 65,222,672 downwards.
CTTTTAAGAACCGTTGATTTCGACTTATCCGGGACAGCCCTTGGAATCACCACTCCCGCTAAACTTGGTTTCACTATAGTACAATCTCGAGCGATGTGGCCTTCCATTCAACAGTTGTAACATACATTGGATTGTTGCGAACAGTTTGGGTTGATATGTCCCTCCTTCCCGCATTAGTAACATCTAACTGGCGGTCGTTCTCCTCCCCTAGAATTTGTTGTTAGTGCTAGTACTGCTGTTAATGTCTTTCTGTCATTGTTGAATCTTCTCTTTCTGAAATTTCCACTTGAGTCACCTCTTCTATTATCATGGCCACGATTAACACCTGAGTGGTTACCGCCTTTGTCCGTATTCTTCTTTCCTCGCTGGTTATCATCGTTCTGATGACTGCTGTCACCGATATGACCCTGTTTGTGGTCCCTCGGTTGAGTATACTCACTATCTCGTTCTAACAACTGAGCCCTGTTTACAACATCTGAATATAAAGAAAATTTATGAGATATAAGGTATTGACGAATGTCGGGTTTTAAACCTCTCAGAAACATCCGCGCCATGCGTTCCTCATTGTCCACCAAACTGTTCAACTCTGCGAACTTTGCCTCGTATTGAGACACCGTTATGTTATTCTGTTCAAGTCTAATAAACTCTACCTCCTTCATATGACGAATACTTTCTGGAAAGTACTTGTCATTGAATAGTTTCTGAAATCTGTCCCAAGATATGTTGAGTGCATCTGGTTGGGTATGCTTCACCGATTCCCACCAATAATCTGCTTCATCACGAAACATTAAGGTAGCGAATGGAACCTTCTGTTCCTCCGTGCATCCCAGGACATCGAATATCTTGGTAATTTGCTTGACCCATGTTTTTGCCATGATCGGATCCGGTTTTCCCTTAAATTCTGGTGATCCTAACTCCTTAAACTGCTTGGCTGTGACAGACCGCGCGTTGCCATCATTTCCACCCGTATTTTGTACATGAGTCTCCCTCGTCTGATTTTGCATGAACTACAAAAAGCTCCTAAACATTCCATCGTTCATCGTTTGCTCGGTAGTGTTGTTTACAGGAAGAATATTGTCTTCCTGTTGCACGTTCTCCTGGTTTGTAACTAAAGGTTGCTCCACAGTCTCTTACACTCCATTATTAACATTCTCAGCAGCCATTCTTAAATACTACCATAAAACAAGGGTTAATTAAACAATTTAACATATCACATAATATCCCTATATTATGACCGACCAACACATAAGTTTAGATAGGACACACTAGTGAAGGATTTACTCATCTCTCCCCTCCTAGTTCTATTCCCCGATCTCCCGCCAGAGACCATATCCCTAAGCTTTGATACCAACTGTGACGCCCCAAAATAGATATACAACACCCATTTTGAGTCGCCAAATACATGGTACATAAATCAAACTACAACTTCAATAATACAAATGTCGTGTGAAATACGACAATACATACTGTGAGTTTAAATACAAATATTATCTTCTAGACAATATCCACACGCAAATAAGTCCTCATTACAATTATTCAAACACTATTTTACAGAAATAGTGAGGACTGCTAAAACATCTTTCTAGAAACCTCACTCCATACCCCGACTCGATCCTGCTATGTTCTCACCTCCTGAGAAGAAAAATGGAACAAAAAAGAAAAGGGTGAGCTCAACTAGCCCAGTAAAGAACATTATGACTAAGATAATATACAACGAATTATCGTTAGTCTTCAACATGGAAAAAAAATCTGATAAAATATAATCGACAACAAGTTTTAGACCAACAAATACAGCAAAAATAGCAATCCATTAGAAGAGTCACGTAGAGGAAGAATTCTACTATCTTCTAATATTTAAGAGTCCATCATCAATATTTTATCCCTTTAACACCAATGAATATACATCTTTAATCATCTTTGCACTACAGGCCAAAGATATTCATTTATATCACCGGTTGGTCATGTTCATCTCAACACCTGTTCATCTTTGTACTACAGGCCAAAGATATTCATCAGTAATCATTTATCTTTGCACTACAGGCCAAAGATATTCAATAATAACATCATTAAGGACTGAGGATGGTGAAAAATATTTTTAAGAACGAATCCAGTGAGCTAGAAGGACAAATATTAGGGATTCGTATAAAAGTTTTATCCAAGATCAATAATACTCCATAATAACCAATTTTGAAGCAGAATTCAAAAATAATGATCAAAACATAAATACAATCAAAGAGAGTAGCCAAAATAGACATATTGGATAAAAAGAAAAATTTTCATTTTTCGGTGAATAGTGTCGTATTCGTGAATAGTGTCGTATACGTGAATAGTGCTGTATACGTGAATAGTAACCCCGACACAAAAGTTCCAAATTTGATTAAAAAGTTCACCAATAATTCGGCATAATGATATTGAAGAAAATAATATCATTTAAGAAGAAAATAACATCCCTTACCTCAAAATAATCGTACTTCTGACTGAATTTTGGTATAGTGCTGACAGAAACTCGCACCGTATAGCAACACTCAAAGTATACTCACAAGAATACGCTCGATAATATAGAGAGAGAAAGAGAGAAAACTTGTTTCTGGTGTGATTTTCAATTCTAACTTAGCCCTCTATTTATAGGAAAATGCTAGAACGCCAAATGAGACTAAAATAATAAATTAATATTATTTATTTTTAAAATTCTTATGCATGCTTTAGACCATGACCAGCCACCACCTTGGAAAAAATTCCAGCAGCCCATGTGTTTGAAAAAAACAAAAGTGGGTCCCATCCATAATTTAATAAAAATTATTTTATTTTCCGAAACTTCAATAATTCATAGAAAATAGACCGTTTATTGGAAAAATACGAATTTTATGTCCATTCTGCCTGAAATTGAATTCTCTATAACTTTGTAAAAGAAAGTTTTTTCAAATTCTCAACAGAAAATATCCGAAATCCACAAACGGATGATTTTTAATTCTTCCAGTCCGACAAAATACTGATAAAACACCTCAGCATTAATTCCTTCAATTATATCCACATAAAATAATATATTCATCAATTATATCCACATCAAATAAATATTTCTTTATCATATGAATCAATAATTAATTATTCTTAAATAATATTACAGAATCACAATTATGACAACCAGGCCGTTCCCAGGAAAGAGGGGGCTTTCCAGTAAGGATTTCTCCTTACTGGCGCGTAATTAGATGACCAAACCTTTCCTTGACAGAACTTTATAGACATTGCCAATAATGTTATCTAATAATATTATTCAAATAATATGAATTATTGATCTGATAATGAGAAATACTGTGTAGTGACAATTATTGAAACAATAATAATATAAACTAACAATGCAGCATTTATTAAATCAATATAATAAAATAATGAATAGTAACTACTGTAACAATTATTGAGTAGTGCCTTCTTACGTACGAATCAATAATCCAACCATACTGTACAATACCGTGTGCTACTGTACAACCACGCGTATTACTGTATTTTAACCACCAATTATCCAACAGTGTTAACGATAAAAATTTACGCCGTTATTTATAAAACTCAATCTTTGTCGTTGTAGTAACCCCGAATCCAGGTCCCAAATCACCTCGGATCCGGTATACTATTTCTATAACTATTTGCGGCAGATATAAACATAAATTATTTATACAATACATTACACACTTATCCCCAAGGTCGAGTAACCTTAACTTAAACACCATTCATAAAATACCTATTACACAACAATATTTATCAAAATATATTATTACAAACTAGCCGCACTTTATATCCCAAGCTGAACTTGGCCTTAACCTTTTTCCTGTATCCGAACACGTTCGCCTTATCTGCAATGTTTTATCATGATATAGAAAGGGTGAGCGTGAAAGTTGCCTAGCAAGTTTAAATAAAATAATATAACGATATATCATGATTGAAGAGTATGAATAATAAGCTGGCTATAATTCATCAATATAATTAAGAACTAGCACGAACAAACTTTAGACTGAACAAGTTTTATACATGAACAAACATTTCTGAACCAAGTGGTAATGAAGGTGATCAGCCTTTCATACCTGACTTATATATGCAAGATGTACATAGTGCAATTTTCATGGCAATCAACAATAATTAACCATAAGCTTGAATAACACACTCTTATTAGAGTTAAGTACAAAGAAACTTGCCTGAACCGTTGATTACCGTAACGCAATTTATAACGCTTTACCCGAAGACCTAATATTAGTAATATAGATCTCCAATATTAGAATAATATCATCACAGTGTAATACAGTTATATTTATATACACACAGAATAACCTAAATACATAACACATAAGCCTATCAGTCTATACAGCACATAAGACTAGGTATCAAGTCAAACTATTGCAGTCTGAGTTGAACCCGACACAATTCTAACATCCCGACGGTCTAGTCGATCAACACTCGAGTTTAAGTTCAATTAAACTCTTACTTAAACACTTAACAATATCACAGATAATTTCTAATCAGACAAAACATTTTTCCTAGGCTCGTAATAATTTTCGGATAATTATTACCATTTATCAACATTAAAACCGTAATTAAATGAATTAAATACCACATAATTCCTTAATTATTAATATTCATTTAATATAAAATATTAATGAAAATCATAACATAATATTATAATATAATTATAATATATCAAAGTATTTTTAATACCTTAAAATCATAATTATATGATTTTTAAACCATTAAATCCATTATCCGATAATTGCTATTAATATTAGAATATTAATATTTTCATTCCAAAATATTAAAAGTTATATTTTATATCTTAAAATATTTTTTATAACACTTAAATTATTTATATATAATATATAAAGCATTAATTCCATTTTTCCTTAATTTATTTAATATAGTTATTAAATAAACTAATTACCATTAATATTGATTAATTAATGAATTTCATCACAAAATATTAAAAGTCATCAAAAATAACTTAAAATATTTTCTTATAACATAATATTATTTTTTATGATTTTTCATGAATTAAAACTATTTTAAAATAATTTATTTAATATTATAATTAAATAAATAAATACCATTTATATTCCAAAAATTTTAAATATTTTCGAAATATACTTAAAATAGTTAAAAACTATTTTTCAAACTTTAAAATAATTTTTCAGAATTTATTTTGTATTTTTAATAATTAAAAACCATTTTTTCTAATTTTTAATCCTTTTCCGGAAAATAATAATAAAACTGTCGCTAAAGGGCTATAGCGACACTTTCTGTCGCTATAGGTGTTCTTGAGTATTCTTGAGCTTCATAGTCAGAGTTCGGGTGGGTAGGTTTGACCGGGTTTAATCAAGTGATCCTTATGTTTCTAGGCTTGCAATCGATTTCATGTTGTAGTATTTATGTAATACTACAACTACATATCAAGTTTCATGGCCATCCTGCATCATATCAGCAAGTTTTAGACCATCAAAATCCGTGTCAGAGGTCTGCTGGGTTCTTTCTGGGTTTAACAGAAACCATGGTACCTACTTTAACGCTTTATAATTGTGTTTTATATTCTATTTACGTGATCTAATGGTTTCATTGTGTAGACCACATGACAGAGTACAACTTGAGTACTCTACATTAACATAAAAACATCAGATCTGAGAGATCTAGTCCGGTCAAAGTACGAGTCAGGCACTGTTCTTCACGATTTCTGGGTTTTCCAGATTTCGTCAAGAACAGTCGGTCAACGGTGGTTTGACCACTCATATCTTGGCTCATGCTACGGACCTGGTTGATCTAAAGCCTTGGATATGTAGATTACACAGCAGGCTATAAGAAGAAAACAACAATATGGTCAAAACATTAAACCACTGCAAGATCAGAAGGATAGAACATCTTGTCAGGCGATCTGGGTTTCTGGGTTTACCTAGAATTCCAGAAAGCGTGATCGGTCAATGAACTTTGATCGCTTATATCTTTTTCTCTAGACCTACTATGACTCTGATTCAAGTTGGAAATGATAGACCACATGGCATAGAACAGATTTATAACATTTTATACACAAAACATCAAATGCACACGGATCTAAAGGCCCTGACATATGACTGTCAGACCAAAATTTTCCAGATTTCCAAAAATGAAAAATTCGAGCTCTTTAATGTTATGGAACTGGGATTTAATAACCCAGATCACTAAATGACACCTTATTACACAACTTTAACAAATCAATTACAACAAATAACTTCATATTATAGAATTTCTAAATTTTGGGATTTTATACCTTTTGCTTTGATTCTTGAATCTGGTTCTTTGCTGCTGATTATGGAGAGTTAGGGTTTGATATTGTTTCATCTCCTAACTCCACATCACACTAAATCCCGAATTTTAGAGAGATAGAGTGGCTTGGTGAAAAATGATAGCTCAACGTGTCCTTTTCTCTCTCTTTAATCAATTAATATGATATGATACATTGTATGTTGCAAGTTAAATGGCTGAGATTGCTGAATATTTGTCAAATGCTAGGTTTTAGGGTTGCTCAACCACTCCCCTTAGGTTTAGATCTACAATTTTAGCTAAATAATGCACTAAGGGTAAAATGGACATTAAGCATACTAAATTAATGGCATTTTTGTAATTGGCCAAACCCTTAGGGTTAAGGGTTTGGAAATTTTAGGGTTTAGGGTTTGGAGCATTTAGGGTTTAAGTTTTAATCCTTAACTTTGTAATTTAATTTCTACATTTCCGAATTTCAGTTTTCAAAATAGAAAATTAACATTTTTAACTTATAATTAGTATTTACTAATTATATTATAATTTCTTAATCACACTTTAAATCTTACTAATTAGGATTAGTATTTACTAATTAAAATCGCTAATTTAACAAGTAGGGTCAAAATCGTCATTAGGGTTCATAACCCACGAATTAGGGTTTCTAATAGAAAATAATTTTCTATAATAGAAATTAAATATTCGTAATTAGATTAAAGTTTTCTAATTACTCATAAATTGAAATAATTAGGATTAGGGTTTCCTAATTAGCATTGCTAATTTTAGCAATTAAATCCACAATTGAGCATTAGGGTTTCTGACGGAACAATTTGGGTTCCAAAAATTGGAAATTAGGGTTTGCTAATTAATTAACTTTTACCCTAATTAGTACTCTAATTATTAGCACTAAAACATTAAAATTCTCCGTTATATTCCCAGATTAGGGTTTCATTTTATCATAATCTGAAATTAGGGTTTTCAGATCTGGTATTAGGGTTTTCTAATAATCAACTAAAATTTCCAGTAATTCATTAGGGTTTTCCCTAATTAATTAAAATTAATGACGTTTAACCTTATACATATCATTGCATTTCCAATCTAGGGTTTTCAATATCCGAATTAGGGTTTCGGACTCCCGGAACTGAAACTAGAGTTTCCAAAACCGATTTCTAGGGTTTCTTATCAGACAATAGGGTTTTCTAACCGAACGTTAAAGTTCTTAATATATACTTAGGGTTTGACACATATATAATTAATCTGGTCAACCCTTGACCCTTAACCACATTCTGAACACATACATAACCATAAACACAGAACATATTCACATAAATTCTTAATCCTGAATAATTCACCTATATCCTTCATAAAATTTTGAAATCTTCAAAATTTCACCCTAATAATATCAAACGCATACACTTATTTTCTGTCTAGGTCTAATATTTGACCTTAAATCAATCATTTAAGATTTTAATAAATTTTCTAATTTCTCGGGTTGTCACATTCACCCCTTCTTATAAGAATTTCGTCCCCGAAATTCACCTTACACCTTACACCGTGCACCTTATACCATTCACACATATCACATGCTACCCAATACACCACTCACAAGAGTAAAAGTTTTTAAATTATGCTGAGGGGTCATATAGACCATGAACACATAGTTTTAACGGTATTTATACCGCAAAACAAAACATTGCTTGGTTTGTTTACAATCACAAAGAAGGTAAATTACCGTTGCTAGTACTTTAGGTGATTAGCCTATCGTACTCGTACGTCATGCATAACGTATTAATCATTTTTAGCGAATATTTACGCTACTAGATTGGATTATTTATCCAAACAACATAGTTCACCTCAGTCTTATCACAGGATTCCGCACCAAAATAATTTGGTTCGGGAAATTTCTTTCAATAAACACTTGAAGTTTTTATAACATTAGTCTAGCTGAATCAAATGGCATATACCTATATCAATAATTCAATTCAATCGAATTATTTAGGTGTAGCCAAACACCGTTTGCAAAATTAAAATTTTTGAAAACATTTTCGAGAATGACGTCATGATGCCGCACTGTATTAACAGTCCGTTTGAGGATCCCGTCATTGTATGACTTTGTCATAACACATCATACAATAGTGGAACAGCGACTTCGGGTCAAATTCACACTACGTATTCCTGTATTTACAACTCCATCACATTTTTATCATCTCTGCACCAGGTTACATGGTACATGAGTGATAAATAAAAACAATTTTTGATATTTCAAATCATTTGCGTCTAGCCGAAATAAGTAGCATAGACTGTACTTTAAACCGTTTCAAAAATGATTACGAGTCTACATTTTTTTTAAAAGGCACATAGTGCGTATTTAGCTTGATGTCAATCATTTGAAGTTTAGCATAGCGAGGAGTTTAGGAAAACCTAAGTCTCCACTAATGATCATTTGCTTAATAATCTATCTGTTCCTATAATCCTTAACACTCCCTTCACACACAACTATACCCAATTCATAAAACCACACTTATGAGTTCATAACATGACCACAATTATATGAGTTTAAGAACTTACTCTGGTCTGAACTTTGGTGTCCGTTCGCTGAGTGGCTCATAAACATTTCATATAACTATGAGTCAAGAATGTCACATAAGTATGAGTTCTAAGAACTCGTACTTAATCCTATATTCTCTACCTATGACCTATTTATCTGTATATAACAACTAGCGCGACACAACATTTCAATGGTTACCAATGCCACCAACTAAGTAGTTTTTACACCAAGTACAATTCCCCGCCCATACAAGAAATCATACAACTCAGTTGCTAACACGAGTCCTCATTGAAATCCCCACCTAATCTTAACCCCCTTTTTCAATACGAATTCAATTCGTATTCATAATCCATAACTCTTTTATGAGTTTTCATAGTACCATTTCATAGTACAACTTACACACAGCATCTTGCTGTAAACTTTTCAATCATCAGATTGATTCATTTCCCATATCATAACCTTTATCAGATCACCGGGTGATCTTATCGTATATATTACGATTCAATTCCATGACTTGATCGTTTGTTTTACGATCTCCTATCCCTGCACTTTTAGTCTTTTAGACTCGATCTATTTACTGTTACTGTTCAACTTTATTATCAGAGTTAGGGAACTCTGTGTCTTTACACTCGCCGAGATTCATCTTTGAATCTTACCGACCAACTAACTCTATGTGAGTTAGTCTTATCCTAATCACTGCGGTTATTGGTCTCAGGTATTCCTACCTAAGCTTCATAACCAATAGCTTTGATACCAATTGTAGCAACCCTGAATCCATGTCCCAAATCACCTCGGATCCGGTATACTATTTCTATAACTATTTGCGGAAGATATAAACATAAATTGTTTATACAATACATTACACACTTATCCCCAAGGTCGAGTAACCTTAACTTAAACACCATTCATAAAATACCTATTACACAACAATATTTATCAAAATATATTATTACAAACTAGCCGCACTTTATATCCCAAGCTGAACTTGGACTTAACCTTTTTCCTGTATCCGAACACGTTCGCCTTATCTGCAATGTTTTATCATGATATAGCAAGGGTGAGCATGAAAGTTGCCCAGCAAGTTTAAATACAACAATATAACGATATATCTTGATTGAAGAGTATGAATAATAAGCTGGCTATAATTCATAAATATAATTGAGAACTAGCACGAACAAACTTTAGACTGAACAAGTTTTATACATGAACAAACATTTCTGAACCAAGTGGTAATGAAGGTGATCAGCCTTTCATACCTGACTTATACATGCAAGATGTACAGAGTACAATTTTCATGGCAATCAACAATGATTAACCATAAGCTTGAATAACACACTATTATTAGAGTTAAGTACAAAGAAACTTGCCTGAACCGTTGATTACCGTAACGCAATTTATAACGCTTTACCCAAAGACCTAATATTAGTAATATAGATCTCCAATATTAGAATAATATCATCACAATGTAATACTGTTATATTTATATACACACAGAATAACCTAAACACATAACACATAAGCCTATCAGTCTATACAGCACATAAGACTAGGTATCAAGTCAAACTATTGCAGTCCGAGTTGAACCTGACACAATTCTAACATCCCTACGGTCTAGTCGATCAACACTCGAGTTTAAGTTCAATTAAACTCTTACTTAAACACTTAACAATTATCACAGATAATTTCTAATCAGACAAAACATTTTTCCTAGGCTCGTAATAATTTTCGGATAATTATTACCATTTATCAACATTAAAACCGTAATTAAATGAATTAAATACCACATAATTCCTTAATTATTAATATTCATTTAATATAAAATATTAATGAAAATCATAACATAATATTATAATATAATTATAATATATCAAAGTATTTTTAATACCTTAAAATCATAATTATATGATTTTTAAACCATTATATCCATTATCCGATAATTGCTATTAATATTAGAATATTAATATTTTCATTCCAAAATATCAAAAGTTATATTTTATATCTTAAAATATTTTTTATAACACTTAAATTATTTATATATAATTTATAAAGCATTAATTCCATTTTTCCTTAATTTATTTAATATAGTTATTAAATAAACTAATTACCATTAATATTGATTAATTAATGAATTTCATCACAAAATATTAAAATTCATCAAAAATAACTTAAAATATTTTCTTATACCATAATATTATTTTTCATGATTTTTCATGAATTAAAACTATTTTTAAATAATTTATTTAATATTATAATTAAATAAATAAATACCATTTATATTCCAAAAATATTAAATATTTTCAAAATATACTTAAAATAGTTAAAAACTATTTTTCAAACTTTAAAATAATTTTTCAGAATTTATTTTGTATTTTTAATAATTAAAAACCATTTTTTTCTAATTTTTAATCCTTTTCCGGAAAATAATAATAAAACTGTCGCTAAAGGGCTATAGCGACACTTTCTGTCGCTATAGGTGTTCTTGAGTGTTCTTGAGCTTCATAGTCAGAGTTCGGGTGGGTAGGTTTGACCGGGTTTAATTCAGTGATCCTTATGTTTCTAGGCTTGCAATCGATTTCATGTTGTAGTATTTATGTAATACTACAACTACATATCAAGTTTCATGGCCATCCTGCATCATATCAGTAAGTTTTAGACCATCAAAATCCGTGTCAGAGGTCTGCTGGGTTCTTTCTGGGTTTAACAGAAACCAAGGTACCTACTTTGACGCTTTATAATTTGTGTTTTGTGTTCTATTTACGTGATCTAATGGTTTCATTGTGTAGACCACATGACAGAGTACAACTTGAGTACTCTACATTAACATAAAAACATCAGATATGAGAGATCTAGTCCGGTCAAAGTACGAGTCAGGCACTGTTCTTCACGATTTCTGGGTTTTCCAGATTTCGTCAAGAACAGTCAGTCAACGGTGGTTTGACCACTCATATCTTGGCTCATGCTACGGACCTGGTTGATCTAAAGCCTTGGATATGTAGCTTACACAGCAGGCTATAAGAAGAAAACAACAACATGGTCAAAACATTAAACCACTGCAAGATCAGAAGGATAGAACATCTTGCCAGGCGATTTGGGTTTCTGGGTTTACCCAGAATTCCAGAAAGCGTGATCGGTCAATGAACTTTGACCGCTTATATCTTTTGCTCTAGACCTGCTATGACTCTGATTCAAGTTGGAAATGAAAGACCACATGGCATAGAACAGATTTATAACATCATATACACAAAACTTCAAATACACACGGATCTAAAGGCCCTGACATATGACTGTCAGACCAAAATTTTCCAGATTTTCAAATTTCCAAAAATGAAAAATTCGAGCTCTTTAATGTTATGGATCTGGGATTTAATAACCCAGATCACTAAATGAAACCTTATTACACAACTTTAACAAATCAATTACAACAAATAACTTCAGATTATAGAATTTCTAAATTTTGGGATTTTATACCTTTTTGCTTTGATTCTTGAATCTGGTTCTTTGCTGCTGATTATGGAGAGTTAGGGTTTGATATTGTTTCATCTCCTAACTCCACATCACACTAAATCCCGAATTTTAGAGAGAGAGTGGTTTGGTGAAAAATGATAGCTCAAAGTGTCCTTTTCTCTCTCTTTAATCAATGAATATGATATAATACATTGTATGTTGCAAGTTAAATGGCTGAGATTGCTGGATATTTGTCAAATGCTAGGTTTTAGGGTTGCTCAACCACTCCCCTTAGATTTAGATCTACAAGTTTTGTTAAATAATACACTAAGGGTAAAATGGACATTTAGCATGCTAAATTAATGGCATTTTTGTAATTGGCCAAACTCTTAGGGTTTAGGGTTCGGAAATTTTAGGGTTTGGAGCATTTATGGTTTAAGTTTTAACCCTTAACTTTGTAATTTAATTTCTACATTTCCGAATTTCGGTTTTCAAAATAGAAAATTAACATTTTTAACTTATAATTAGTATTTACTAATTATATTATAATTTCTTAATCACACTTTAAATCTTACTAATTAGGATTAGTATTTACTAATTAAAATCGCTAATTTAGTAATTAGGGTCAAAATCGTCATTAGGGTTCATAACCCACGAATTAGGGTTTCTAATAGAAAATAATTTTCTATAATAGAAATTTAATATTCGTAATTAGATTAGAGTTTTCTAATTACTCATAAATTGAAATAATTAGGATTAGGGTTTCCTAATTAGCATTGCTAATTTTAGCAATTAAATCCACAATTGAGCATTAGGGTTTCTGACGGAACAATTTGGGTTCCAAAAATTGGAAATTAGGGTTTGCTAATTAATTAACCTTTACCCTAATTAGTACTTTAATTATTAGCACTAAAAGATTAAAATTCTCCGTTATATTCCCAGATTAGGGTTTCATTTTATCATAATCTGAAATTAGGGTTTTCAGATCTGGTATTAGGGTTTTCTAATAATCAACTAAAATTTCCAGTAATTCATTAGGGTTTTCCCTAATTAATTAAAATTAATGACGTTTAACCTTATACATATCATTGCATTTCCAATCTGGGGTTTTCAATATCCGAATTAGGTTTTCGGACTCCCGGAACTGAAACTAGGGTTTCCAGAACCAATTTCTAGGGTTTCTTATCAGACGTTAGGGTTTTCTAACCGAACGTTAAAGTTCTTAATATATACTTAGGGTTTGACACATATATAATTAATCTGGTCAACCCTTGACCCTTAACCACATTCTGAACACATACATAACCATAAACACAGAACATATTCACATAAATTCTTAATCCTGAATAATTCACCTATATCCTTCATAAAATTTTGAAATCATCAAAATTTCACCCTAATAATATCAAACGCGTACACTTATTTTCTGTCTAGGTCTAATATTTGACCTTAAATCAATCATTTAAGATTTTAATAAATTTTCTAATTTCTCGGGTTGTCACATTCAGCCCTTCTTATAAGAATTTCGTCCCCGAAATTCACTTTACACCTTACACCGTGCACCTTATACCATTCACACATATCACATGCTACCCAATACACCACTCACAAGAGTAAAAGTTTTCAAATTATGCTGAGGGGTCATATAGACCATGAACACATAGTTTTAACGGTATTTATACCGCAAAACAAAACATTACTTGGTTTGTTTACAATCACAAAGAAGGTAAACTACCGTTGCTAGTACTTTAGGTGATTAGCCTATCGTACTCGTACGTCATGCATAACGTATTAATCATTTTTAGCGAATATTTGCGCTACTAGATTGTATTATTTATCCAAACAACATAGTTCACCTCAGTCTTATCACAGGATTCCGCACCAAAACAATTTGGTTCGGGAAATTTCTTTCAGTAAACACTTGGAGTTTTTATAACATTAGTCTAGCTGAATCAAATGGCATAGACTTATATCAATAATTCAATTCAATCGAATTATTTAGGTGTAGCCAAATCCCGTTGGCAAAATTAAAATTTTTGAAAATATTTTCGAGAATGACGTCATGATGCCGCACTGTATTAACAGTCCGTTTGAGGATCCCGTCATTGTATGACTTTGTCATAACACATCATACAATAGTGGAACAGCGACTTCGGGTCAAATTCACACTACGTATTCCTGTATTTACAACTCCATCACATTTTTATCATCTCTGCACCAGGTTACATGGTACATGAGTGATAAATAAATACAATTTTTGATATTTCAAATCATTTGCATCTAGCCGAAATAAGTAGCATAGACTGTACTTTAAACCGTTTCAAAAATGATTACGAGTCTACATTTTTTTTAAAAGGCATATAGTGCGTATTTAGCTTGATGTCAATCATTTGAAGTTTAGCATAGCGAGGAGTTTAGGAAAACCTAAGTCTCCACTAATGATCATTTGCTTAATAATCTATCTGTTCCTATAATCCTTAACACTCCCTTCACACACAACTATACCCGATTCATAAAACCACACTTATGAGTTCATAACCTGACCGCAATTATATGAGTTTAAGAACTTACTCTAGTCTGAACTTTGGTGTCCGTTCGCTGAGGGACTCATAAACATTTCATATAACTATGAGTCAAGAATGTCACATAAGTATGAGTTCTAAGAACTCGTACTTAATCCTATATTCTCTACCTATGACCTATTTATCTGTATATAACAACTAGTGCGACACAACATTTCAATGGTTACCAATGTCACCAACTATGCAGTTTTTACACCAAGTACAATTCCCCGCCCATACAAGAAATCATACAACTCAGTTGCTAACACGAGTCCTCATTGAAATCCCCGCCTAATCTTAACCCCAATTTTCAATACGAATTCAATTCGTATTCATAATCCATAACTCTTTTATGAGTTTTCATAGTACCATTTCATAGTACAACTTACACACAGCATCTTGCTGTAAACTTTTCAATCATCAGATTGATTCATTTCCCATATCATAACCTTTATCAGATCACCGGGTGATCTTATCGTATATTGTGACAACCCGATATTTTCTATATAAATAAATCATAAATTTTGCGTATAAATTTTTTTTTTATTTTAAGGATGAGGATTTGTACAAGATTATGTGTATATGTATTTATGTGATAAATAAAAATATATTTATTACATGAATATTTACAAGTAAATTTATTGTAGAATTATTGATTATTATAAAGTGTATTTTTATAATAATTAATTTTAAGATAGAAATGTTTTTATTAATTATTTTCCATGAATATATAATCATATATTATTTAAATAATAAATGAAGTGATTTTTAGAATAAATATAATAATTATTTTATTATATTAATTTTTGTACAGATTATTAAGTTAAATATTTTACCTTAATTATTAAGGTTAAATATGAAAGAATAATCAGATATGGAATCCAAACCCTAATTTTGGATTATTGTCCAGGTATTAGAATAATAATATAATATTAATTATATTTTAATTTTTCAGTGCTATGAATGTGTACGGTATGTCCGTATTAATAATGGTTGGTCAATTACGGTGTATTTTGACTAAACCCTAGTAATAATGTAAAACCCTAATTTGAGATCCAAATTAGAAGTGTGAGATTGTTTTATAAGTGTGTTAGATAAATTATATTGTGTATTAAATGTATTAATTAGGTAAACCCTAATTAAAATTCTGGAAACCCTAATTGCTATAATTAGTAACCCTAATTTGAAATTAGAGTTTGAGATTGTTGGTAAGTATTGATAATGTGATTAATTAGCAAGTATTATGATTACAATTATTAAATTTAGAAACCCTAAATTGTTAAACCCTAATTACTAAACTAGAACTCTAATTTAGAAATTGAAAACCCTAATAGTAATTTGGTAACCCTAATTACCGAAAGAATAAACCCTAATTACTAAATTAGCAAAGTCAACAATAATTATATTATCTAAACCCTAATGTCCATTTGTTAGATAATTACAAACTTATTTTAATTAACAAAGTTATTATTTTAATCCTACAATCTGTGCTAAACCTTAGGGTTAAACCCTAAGGGTTTGCATGATTACAATTTTGCCATTAATTAGAAAATTAAAAGACCAAAATGTCCTTTTTAGCATTAAAGAAGCTAGTTAGTAGGTTTTGACAAATTAGTGAGGTTGTTCACCAAACCTAACCACTCCATGTGATATTATTTGACAGCACACAGCTCTAGATATCAGCATTCATGCATCATACTTGTTATATATAGAATTAAGAGAGAGAAAGTGTCATTTGTTCAATCATTTTTGTCCAACACTCAAACCTTTTCTCTCAAACACCACACCTCCGAAATTTGTTGATAATATCAGTCACAAACACAGCCCCACGAAATCCAACAACAAAACAACAACACAAAATCTGAAATTGCTCATTTAAGGTATAAACCCTACCTTGAATTTCTGTCCAAAATTTGTTGTTAGATGTTGTGTTTAAGTGTCAGAATATGTTGTTAGTAGTGTCTAATGATGATCTGGGTTGCATGATGTTAGATCCATAACATCTAGAGGCTCGGATTTGATGTTCTTAAAATTCTGGAAATTTTAAAGGAGGCGTCTGACAATCAAATGTCAGGTCATGTAGATCTTTCTATGTTTTATGTTTTTGTTGTTTTAATGTTTGGTCTGGTAGTATGTTGTAAGATCTTTGCTCTGGAACTTAAATCAGGTCCAGATCTGGTATACATTAAAATTTATAAGTGGTCAAACAGGGTTGACCGGTCACGAAAATATTTTTCTAGGAAACCCATAAAAATTTCCAGATTTCCAGAAATTCTGACAACCATTTTTAAAGCCTTTGATCTTGCTCATGTTTGATATTTAGTCCATAATGTTGATTGTCTATTGTAATATGACATTAGAACTACACATTCATACCTTTATATTACCCATAACATGAACATGATCAAATTTAACCCTGGTCAAAGTGCGTTGACCGTTCTGTCTTATGAAGGTTCTTGGAAAACCCAGAACCTTCATGAGTAATTTTTCCAGTAGGGTTTGACCGGCATGTATCTTCATTATTTGTCGTTGTTTTGATGATTTTTGTTAATAGATCTCTTTAGTTACATGTGGTCTACAATCTAGAACTCATAGATCACAAAAATGTTACACGATTTGCATGTAGTGGAAGCTCAAAGTTGTCATGCTGCACTGTTCTTCATTTCTGGGCAAACCCAGAAATGAAGAACAGCTCTGACAGCGAATTAAGAGGCTTAGATCTCTCTTGTGTTATGCGTTTTGATCATGTTTGTTGTTGGATCGTGTATTCTTGTATTTGTACTACATGATCTGACGAACAACAGACCTAGAAACACAACACACACGGAATAATTGATGGTCAAACTAGCTTACTCGGTGACTGCCTATGAATGTTCAAGAACATGAAGAACACCTATAGCGACGGTTCTGTCGCTATAGGTGGTCTTTAGCGACAGATAAATTATATTTTCCAGAAATTAATAAAAAAAATAGAAAAAAAATAGTTTTTAATTGTTAAAAATACAAAATAAATTATTAAAAATTATTTTAAATTCTGAAAATTTGTTTTTAATTATTTTAAATATATTTCATAAATATTTAATATTTTTGGAATATTAAAAGTATTTAATTTATTTAATTATAATATTAAATAAATTATTTAAAAATGATTTTAATATTTGAAAAATCATTTAAAATTAGATTATGATATAAGAAAATATTTTAAGTTATTTTTAATAACTTTTAATATTATTTGATAATTTTCATTAATAAATTAATATTAATGATAATTAAGTTATTTATTAAATGAATTAAATAAATGAAGTAAAAATTATTTTATTATATTAAAAATCATTTTAAATAATAATAAGGTATTTAAAAATATTTTAAGTTATAAAATATAAATTTTAATATTTAAAGGTAAATTTAATTAATTAATGATTATTAATGATATTAAAGTTATTTAATATTTATATTAAATAAATTAGTTTAAAAATGATTTTAATATTATAAAAATCATTTTTAATGAAAATAAAGTGTTTAAAGATATTTTAAGTTATAAAATATAACTTTTAATATTTAAGGGATATTTTCATTAATAATTTAATATTAATGATATTTAATGATTAATGATATTAAATTTATTTAATAATTATATTAACTAAATAGTTTAAAAATGGTTTTATTTATTTAAAAAGAATGTTAATGAGTTAAAAATATTTTAAGTTATAATTATTGATTTTTAATATTTGGATAAATAGTTCATTAATATTTAAATATTAATGGTAATTACTTAATAATGATTTTAAATGTTTTAAAAATAATTTAAGGGTATTATAAATACTTTAAAAATATTTTGAGTTATTATACTGAACTTTAATATTTTGGCAATGGTTTCATTAATAGTTTAATATTAATTAAATATTAATGATAATAGAATTGTTTAATATTTAAATCATTTCATAATGATTCTGATAATTCGAAAATTTTGATAAGTGGTAATAATTATTTAATAATTATTATAAGGCCATGAAAAATAGTGCGACTGATGTTTAAGTTATCCAAATGGATATTGAACTACGGTTTAGAGTCTTAGACTCGATATTTACCCGAAAAAAGCTGTCGGTAGACCGACATTTTTCAGAAATTGATCTGGACTTAAATAATTTAATTGAATATCTGTTTATTTGTGATTCAATGGTTATTAAGGTTGTATCACAATGTGATTAGGAAGGTGTTGATGTTTAATTATGAGTCAACGATTGTTGAACATGTGTGATAATGTGAATAGGGAATGTGCTGACTGCAATAGGCAGTGTTATATGTACGTTATGTTGTACTAATCAGTAAAATGATCTGATTAATGATAGGTTGTGATAGAAAAGGGTAGAACTAAGTTGAGAATTGTAAGCAGCGCATCAGGCAAGTATCCTAACTTTGCATTTTCTTTATGCAATGGACAGAAGTAAGAAGTTCAGAATAATTATTATTATTAATATATAGATTGTTAAACCTATATTATATAAACCCTTTGATTATCAACATGTTAGTATATGATAATTCGGATATATATTCTGTTCGTTAATTTCTAGAAATGATTATACAAGTGTCCCCACTTGGATAATCATTGTATTTAATCACATGTTGATACACCTTTGATATACATATATGTTGAACTATAGATAATTGTTGAATAAGATAAGACCTTTGTTATGAAAACCCGACAGGTATGAACATCCCGATAATGGGAAAAAATTTTATGCGCCCGAGGCGGACAGAGTGAACGATAACATCGTTCTTATATATGTAGTATTGATCAATACAGGGTACAATGGGGCTGATCACCCTCCGTGCCCGTAAGTCATGACGGTTTACAGATGAATTTCTGTTCAAACCTTTTCGAAAATGAAAACAATGTTCATAGTATGTCACAGAAACCCATGTATAGTCAATACGTAGTTTCAAAATTTTGAAAGAGGGTTGTTATGATATTATTATTGGTATAGATGACTTCACAACTATTGATTGGTTGTAGAAGGGTATTCTAAAGAAAACATTTAAATTCTTTCAGCTTATATATATATAAATACTTGCTGGGCACTCAAATGCTCATCCTTGCTTAATTTAAATGTTTTTCAGCTAAGTGTGAAGAACCAGAAGGCTCATGCCGAAACAAGGGAAAGGGAAAGCTAACCAAATAAGATTTGTGGTACTGTTTGTAATAGTTTTAGATTATGAAGACTATGATATTTAAATATCTAATATCATGTAATGAATGACTAAAGGTTACGTACTTGGGAGAAAGACTCTGATGTATATGTAAATTTAAGTTAAGTTTTATATTATTATTATTATTAGTATTATTCCGCTCATAGAAATGGTATCGTGAAGTACCGAGTTCGGGTTTCAAGTATCCGGATTCGGGGGCCTCACAAGTTGGTATCAGAGCTATAGGGTTAGAAACCTTAGGTGGGTTAGACTTTAGGCTATAACCTTAGAACAGAGGGAAATGTTGAAAATATAAATAACTCATATAGAGTTTAAAAAGTGATGAATTGAATAAATTCATCGTCAAATAAAATAAAAAATAATTCATACAAAACTATTATTTGACTATGTGTATATAATATATGCTAATCAAAATAATTTATGTGTGTAGATGTCGGGTGGAAAAGGCTTGCTATATGCTTATAACATGAAGAAGAATCAAACCCATACACCTAAGCTGATATCGAAGCCATTAGCTGAAATAGAAGCTCGCAATGAAAACGACTTGGATGAGGTGTTCATCATAGAAAATATAGTACCAGATCCAGAAATGGTGGAGCTGACAGATAGTGATTCAGAAACTAAAGTTGAAGCTGAACAAGCATCAACAGAGGTACAGAATCTGAGTAACAAGGTTTCTTCTCTAGAAAGGCTATGGGAGATAGAAAAACTGCTTAATAGTCAATTGCGTCAAGCGTTAATAGAAACAATGGAAGAGCAGGATAAGCTTAAAATCTAAATCAATCAGATGGGAGCCTCAAACAACATCTCATGTGCAGCTCTGAGGGATAAGGGAAAAAGGAAGGTAGAAGACCATGATTTAGGAAAACCTAGGAAGAAGAAATGGAAAAGGATATGTTATTTTTGCGGTTATGAAGGGCATACTACTCTGTATTGTCCTGACTATAAACCAGGAGCATGTTTTGTCTGTGGAAATGAAGATCATCAGGCAAGAAGTTGTCCAAGAAAGAAGGCGTAGTAAATAGATAGTATAGGTTATGTTGTGTAAGCGTGTTTAATATTATATGCGTGCTTAATATGTATGTGTAATGCATTATTATAAAACATTTGTGCAAGTGGTGATGTAAATCCCGACTTTTGTAGTCACAATGGGATAACTGATGTTTAAAGCACTATGTGCTGTGTTATGTAAGATATTTTGAAAGCAATGAATGAATATGAATAAAAGTTTGAGTTATGAAACAAGTTTAATAAGTTTAAACTTATATGATAAAGTTTAGAATGTAAGTTAATTTATGGTTTTTACTTAACCAGATAATGCCGCCAAGACGTCAAACTGGAAATCAGAGGGCAGAAGAGTCTGTCAACAATGTTGAAGGACAACAACAAGCGGACCCAATGCAGCAGTTCGTAAATATGGTAGCCCAGGCTATGCAACAAGGGAACCAGCCGGATAATCACTTGGCGAATTTCAAAGATTTTAAGGCTGTATAACCGCCAGAATTCAAAGGTACGACTGACCCTGTAGAAGCCCAAACTTGGGTTAAGGAAATTGAGAAGGCGTTTGTAATAGCTAGGGTAGCTGAGGGGCAAAAGACCTCTTTTTCCACCTACATGATGAAGGGTGAGGCCAATTTTTGGTGGGAAGTCGGGTGAGGGCAGGAGCAGGTGTGGTAGCATGGGATAGATTTAAGACTTTATTTTTCGAGAACTATTTTTCAGCCATTATGCAGTCTAGAATGGAGGTAAAATTTCTGGAGTTGAAGCAATGGGATATGTCAGTGGCAGAATATGCCGTAAAATTCAATGAGTTAGCTAGGTTTGCTTCGCATCAAGTCGATACGGAGGCTAGGAAGGCGAGGAGATTTGAGCTGGGATTAAAACCTTGGCTCTATAACAAGGTGGCAGTGTTGCAGATCCCAACATTTGCAGCACTCATGGAGAAGACGATAATTGCGGAAGAGGGAAGTGAGGCTTTGAGCCTCTACAATAAGGAGAAGAAGAACAAGGGCAAGGTCGAGGGAGCTGAGAAGGTGAGGACTAATAGTGGAAGCAAGAGTGTTGACGAAAAAAGGAAGGGAAACTACTTTGGAAACGTGCAGGTGAAGCAAGAAGGAATTAAGAAGCAAGGGATTCAGTGCAAAACGTGTGGAAAGAACCACTCCGGAGAATGTTTAAAAGGAAAATTTGTCTGCTACAAATGCGGGCAGGAGGGCCATATCTCTCCCAACTGCCCAAATCCTATAATGAACAGTGGTTGTTTTATTTGCGGATCAATGGAGCACAAGGTGAAGGATTGTCCGAATAGGAGGGTGGAGGCAAGAAAGGAGAATACTGGTAAGGGTAGCGGAACATTAGCAATCACAGGACCGACATCATCGAACAAACCAACAAAGTCAACATCAAGGGTCTTCAACATGACGGTCCAAGACACGGTGGCAGCCGGCAATGCAGTTTCAGGTAATATTCGAATAACTTTTATTTGCGTAATTAGAATTTTTCTATTTATAGTAAATTGTTTTATAAAGAAATTTGAGGGAGAAATTTGAGTTCTTTTAGGAATCAAATTTCCGTTTAATCAGAAAGACAAGCTTAATGTGAATAGTTAAAGATCGATTCGATCAATCATGATCGAGATCTACTTGCAAAGATTATGTATGCTATGTACCTAGTTATGTGTAGGTTTTAAAGCGGTGATTCCGGGGACGGAATCCTTATAAGGGAGGGTGAATGTGACAACCCGATATTTTCTATATAAATAAATCATAAATTTTGCGTATAAATTTTTTTTTTTTTAAGGATGAGGATTTGTACAAGATTATGTGTATATGTATTTATGTGGTAAATAAAAATATATTTATTACATGAATATTTACAAGTAAATTTATTGTAGAATTATTGATTATTATACAGTGTATTTTTATAATAATTAATTTTAAGATAGAATTGTTTTTATTAATTATTTTCCATGAATATATAATCATATATTATTTAATTAATAAATGAAGTGATTTTTAGAATAAATATAATAATTATTTTATTTTATGAATTTTTTGTACAGATTATTAAGTTAAATATTTTACCTTAATTATTAAGGTTAAATATGAAAGAATAATCAGATATGGAATCCAAACCCTAATTTTGGATTATTGTCAAGGTATTAGAATAATAATATAATATTAATTATATTTTGATTTTTCAGTGCTATGAATGTGTACGGTATGTCCGTATTGATAATGGTTGGTCAATTACGGTGTATTTTGACCAAACCCTAGTAATAATGTAAAACCCTAATTTGAGATCCAAATTAGAAGTGTGAGATTGTTTTATAAGTGTGTTAGATAAATTATATTGTGTATTAAATGTATTAATTTGGTAAACCCTAATTAAAATTATGGAAACCCTAATTGTTATAATTAGTAACCCTAATTTGAAATTAGAGTTTGAGATTGTTGGTAAGTATTGATAATGTGATTAATTAGCAAGTATTATGATTACAATTATTAAATTTAGAAACCCTAAATTGTTAAACCCTAATTACTAAACTAGAACTCTAATTTAGTAATTGAAAACCCCAATAGTAATTTGGTAACCCTAATTACCGAAAGAGTAAACCCTAATTGCTAAATTAGCAAAGTCAACAATAATTATATGATCTAAACCCTAATGTCCATTTGTTAGATAATTACAAACTTATTTTAATTAACAAAGTTATTATTTTAAAAATTTTAGAAACTAAAATTTAGTTATTTTATTTTATTTAATTTAATTTATTGTGCAAACCTTAGTTGAAAAATGCTATAATTTGTGCTAAACCTTAGGGTTAAACCATAAGGGTTTGCATGATTACAATTTTGCCATTAATTGGAAAATTAAAAGACCAAAATGTCATTTTTAGCATTAAAGAAGCTAGTTAGTAGGTTTTGACAAATTAGTGAGGTTGTTCACCAAACCTAACCACTCCATGTGATATTATTTGACATCACTCAGCTCTAGATATCAGCATTCATGCATCATACTTGTTATATATAGAATTAAGAGAGAGAAAGTGTCATTTGTTCAATCATTTTTGTCCAACACTCAAACCTTTTCTCTCAAACACCACACCTCCGAAATTTGTTGATAATATCAGTCACAAACACAGCCCCACGAAATCCAACAACAAAACAACAACACAAAATCTGAAATTGCTCATTTAAGGTATAAACCCTACCTTGAATTTCTGTCCAAAATTTGTTGTTAGATGTTGTGTTTAAGTGTCAGAATATGTTGTTAGTAGTGTCTAATGATGATCTGGGTTGCTAGATGTTAGATCCATAACATCTAGAGGCTCGGATTTGATGTTCTTAAAATTCTGGAAATTTTAAAGGAGGCGTCTGACAATCAAATGTCAGGTCATGTAGATCTTTCTATGTTTTATGTTTTTGTTGTTTTAATGTTTGGTCTGGTAGTATGTTGTAAGATCTTTGCTCTGGAACTTAAATCAGGTCCAGATCTGGTATACATTAAAATTTATAAGTGGTCAAACAGGGTTGACCGGTCACGAAAATATTTTTCTGGGCAACCCAGAAAAATTTCCAGATTTCCAGAAATTCTGACAACCATTTTGAAAGCCTTTGATCTTGCTTATGTTTGATATTTAGTCCATAATGTTGATTGTCTGTTGTAATATGACATTAGAACTACACATTCATACCTTTATATTACCCATAACATGAACATGATCAAATTTAACCCTGGTCAAAGTGCGTTGACCGTTCTGTCTTATGAAAGTTCCTGGAAAACCCAGAACCTTCATGAGAAATTTTTCCAGTAGGGTTTGACCGACATGTATCTTCATTATTTGTTGTTGTTTTGATGATTTTTGTTAATAGATCTCTTTAGTTACATGTGGTCTACAATCTAGAACTCATAGATCACAAAAATGTTACACGATTTGCATGTAGTGGAAGCTCAAAGTTGTCATGCTGCACTGTTCTTCATTTCTGGGCAAACCCAGAAATGAAGAACAGCTCTGACAACGAATTAAGAGGCTTAGATATCTCTTGTGTTATGCGTTTTGATCATGTTTGTTGTTGGATCGTGTAGTCTTGTATTTGTACTACATGATCTGACGAACAACAGACCCAGAAACACAACACATGGAATAATTGATGGTCAAACTAGTCTACTCGGTGACTGCCTATGAATGTTCAAGAACATGAAGAACACCAATAGCGACGGTTCTGTCGCTATAGGTGGTCTTTAGCGACAGATAAATTATATTTTCTGGAAATTAATAAAAAAATAGAAAAAAATAGTTTTTAATTGTTAAAAATACAAAATAAATTATTAAAAATTATTTTAAATTCTGAAAATTAGTTTTTAATTATTTTAAATATATTTCATAAATATTTAATATTTTTGGAATATTAAAAGTATTTAATTTATTTAATTATAATATTAAATAAATTATTTAAAAATGATTTTAATATTTGAAAAATCATTTAAAATTAGATTATGATATAAGAAAATAATTTAATTTATTTTTAATAACTTGTAATATTATTTGATAATTTTCATTAATAAATTAATATTAATGATAATTAAGTTATTTATTAAATGAATTAAATAAATGAAGTAAAAATTATTTTATTATATGTAAAATCATTTTAAATAATAATAAGGTATTTAAAAATATTTTAAGTTATAAAATATAACTTTTAATATTTAAAGGTAAATTTAATTAATTAATGATTATTAATGATATTAAAGTTATTTAATATTTATATTAAATAAATTAGTTTTAAAATGATTTTAATATTATAAAAATCATTTTAAATGAAAATAAAGTATTTAAAGATATTTTAAGTTATAAAATATAACTTTTAATATTTAAGGGATATTTTCATTAATAATTTAATATTAATGATATTTAATGATTAATGATATTAAATTTATTTAATAATTATATTAAATAAATAGTTTAAAAATGGTTTTATTTATTTAAAAAGGATGTTAATGATTTAAAAATATTTTAAGTTATAATTATTGACTTTTAATATTTGGATAAATAGTTCATTAATATTTAAATATTAATGGTAATTATTTAATAATGATTTTAAATGTTTTAAAATTCATTTAAGGGTATTATAAATACTTTAAAAATATTTTGAGTTATTATACATAAATTTAATATTTTGGCAATATTTCATTAATAGTTTAATATTAATTAAATATTAATGATAATAGAATTGTTTAATATTTAAATCATTTCATAATGATTCTGATATTTCGAAAATTTTGATAAGTGGTAATAATTATTTAATAATTATTATAAGGCCATGAAAAATAGTGCGACTGATGTTTAAGTTATCCAAATGGATATTGAACTACGGTTTAGAGTCTTAGACTCGATATTTACCCGAAAAAGCTGTCGGTAGACCGACATGTTTTAGAAATTGATCTGGACTTAAATAAGTTAATTGAATATGTGTTTATTTGTGATTCAATGGTTATTAAGGTTATATGACAATGTGATTAGGAAGGTGTTGATGTTTGACTATGAGTCAACGATTATTGAACATGTGTGATAATGTGTTTAGGGAATGTGCTGACTGCAATAGGCAGTGTTATATGTACGTTATGTTGTACTAATCAGTAAAATGATCTGATTAATGATAGGTTGTGACAGAAAAGGGTAGAACTAAGTTGAGAATTGTAAGCAGCGCATCAGGCAAGTATCCTAACTTTGCATTTTCTTTATGCAATGGACAGAAGTAAGAAGTTCAGAATAATTATTATTATTAATATATAGATTGTTAAACCTATATTATATAAACCCTTTGATTATCAACATGTTAGTATATGATAATTCGGATATATATTCTGTTCGTTAATTTTTAGAAATGATTATACAAGTGTCCCCACTTGGATAATCATTGTATTTAATCACATGTTGATACACCTTTGATATACATATATGTTGAACTATAGATAATTGTTGAACAAGATAAGACCTTTGTTACGAAAACCTGACAGGTTTGAACATCCCGATAATGGGAAAATTTTTATGCGCCCAAGGCGGACAGAGTGAACGACAACATCGTTCTTATATATGTAGTATTGATCAATACAGGGTACAATGGGGCTGATCACCCTCCGTGCCCGTAAGTCATGACGGTTTACAGATGAATTTCAGTTCAAACCTTTTTCAAAATGAAAACAATGTTCATAGTATGTCACAGAAACCCATGTATAGTCAATACGTAGTTTCAAAATTTTGAAAGAGGGTTGTTATGATATTATTATTGGTATAGATGACTTCACAACTATTGATTGGTTGTAGAAGGGTATTCTAAAGAAAACATTTAAATTCTTTCAGCTTATATATATACAAATACTTGCTGGGCACTCAAATGCTTATCTTTGCTTAATTTAAATGTTTTTCAGCTAAGTGTGAAGAACCAGAAGGCTCATGCCGAAACAAGGGAAAGGGGAAGCTAACCAAATAAGATTTGTGGTACTGTTTGTAATAGTTTTAGATTATGAAGACTATGATATTTAAATATCTAATATCATGTAATGAATGACTAAAGGTTACGTACTTGGGAGAAAGACTCTGATGTATATATAAATTTAAGTTAAGTTTTATATTATTATTATTATTATTATTAGTTTTATTCCGGTCATAGAAATGGTATCGTGAAGTACCGAGTTCGGGTTTCAAGTATCCGGATTCGGGGGCCTCACATATATATTACGATTCAATTCCATGACTTGATCGTTTTATTTTACGATCTCCTATCCCTGCACTTTTAGTCTTTTAGACTCGATCTATTTACCATTAATGTTCAACTTTATTATCAGAGTTAGGGAACTCTGTGTCTTTACACTCGCTGAGATTCATCTTTGAATCTTACCGACCAACAACTTTATGTGAGTTAGTCTTATCCTAATCACTGCGGTTATTGGTCTCAGGTATTCCTACCTAAGCTTCATAACCAATAGCTTTGATACCAACTGTAGCAACCCCGAATCCAGGTCCCAAATCACCTCGGATCCGGTATACTATTTCTACAACTATTTGCGAAAGATATAAACATAAATTGTTTATACAATACATTACACACTTATCCCCAAGGTCGAGTAACCTTAACTTAAACAACATTCATAAAATACCTATTACACAACAATATTTATCAAAATATATTATTACAAACTAGCCGCACTTTATATCCCAAGCTGAACTTGGCCTTAACCTTTTTCCTGTATCCGAACACGTTCGCCTTATCTGCAATGTTTTATCATGATATAGCAAGGGTGAGCATGAAAGTTGCCCAGCAAGTTTAAATACAACAATATAACGATATATCATGATTGAAGAGTATGAATAATAAGCTGGCTATAATTCATCAATATAATTGAGAACTAGCACGAACAAACTTTAGACTGAACAAGTTTTATACATGAACAAACATTTCTGAACCAAGTGGTAATGAAGGTGATCAGCCTTTCATACCTGACTTATACATGCAAGATGTACAGAGTACAATTTTCATGGTAATCAACAATGATTAACCATAAGCTTGAATAACACACTCTTATTAGAGTTAAGTACAAAGAAACTTGCCTGAACCATTGATTACCGCAACGCAATTTATAACGCTTTACCCGAAGACCTAATATTAGTAATATAGGTCTCCAATATTAGAATAATATCATCACAGTGTAATACTGTTATATTTATATACACACAGAATAACCTAAACACATAACACATAAGCCTATCAGTCTATACAGCACATAAGACTAGGTATCAAGTCAAACTATTGCAGTCTGAGTTGAACCAGACACAATTCTAACATCCTGACGGTCTAGTCGATCAACACTCGAGTTTAAGTTCAATTAAACTCTTACTTAAACACTTAACAATTATCACAGATAATTTCTAATCAGACAAAACATTTTTCCTAGGCTCGTAATAATTTTCGGATAATTATTACCATTTATCAACATTAAAACCGTAATTAAATGAATTAAACACCACATAATTCCTTAATCATTAATATTTATTTAATATAAAATATTAATGAAAATCATAACATAATATTATAATATAATTATAATATATCAAAGTATTTTTAATACCTTAAAATCATAATTATATGATTTTTAAACCATTAAATCCATTATCCGATAATTGCTATTAATATTAGAATATTAATAATTTCATTCCAAAATATAAAAAGTTATATTTTATAACTTAAAATATTTTTTATAACACTTAAATTATTTATATATAATTTATAAAGCATTAATTCCATTTTTCCTTAATTTATTTAATATAGTTATTAAATAAACTAATTACCATTAATATTGATTAATTAATGAATTTCATCACAAAATATTAAAAGTCATCAAAAATAACTTAAAATATTTTCTTATACCATAATATTATTTTTCATGATTTTTCATGAATTAAAACTATTTTTAAATAATTTATTTAATATTATAATTAAATAAATAAATACCATTTATATTTCAAAAATATTAAATATTTTCGAAATATACTTAAAATAGTTAAAACTATTTTTCAAACTTTAAAATAATTTTTCAGAATTTATTTTGTATTTTTAATAATTAAAAACCATTTTTTTCTAATTTTTAATCATTTTCCGGAAAATAATAATAAAACTGTCGCTAAAGAGCTATAGCGACACTTTCTGTCGCTATAGGTGTTCTTGAGTGTTCTTGAGCTTCATAGTCAGAGTTCGGGTGGGTAGGTTTGACCGGGTTTAATTCAGTGATCCTTATGTTTCTAGGCTTGCAATCGATTTCATGTTGTAGTATTTATGTAATACTACAACTACATATCAAGTTTCATGGCCATCCTGCATCATATCAGCAAGTTTTAGACCATCAAAATTCGTGTCAGAGGTCTGCTGGGTTCTTTCTGGGTTTAACAGAAACCAAGGTACCTACTTTGACGCTTTATAATTTGTGTTTTGTGTTCTATTTACGTGATCTAATGGTTTCATTGTTTAGACCACATGACAGAGTACAACTTGAGTACTCTACATTAACATAAAAACATCAGATCTGAGAGATCTAGTCCGGTCAAAGTACGAGTCAGGCACTGTTCTTCACGATTTCTGGGTTTTCCAGATTTCGTCAAGAACAGTCGGTCAACGGTGGTTTGACCACTCATATCTTGGCTCATGCTACGGACCTAGTTGATCTAAAGCCTTGGATATGTAGTTTACACAGCAGGCTATAAGAAGAAAACAACAACATGGTCAAAACATTAAACCACTGCAAGATCAGAAGGATAGAACATCTTGTCAGGCGATCTGGGTTTCTGGGTTTACCCAGAATTCCAGAAAGCGTGATCGGTCAATGAACTTTGACCGCTTATATCTTTTTCTCTAGACCTGCTATGACTCTAATTCAAGTTGGAAATGAAAGACCACATGGAATAGAACAGATTTATAACATCATATACACAAAACTTCAAATACACACGGATCTAAAGGCCCTGACATATGACTGTCAGACCAAACTTTTCCAGATTTCCAGATTTCCAAAAATGAAAAATTCGAGCTCTTTAATGTTATGGATCTGGGATTTAATAACCCAGATCACTAAATGACACCTTATTACACAACTTTAACAAATCAATTACAACAAATAACTTCAGATTATAGAATTTCTAAATTTTGGGATTTTATACCTTTTTGCTTTGATTCTTGAATCTGGTTCTTTGCTGCTGATTATGGAGAGTTAGGGTTTGATATTGTTTCATCTCCTAACTCCACATCACACTAAATCCCGAATTTTAGAGAGAGAGTGGCTTGGTGAAAAATGATAGCTCAAAGTGTCCTTTTCTCTCTCTTTAATCTATTAATATGATATGATACATTGTATGTTGCAAGTTAAATGGCTGAGATTGCTGGATATTTGTCAAATGCTAGGTTTTAGGGTTGCACAACCACTCCCCTTAGGTTTAGATCTACAAGTTTTGTTAAATAATACACTAAGGGTAAAATAGACATTTAGCATACTAAATTAATGGCATTTTTGTAATTGGCCAAACCCTTAGGGTTTAGGGTTTGGAAATTTTAGGGTTTAGGGTTTGGAGCATTTAGGGTTTAGGTTTTAACCCTTAACTTTGTAATTTAATTTCTACATTTCCGAATTTCGGTTTTCAAAATAGAAAATTAATATTTTTAACTTATAATTAGTATTTACTAATTATATTATAATTTCTTAATCACACTTTAAATCTTACTAATTAGGATTAGTATTTACTAATTAAAATCGCTAATTTAGCAATTAGGGTCAAAATCGTTATTAGGGTTCATAACCCACGAATTAGGGTTTCTAATAGAAAATAATTTTCTATAATAGAAATTTAATATTCGTAATTAGATTAGAGTTTTCTAATTACTCATAAATTGAAATAATTAGGATTAGGGTTTCCTAATTAGCATTGCTAATTTTAGCAATTAAATCCACAATTGAGCATTAGGGTTTTTGACGGAACAATTTGGGTTCCAAAAATTGGAAATTCGGGTTTGCTAATTAATTAACCTTTACCCTAATTAGTACTTTAATTATTAGCACTAAAACATTAAAATTCTCCGTTATATTCCTAGATTAGGGTTTCATTTTATCAGAATCTGAAATTAGGGTTTTCAGATCTAGTATTAGGGTTTTCTAATAATCAACTAAAATTTCCTGTAATTCATTAGTGTTTTCCCTAATTAATTAAAATTAATGACGTTTAACCTTATACATATCATTGCATTCCCAATCTAGGGTTTTCAATATCCGAATTAGGGTTTCAGACTCCCGGAACTGAAACTAGGGTTTCCAGAACCGATTTCTAGGGTTTCTTATCAGACGTTAGGATTTTCTAACCTAACGTTAAAGTTCTTAATATATACTTAGGGTTTGACACATATATAATTAATCTGGTCAACCCTTGACCCTTAACCATATTCTGAACACATACATAACCATAAACACAGAACATATTCACATAAATTCTTAATACTGAATAATTTACCTATATCCTTCATAAAATTTTGAAATCATCAAAATTTCACCCTAATAATATCAAACGCATACACTTATTTTCTGTCTAGGTCTAATATTTCACCTTAAATCAATCATTTAAGATTTTAATAAATTTTATAATTTCTCGGGTTGTCACATTCACCCCTACTTATAAAAATTTCGTCCCCGAAATTCACCTTACACCTTACACTGTGCACCTTACACCATTCACACATATCACATGCTATCCAATACACCACTCACAAGAGTAAAAGTTTTCAAATTATGCTGAGGGGTCATATAGACCATGAACACATAGTTTTAACGGTATTTATACCGTAAATCAAAACATTACTTGGTTTGTTTATAATCACAAAGAAGGTAAACTACCGTTGCTAGTACTTTAGGTGATTAGCCTATCGTACTCGTACGTCATGCATAACGTATTAATCATTTTTAGCGAATATTTACGCTACTAGATTGGATTATTTATCCAAACAACATAGTTCACCTCAGTCTTATCACAGGATTCCGCACCAAAACAATTTGGTTCGGGAAATTTTTTTCATTAAACACTTGGAGTTTTTATAACATTAGTCTAGCTGAATCAAATGGCATAGACTTATATCAATAATTCAATTCAATCGAATTATTTAGGTGTAGCCAAACCCCGTTGGCAAAATTAAAATTTTTGAAAACATTTTCGAGAATGACGTCGTGATGCCGCACTGTATTAACAGTCCGTTTGAGGATCCCGTCATTGTATGACTTTGTCATAACACATCATACAATAGTGGAACAGCGACTTCGGGTCAAATTCACACTACGTATTCCTGTATTTACAACTCCATCACATTTTTATCATCTCTGCACCAGGTTACATGGTACATGAGTGATAAATAAAAACAATTTTTGATATTTCAAATCATTTACGTCTAGCCGAAATAAGTAGCATAGACTGTACTTTAAACCGTTTCAAAAATGATTACGAGTCTACATTTTTTTTAAAAGGCACATAGTGCGTATTTAGCTTGATGTCAATCATTTGAAGTTTAGCATAGCGAGGAGTTTAGGAAAACCTAAGTCTCCACTAATGATCATTTGCTTAATAATCTATCTGTTCATATAATCCTTAACACTCCCTTCACACACAACAATACCCAATTCGAAAAACCACACTTATGAGTTCATAACCTGACCATAATTATATGAGTTTAAGAACTTACTCTAGTCTGACCTTTGGCGTCCGTTCGCTGAGGGGCTCATAAATATTTCATATAACTATGAGTCAAGAATGTCACATAAGTATGAGTTCTAAGAACTCGTACTTAATCCTATATTCTCTACCTATGACCTATTTATCTGTATATAACAACTAGCGCGACACAACATTTCAATGGTTACCAATGCCACCAACTAAGTAGTTTTTACACCAAGTACAATTCCCCGCCCATACAAGAAATCATACAACTCAGTTGCTAACACGAGTCCTCATTGAAATCCCCACCTAATCTTAACCCCCTTTTTCAATACGAATTCAATTCGTATTCATAATCCATAACTCTTTTATGAGTTTTCATAGTACCATTTCATAGTACAACTTACACACAGCATCTTGCTGTAAACTTTTCAATCATCAGATTGATTCATTTCCCATATCATAACCTTTATCAGATCACGGGGTGATCTTATCGTATATATATATTACGATTCAATTCCATGACTTGATCGTTTTGTTTTACGATCTCCTATCCCTGCACTTTTAGTCTTTTAGACTCGATCTATTTACTGTTACTGTTCAACTTTATTATCAGAGTTAGGGAACTCT
This sequence comes from Panax japonicus, assembly GCA_020205505.1. Lineage (NCBI taxonomy): Eukaryota > Viridiplantae > Streptophyta > Magnoliopsida > Apiales > Araliaceae > Panax > Panax japonicus. Next base: position 65,188,783 of record CM035095.1, on the reverse strand, counting down.
GTGTCTTTACACTCGCCGAGATTCATCTTTGAATCTTACCGACCAACTAACTCTATGTGAGTTAGTCTTATCCTAATCACTGCGGTTATTGGTCTCAGGTATTCCTACCTAAGCTTCATAACCAACAGCTTTGATACCAACTGTAGCAACCCCGAATCCAGGTCCCAAATCACCTCGGATCCGGTATACTATTTCTATAACTATTTGCGGAAGATATAAACATAAATTGTTTATACAATAAATTACACATTTATCCCCAAGGTCGAGTAACCTTAACTTAAACACCATTCATAAAATACCTATTACACAACAATATTTATCAAAATATATTATTACAAACTAGCCGCACTTTATATCCCAAGCTGAACTTGGCCTTAACCTTTTTCCTGTATCCGAACACGTTCGCCTTATCTGCAATGTTTTATCATGATATAGCAAGGGTGAGCATGAAAGTTGCCCAGCAAGTTTAAATACAACAATATAACGATATATCATGATTGAAGAGTATGAATAATAAGCTGGCTATAATTCATCAATATAATTGAGAACTAGCACGAACAAACTTTAGACTGAACAAGTTTTATACATGAACAAACATTTCTGAACCAAGTGGTAATGAAGGTGATCAGCCTTTCATACCTGACTTATACATGCAAGATGTACAGAGTACAATTTTCATGGCAATCAACAATGATTAACCATAAGCTTGAATAACACACTCTTATTAGAGTTAAGTACAAAGAAACTTGCCTGAACCGTTGATTACCGCAACGCAATTTATAACGCTTTACCCGAAGACCTAATATTAGTAATATAGATCTCCAATATTAGAATAATATCATCACAGTGTAATACTGTTATATTTATATACACACAGAATAAACTAAACACATAACACATAAGCCTATCGGTCTATACAGCACATAAGACTAGGTATCAAGTCAAACTATTGCAGTCTGAGTTGAACCCGACACAATTCTAACATCCCGACGGTCTAGTCGATCAACACTCGAGTTTAAGTTCAATTAAACTCTTACTTAAACACTTAACAATTATCACAGATAATTTCTAATCAGACAAAACATTTTTCCTAGGCTCGTAATAATTTTCGGATAATTATTACCATTTATCAACATTAAAACCGTAATTAAATGAATTAAACACCACATAATTCCTTAATCATTAATATTCATTTAATATAAAATATTAATGAAAATCATAACATGATATTATAATATAATTATAATATATCAAAGTATTTTTAATACCTTAAAATCATAATTATATGATTTTTAAACCATTAAATCCATTATCCGATAATTGCTATTAATATTAGAATATTAATATTTTCATTCCAAAATATCAAAAGTTATATTTTATAACTTAAAATATTTTTTATAACACTTAAATTATTTGTATATAATTTATAAAGCATTAATTCCATTTTCCTTAATTTATTTAATATAGTTATTAAATAAACTAATTACCATTAATATTGATTAATTAATGAATTTCATCACAAAATATTAAAAGTCATCAAAAATAACTTAAAATATTTTTTTATACCATAATATTATTTTTCATGAATTAAAACTATTTTTAAATAATTTATTTAATATTATAATTAAATAAATAAATAATAAATAATTAAAATATTAAATATTTTCGAAATATACTTAAAATAGTTAAAACTATTTTTCAAACTTTAAAATAATTTTTCAGAATTTATTTTGTATTTTTAATAATTAAAAACCATTTTTTTCTAATTTTTAATCATTTTTCGGAAAATAATAATAAAACTGTCGCTAAAGGGCTATAGCGACACTTTCTGTCGCTATAGGTGTTCTTGAGTGTTCTTGAGCTTCATAGTCAGTGTTCGGGTGGGTAGGTTTGACCGGGTTTAATTCAGTGATCCTTATGTTTATAGGCTTGCAATCGATTTCATGTTGTAGTATTTATGTAATACTACAACTACATATCAAGTTTCATTGCCATCCTGCATCATATCAGCAAGTTTTAGACCATCAAAATCCGTGTCAGAGGTCTGCTGGGTTCTTTCTGGGTTTAACAAAAACCAAGGTACCTACTTTGACGCTTTATAATTTGTGTTTTTTGTTCTATTTACGTGATCTAATGGTTTCATTGTGTAGACCACATGACAGAGTACAACTTGAGTACTCTACATTAACATAAAAACATCAGATCTGAGAGATCTAGTCCGGTCAAAGTACGAGTCAGGCACTGTTCTTCACGATTTCTGGGTTTTCCAGATTTCGTCAAGAACAGTCGGTCAACGGTGGTTTGACCACTCATATCTTGGCTCATGCTACGGACCTGGTTGATCTAAAGCCTTGGATATGTAGATTACACAGCAGGCTATAAGAAGAAAACAACAATATGGTCAAAACATTAAACCACTGCAAGATCAGAAGGATAGAACATCTTGTCAGGCGGTCTGGGTTTCTGGGTTTACCCAGAATTCCAGAAAGTGTGATCGGTCAATGAACTTTGATCGCTTATATCTTTTGCTCTAGACCTGCTATGACTCTGATTCAAGTTGGAAATGATAAACCACATGGCATAGAACAGATTTATAACATCATATACACAAAACTTCAAATACACACGGATCTAAAGGCCCTGACATATGACTGTCAGACCAAAATTTTCCAGATTTCCAGATTTCCAAAAATGAAAAATTCGAGCTCTTTAATGTTATGGATCTGGGATTTAATAATCCAGATCACTAAATGACACCTTATTACACAACTTTAACAAATCAATTACAACAAATAACTTCAGATTATAGAATTTCTAAATTTTGGGATTTTATACCTTTTTGCTTTGATTCTTGAATCTGGTTCTTTGCTGCTGATTATGGAGAGTTAGGGTTTGATATTGTTTCATCTCCTAACTCCACATCACACTAAATCCCGAATTTTAGAGAGAGTGGCTTGGTGAAAAATGATAGCTCAAAGTGTCCTTTTCTCTCTCTTTAATCTATTAATATGATATGATACATTGTATGTTGCAAGTTAAATGGCTGAGATTGCTGGATATTTGTCAAATGCTAGGTTTTAGGGTTGCTCAACCACTCCCCTTAGGTTTAGATCTACAAGTTTTGTTAAATAATACACTAAGGGTAAAATGGACATTTAGCATACTAAATTAATGGCATTTTTGTAATTGGTCAAACCCTTAGGGTTTAAGGTTTGGAAATTTTAGGATTTAGGGTTTGGAGCATTTAGGGTTTAGGTTTTAACCCTTAACTTTGTAATTTAATTTCTACATTTTCGAATTACGGTTTTCAAAATAGAAAATTAACATTTTTAAATTATAATTAGTATTTGCTAATTATATTATAATTTCTTAATCACACTTTAAATCTTACTAATTAGGATTAGTATTTACTAATTAAAATCGCTAATTTAGCAATTAGGGTCAAAATCGTCATTAGGATTCATAACCCACGAATTAGGGTTTCTAATAGAAAATAATTTTCTATAATAGAAATTTAATATTCGTAATTAGATTAGAGTTTTCTAATTACTCATAAATTGAAATAATTAGGATTAGGGTTTCCTAATTAGCATTGCTAATTTTAGCAATTAAATCCACAATAGAGCATTAGGGTTTCTGACGGAACAATTTGGGTTCCAAAAATTGGAAATTAGGGTTTGCTAATTAATTAACCTTTACCCTAATTAGTACTTTAATTATTAGCACTAAAACATTAAAATTCTCTGTTATATTCCCAGATTAGGGTTTAATTTTATCAGAATCTGAAATTAGGGTTTTCAGATCTAGTATTAGGGTTTTCTAATAATCAACTAAAATTTCCAGTAATTCATTAGGATTTTCCCTAATTAATTAAAATTAATAACGTTTAACCTTATACATATCATTGCATTCCCAATCTAGGGTTTTCAATATCCGAATTAGGGTTTCGAACTCCCGAAACTGAAACTAGGGTTTCCAGAACCGATTTCTAGGGTTTCTTATCAGACGTTAGGGTTTTCTAACCGAACGTTAAAGTTCTTAATATATACTTAGGGTTTGACACATATATAATTAATCTGGTCAACCCTTGACCCTTAACCACATTCTGAACACATACATAACCATAAACACAGAACATATTCACATAAATTCTTAATCCTAAATAATTCACCTATATCTTTCATAAAATTTTGAAATCATAAAAATTTCACCCTAATAATATTAAACGCATACACTTATTTTCTGTTTAGGTCTAATATTTGACCTTAAATCAATCATTTAAAATTTTAATAAATTTTCTAATTTCTCAGGTTGTCACAGTCGTTTTCTCTCATCCAACCGTTTTTCGTTATGGGGCCCACAAATGACTGCGCCGTCGTACGGAGATTCCCGACAATAAGAATATTCCACGACCAAACGAATATTTCCCGACAAAAAGAATATTTTGTAACCACTTGCTTATTTTGTAAAATGTTCTCATTTCACCCATAACAAAAGCATTATATCAAATTAACCCTTATTAATTTAGAATAATGAAAAAAGGAAAATTCAATTTTATTTATAATAAGTTGGGGTTTTACATCAAATTTCTGGACGAACTGAAAATGGGAACACAATTGCAATTAAGTACTGCTTATCACCCTCAAACTTTGAACGAACCATATAAACGCTAGAAGACATGCTTTGAGCTTACGTGATGGATTTCAAAGGTAACTGGGATGATCACTTACCCTTAGTGGAATTCGCGTACAATAATAGTTATCATGCGAGTATTGGCATGCATTGTACGAAGCCTTCCACGGAAGAAAGTACAGAACACCGTTGTGTTAGGATGAGGTCAGAGAACGACAACTTTTGGGGCCGGAATTAGTTCAACAAATGACAAATATGGTGAAGACGATAAGAGCTAGATTTGTAGCAGCCGAGATTTACACTGTCAAAACTGAGATTACACCGTCAAAGTCGAAGTGTCTCCCTAGAAGGGAAAGATAAGATTTGGCAAGAAAAGGAAATTGATTCAAAGCTTCATACGACCATTCTAAGTAATGAAGAGAATAGGCGAAGTGGCGTACAAGGTAGCTTTACCTCCTGAACTGGAGCACATCCATAGCATGTTTCATGTTTCTGTGCTACGACCATATAAACCCGAATATAAGCACGTAATATCCTATGAGCCCATTCAAGTAGAGAAGAATCTGAAGTATGAAAAAATTATTGTCTAGATAGCAATTAGGAAAGAGCAAACATTAAAAACTAAATTCATATCTTGTGTAAAAGTAGTTTGGCGAAACCACAACGCCAAGGAGGCTACGTTGGAATTAGAAGATAAGATGAGAAGGGACTATCCCCACTTGTTTGTGTAACTATGTACCAATTCTGGGGACAAAATTTTTTATAAGGGGAGGATGTAATATCTGCAATTTTATGAGAAATATTAATAATTAAATTAATAAATGTTTGAATATTTATTTGAGTATAAATATATATATATATATATATATATATATATGTATATATCTTTATGGCATGAGACTTGATGATTCAATTAAATTGAGTTAAGTGCGAGATAATCAAGAAATGTGATAGAAGTGATGATAAGCTTAATTAAGCTTATGTGATATGCCTAGTGTGGCATAACTGTGGACTAAATAATTCATTAATTAAATTAATGAGGAAACGGTTAAATAATGTGATGGACTAATTAGTGTTATTATCTCAATTAATTATTTGTTAATGTGCAATTATACATGTTATGTGAGCATATAAATAAAATAGCATCATGTATAATATCTAAGATGGGTTTATTAAGGGTAATATTATAATGTGAATATTATTCTGTGAAACTATATAATAACCTCAATTTATGTAATTCTACTGAACTTGAATAAAAGAGTCTTGTGTGATATAATGGTAAACCAATTAAATGTGTATTATAAATGTATGAGAGAAGATAAATTTAAGTAAATAAATATTTTCTATTAAATTTTTATTTCTATATTTATGTGTAAATGGGATAATAAGTTTATAGGGAATAATGAGTTGTTAATATTCTACTATTTTATATTTTAGCCCAATTTAAATATTACTTGGACTAACTCAATGTATATGGATTATATGATTTTGTGTATATGTGTCCCTAACTTATCACAAGGTAATAATATTAAATCAGTAAAATTTCACTTTGGAGCCAAAAAGGAAATAACCTTAGTGTAACTAGCAGCTTTTTTGCTAATAAAGAGTATTAAAAAGTCTTGTCACAAAATCAGTGACTCATTTCTTTCTTCAGTCGTGTAATAGGCCAATGGCCTAGCCCTACTTTGCCAAAAATAAAGCTTAGTGATGATGAAGGGGGAGTGGGTTCAACAATGTTAATGGAACTATTCTACCAAAACTTTATTACCCATCATCTTTTTCTTCCTGTTAAACAAAAACATTGGGCAAAGGTATTGTATGGATATTGAATTCTCTATAAATAGAAGCCCTCCTCTTCTCAAATTCATTTCTGTTTGTTGTCTTATAAGTTCCAATTATAGAGTGAGTGTTGTGAAATTGGAGAGCAATAAGAGGTTTGAGAGCAGAAACTTTGCAATTCAGTCTCAAGAATGTAACATTACTGATATTGTTCTTGATTTCAAGTTCTTAAAAAGTCTTAGGAATTTACATGAAATTCTTGTTAATTAGTTTGGTAATTGTTATCCATGTGTTATCTGAGTTTATTTGTATGCCTAGAAGCATTGTAGTTGGTCTGAGTTACAGCTAGAAGGATTTAGCAATGCTTGTATTGAGGCTTTGCAGAAATATAGCCATTTTTTTCTTCTGTCTGAAGTGGCGCGGTCGCGTAGGCTGCCAGTCTTTAAAACTGATTTTGTTTGCCTTTTGTTATCATGAGCATGTCATTTTGGTTTTGTTATGCATATAAATGACCCTAACATATGGATTGATGCTGCTTTGGTTATAGTAAATCACTTTAACTTGATTTAATATGAGTTTTTAAAAGAAAACTTAAAACTTAGAAATGAACCTTGATGAATCTTGTAACCTTTGAGTTCTGACCTTGTTAACATGTGTATGTGTATTAGTTATGTGTTTAAATGAGTATGAAATATGATTTAAATTAAATTTGCATATTTAGTTTGGTTTAACATGGATTTTAAAAGGAAAACTTAGAAATTTTAAAACTAAGGTTGATGAACATTGAGTTACTTGCAATCTGGTCTTTTGATCATGTATAATTGGACACCTTATATAGCTAAACATGACTAATATGTGCACCCAACTAGTTAAGCATGATATAGACTATGCAAGCATGTTTTAAAGTAAGTTCTAAAATGATGGACTATACTAACTATGTGTAAATGAATCAAATACATGCTAGCATATGTAGTAAAGGTTGTTTAGCATCATTATGTGGTTTAATGGGTAATATGGTTACTCTTCTGCGTAATGAACTCTCTTAGCCTTGTTGAATGGAAATTTTTCGAATAGAACTACATGATTTCAAAGTAACCTTGAAATGAGCAGAATGAACAAAAAACCTAGTACAAGATCTCTTAATATATGTGTATGATGTATACTAGTACCCCTGCATGATAAGAATTAATCTATGTGAGTGGAGACTCATTTTTGGTTTGATCAAGGAGCCGCGCAACCACACCACTCCAAGGTCAAAATGATGCACGACCACGCCGCACTGCAGAACTGTCTTACTATTTTTAATTGTAAATTGAACCTGTAAACATGGGTATAATACTGCTTAAAGCTATAATACATGATTAAGGTGATGTGTTAAGTCTTTGAACATACAATGGAAGTATGAGATTAAGATTTCAAAACTTTCTAAATAATTCTAAATTAGTCTCTCAAAAGCATAGACATTATCAATTATAGAACTACTTAGTTCGATAGTGTACTAAGATGTGGTATGATGGTATAATAAAGATAGGACTTGAAATATATGTTTAACATATATGATTAAACATATATATAATATGTGTGTAACATAGTGAGATTATGTACCAAACTTGTATAAGTAATGAATCTATATTCATATAACTATGATAACATATGAGTTTGAGGTGACGATAAGCTTTAGACTTGTAATCTATGCAAAAGGCATTTCCCTAACGTACACAACTTTGAATATTATGCAAGCTTAAATTGTTGTTATATCAACTATATATTTGGGCAAATACCTCTATAGATGTATAATCGTTTTATTGAATAACTCTTGTGTTATCAAATTCTTAAAAGTTATTATTCATGCTCTTGAAATGAAATCACAATTATATTCTTGAAATCATGTTGTATACATCGAGCTTGCGAATCGTTCTAGAGTGTATTGAGAAAAGGTGTCTAAGCCATTAGATTCGGCTAGACCATTACCTATGAATTTGAAAAGCTATCCAAACCAATTGATTTGGTGTGGACTCTTATAATTGTTGAGATGAACAACCCTCTTAGAAGATGAAATTTTATATTGTCGGGGAATCGACGTGCGCACAAATATCATGTTTAAATGTTATGTATAATGTAGGGTACTATAGGCTGATCCCATGTTGTACTTGTTTATCTTGAATTTTTCAGTTAAATACTATTAATTCTAGCATGAGTTCTTGGTCCATAGTAACTACTCAGTATTCGATATTCTTTAAATTGAAAAGTTGAAACCTTTGAATTCCGTTAATAATCTTTCAGTCCTTAATGACTCTTATTTCAATTCAAAGGACAAATTTGGAACTGATAATGCTTCTTTGTTTACAACATTATTCGTAAAACTCTCAAATTACCATTTATCTTTATAATTTCGAGATTAATATCTTAATACTTATGCATATTCACCCTTATTGTTATATTACTTAATAAGTAAATTTGTTGCTCATTCTTGCTTTCCTTAAATATTTTAGTTAAGACAGAGCCATATGGACCCTCAGGAAAAGATAAGGGAAAAGGAAAGGCTATGGATTAGCTTTAGTCCTCTATGCTAGAAGATTATTATTATTATAATGTAATAAGACGTGTTTAATATTATGTATTAAGTAATGTTTGAATTTAAGTAATATATTAAGTTAGTCATGGTTGCGAGATCTTGGGATGAGAATATTTATGTTATAACAATGCAAATTAATATATTATTCTGTTGTTTGAGATTTTAGTATGTTATTAGAGTTAGATCGTGAAGCACCAAATTCGAGATATGAATATCTAAATTTGGGAGCGTCACAATAAATATCCTAGCATAGCTGAGCATGCATGTAGGATCCTGTCATCTAACTCGTGAAAAAAATTTCGCCAGAGTTTCCTATATAATATGGATTATCCACATTCACGTAGGCATGCATTAAGCGGTCCTCTAAGGGTATTCAATCACAACCAATAATCAGATAAAAATTTAAACAAGTTTTTAATGCATTATCTGAATACATGCCTAGAATAACTGTTAAAAAAAATGTATTGCATCTATACGATCTATATGATGATATATAAGCATGTATTGCATTATAATATATTTATCAAGTTATCTATACATACATTTTTCAATATATTACGTTTAATGAAGAAAACAAGATAAAACACCAGTGAAAAACGGGGAAAAAAGAAGTGAATACGTTAAATGTAGTGCGTTGAACGAACATACGGTGACGGAAAATCAAGCCACAAGTGAGTAGATCTGAGAAAAAAGGGTAAGATTTTGTAGAGAGAATGCAAGAAAGCTTGGAATGAATGAATTAAAATGAGCATGTTTGACAGTATAAACCCAGTCAGGGCTGGTCGCAACCATACCTACGACTACCGTAGGTATACTTGTGGCTGGCTGTGGTTGGCCCTGTAGCTCTCCTTTTGGTAAAATTAAGGCCAAGACGCGTCATTTTTGGGTCCAAAAAAGGGCATTCACCTAGAAAGGTATATTTTCTGATCATTTTAAGACCTTTAAAACCTTGAATAAATCCTCAAAAAGGTAAACAAATAAGGAACAAAAGAAACCCCGACGTTGAACGACGGAAGACCGGAAGGTATGATAAGAATCACTTTATCAATAATCGATCTTGTAATCCGTTGGCAACAACCCAACGCAAACATCGGCAGTACCCGATGGTGTAATTTGTTGGCAACCCCCCAACGCAGACATCGACAATATCTAATAGTGTAATCCGTTGGCAACAACCCAATGCAGACATCGACAGTACCCGATGATGGCAATGTGACTTGCAATATGCAATTTGCGATGCAACTCGAATATATGATTTTTGATTTACAAAAATCAAAATGACAAAATATGAAGTGTGATTTGCGAAGTGCGATGTGCGCTTTGCAAAAGTGCAACTTGATATATGATTAACGAAAGCATCGGCAATACCCGATGATGTAATCTATTGGCATTAACCCCAATGAAGACATCGACGGGACTTGATGGTGCAATATGTTGGCATTAAACCCCAGCAAAGGCGTCGGTAGTACCCGATGACAGCAGTATAACAATCATCATCTCCGGTAGATGGGATTGATCATTTAAAATCTAAATGCTCATACAACATGGCATACTTTACACATGGCATTACCTCCTTAGATATACTTTGTCAAGTATCGAGTGTCTATTAGTCTTTGTCATGTTCATTCCATTGCATTTCATAAACATGAAAACGAGGGGCATCTATAGATGCTTGAAATTTCTCTTTCCTTGTACTAACCTTACAGGAGGGTAAAAATGTCATTTTAACTCGGAGATAATCCAGAGGGAAGGGCAAAGGTATCATTTCACCTCGAAGACAACCCCATGGAGAAATCACAGTGCAACGATGCCCGGACACAACGTGATCCGAACAAGGATCATGAAGCTAAGAACGTGACCACAAGAAGTCACCACGACAATCACCAAACTGCGAGCTATCAAAGACAAGCCAATTGACGATCCTTGGGAATCGGAAGATGTGACGCCCCCAAAATAGGTATACATCACCCATTTTGAGTTGTCAATAACATGATACAGAAACAACTACAACTTTATTAATACAACATATAAACTGTAAATTTAAATACAAATATTGTCATCTAGACAATATCCATACCCAACTAAGTCCTCATTACAATTATTGGTACATTATTTTACAAAAATGGTGAGGATTACTAAAACAACTTCTAGAACCATCATTCCACACCCCGACTAGTACTCGCTACATTCTCGCATCCTGAAAAGAAAAATGGAATAAAAAGGAAAAGGGTGAGCTCAACTAGCCCAGTAAAGAATATTATGACTAAGACAATATAGAACAAATTATCATTAGTCTTCAACAGGGAAAAATCTGATAAAATATAATAAACAACAAGTTTCAGATCAATATTCGCAGCGAAAATAATAATTCATAGATGAGTTACATAGAGAATGAAATTAAACTATGAATTTAAAAGTCCATCATCACTATTTTATCTCTGTAACATCAATCAATATTCATCTTGAATCAAATATTCATCTCTGCACTACAGGCCAAAGATATTCATCAGTTGGTCATGTTCATCTCAACACCTGTATATCTTTGCACTACGGGCCAAAGATATTCATAAGAAAATCAACCATCTTTGCTCTACAGGCCAAAGATATTCAGTAATATCATCTTTTAGGACTGAGGATGATGAATTTTTTTTAAAGAAAACGAATCCAGTGAAACAAAAGAACAAATATTAAGGATTTGTACTATAAACAATCCGAGTTCAAAAATACTTCATAAATAACTATAGTGAAGTAAAATTCAAGAATGATCAAAACATGGATACAATCAAAACTATTATCCACAATAGATATTTTGGACAAAAAATGAAAATTTAATTTTTCTGTGAATAGTGCCGTATTCGTGAATAGTGTCGTATACGTGAATAGTAACCCAGACACTAAAAGACAAGAATTTCACAAGAAAAATCTTATCAATATTCTGGCATAATGATATTAGAAGGAATAATATCATGTTAAAAAAAATAACATCCCTTACCTTAAAAAGATTGTACTTCTAGCTGGAATACCGGATATAGTGATGAAGGGAACTTGCACCGTATAGCAACATTCAAAGTATCAAAATACTCATAAGTATACACTCGATAATATAGAGAGATAAAGAGAGAGAAAAATTCAGTTTCTGGTGTAATTTTCAATTCTAACCTAAGCATCCTATTTATAGGAAAATGCTTAGAACACCAAAGTAGAAAATATAATAAAATATTAATATTATTTATTTTTATTCCTACGCCCACATTTAGAGATCTGAATTCAGCCATTTCAACAACCAATGGGGCACATCAAACATATCAAAAACGTTTTTCTTTTAAAATAAATTTAAAACTTTTGAAAAATAATTAATTCGGAACTTCAGAACTTTAATAATTCATAATAAATAGCCCTTTTATCAGAAAAATTCGAACCTCATGTTCTTTCCATAGGAAATTCCATTCTCTACAACTTTGCAGAAGAAAGTTTTTTCAATTCCAAACAGAAATTGACCGAAATCCACAAACGGGCGATTTTACAAGCTATAATCAAATTTTAGTCAAGAAATGGGGTCCACAAACATGAAAAACATGTTTTAAACATTTATTGAAACAAAAATACTCTTCCTCCTTATTTATTCATATATCCCACATTCATTGTAAAATATCACCATTATTATATTATTAAAATATAATAATATATTTAAATAAATTATTTTATCAGAAGAGATAAAATATCAATTTTTAACAATTGTCACATTAAAAAATTTCTCCATCTATATCCACATAAAATAAATATTTCCTTTATCATATAAATCAATAATTAATTATTCACAAATAATATTACAGAATCATAATACTGACAACCAGGCAGTTCTTAGGAAAGAGGGGGCTTTCTAATAAGAATTTTTCCTTACTGGCGCGCAATTAGGTGACCAAACCTCTCCTTTGACAGAACTTTCTAGACATTGCCAATAATGTTATCTAATAATATTATTCAAATAATATGAATTATTGATTTGATAATGAAAATACTGTGTAGTGACAATTATTGAAACAATAATAATATAAAATATCAACGTAGCAATTATTGAATCAATAAAATAAAATATTAAACAGTAACTACTGTAACAATTATTGAGTAGTGCCTTCTTACGTAAGAATAAATATGTGACGCCCCCAAAATAGGTATACAACACCCATTCTGAGTCGCCAAAATACATGGTATAGAAAGCAAACTACAACTTCAATAATACAAGTGTCGTATAAAATACGACAATACATACTGTGAGTTTAAATACAAATATTGTCTTCTAGACAATATTCACATGCAAATAAGTCCTCATTACAATTATTCAAACACTATTTTACAGAAATAGTGAGGACAACTACAACATCTTCCTAGAATCATCACTCCATACCCCGACTCGATCCCGCTATGTTCTCACCTCCTGAGAAGAAAAATGGAACAAAAAGGAAAGGGTGAGCTCAACTAGCCCAGTAAAGAATATTATGACTAAGATAATATACAACAAATTATCGTTAGTCTTCAACAGGGAAAAATCTGATAGAATACAATAGACAACAAATTTTAGATCAATAAATGCAGCGGAAACAGCAATCCATTAGAAGAGTCATGTAGAGGATGAATTCTACTGTCTTCTAATATTTAAGAGTCCATCATCAATATTTTATCCCTGTAACAACAATCAATATACATCTTTAATCATCTTTGCACTACAGGCCAAAGATATTCATTTATATCACCAGTTGGTCATGTTCATCTCAACACCTGTTCATCTTTGCACTACGGGCCAAAGAGATTCATCAGTTTAATCATTCATCTTTGCACTACAGGCCAAAGATATTCATCAAGTATCATCATTTAGGACTGAGGATGATGAAAAACATTTTTAAGAATGAATCCAGTGAGATAGAAGGACAAATATTAGGGATTCGTACAACAGTTTATCCAAGATCAATAATACTTCATAACAACCGATTTTGAAGCAGAACTCAAAAATAACGATCAAAACATGGATACAATCAAAGATAGTAGCCAAAATAGACATCTTGGACAAAAAGGAAAATTTTCATTTTTCGGTGAATAGTGCCGTATTCGTGAATAGTGCCGTATACATGAATAGTGCCGTATACGTGAATAGTAACTCCGACACCAAAAGATAGAAATTTCACAAAAAAAACATCTTCACGCTTCGTGAATAGTACTCATGAATAGTAACTCGTGAATAGTAACTCGTGAATAGTAACTCGTGAATAGTAACCCCGACATGAAAAAGTTCCAAATTTGATAAAAAGTTCCAACCAATATTTCAGCATAATGATATTGAAGAAATAATATCATTTTAGAAGAAAATAACATCCCTTACCTCAAAGAAACAGTACTTCGGAAGGAAAGGTCGGAAGTGATGCTGAATGAAAACTTTTATGAACAGCAACTCTCAAAGTATCAAAATACTCACAAAATACACTCAATAATATAGAGAGAGGGAGAAAACTTTGCTTCTGGTGTGATTTTCAATTCTAACTTAGCCCTCTATTTATAGAAAAATTTTAGCCCGCCGAAGCAGACTTGACCTGCTACCTGATGGCTTTACCTGCTACTATTGCCACCTACCACATTTGAAATAAAAATTCAGCACATTTTTTACCAACCACAAGTGGGGCCCACTCAATTCTAGAATTTTCCACCAAAATCATTTATAACCCTAATTTCTGAAGCAGACTCCTCTTAAAATTCATAACAAATCATTTGTTCATTTTTAACGGTTCAAAATTTGTAGACATATACCTAACTTATATATGTATAACATATCCAAAAATCATAACGATCCAACGGTTGGATTAAAAATTATAATGTTCGCAAAAGAGCTTTAAGAACACCGAAATCCGACAAAATACTGATAAAACACCTCAGTGTTAATTCCTTCCACATAAAATAAATAAATCCATCATTTATATCAAATAAATATTTCATTATCATATAAATCAATAATTAATTATTCACAAATAATATTACAGAATCACAATTATGACAACCAGGCCATTCCCAGGAAAGAGGGGGCTTTCCAATAAGGATTTCTCCTTACTGGCGCGCAATTAGGTGACCAAACCTCTCCTTAGACAGAACTTTCTAGACATTGCCAATAATGTTATCCGATAATATTATTCAAATAATATGGATTATTGATCTGATAATGGAAAATACTATGCAATGACAATTATTGAAACAATAATAATATAAATATCAACGCAGCAATTATTGAATCAATAAAGTAATGAACAGTAACTCCTGTAGAAATTATTGAGTAGTGCCTTCTTACGTAAGGATCAATAATTCAAAATACTGTGCAATACCGTGTGCCACTGTGCAACAACGCGTATTACTGTATTTTAACCACCAGGTAACCCAACAGTGTTAACGGTAACAATTTACGCCGTTATTTATAAAACTCAATCTTTGTCGTTTTCTTTCTTCCAACCGTTTTCTGTTATGGGGCCCACAAATGACTGCGCCGTCGTACGAATATTCCCCGACAGCAAGAATATTCCACGACCAAACGAATATTCCCCGACAAAAATGAATATTTTAATAACCACTTGTTTATTTTGTAAAAATTTCACATTTCACCCATAACCAAAGCATTATATCAATTTAACCCTTATTAATTTAGAATAATGAATAAAGGAAAATTTAATTTTATTTAATAATAAGTTGGGGTCTTACAACCTCCCCTCCTTATGAAATTTCGTCCTCGAAATTGACGTACGTACCTGTTGTTTCGAACAGATGAGGGTACCTCGCTTTCATTTCCGATTCCAACTCCCAGGTCATTTCTTCAATAGCATGGTTTCTCCACAAAACTTTTACTTGTGGTATAACCTTGGTGCGTAGGATATGCTCTTTCCTATCCAAGATCTTAATAGGTATCTCCTCGTATGTTAAATCTTCGGCTATCTCGTCTGGTTCTAACTCAATAATATGGTTCGGATCTTTCACATATTTACGAAGCATAGATATGTGAAATACATTGTGAACACGAGACATACTTGGAGGTAACGCGAGTCTATAGGCCACATTTCCTATTCGGTCAAGAATCTCAAATGGACCAACAAATCTTGGATTGAGCTTTCCTCTCTTCCCAAATCTTGTAACTCCCTTCCATGGAGCAACACGTAACAATACATGATCTCCAATATTAAACTCCACGTCCTTTCTATGAAGATCAGCATAACTCTTTTGTCGATCTTGTGAAGTTTTAATACGTTGTCGAATCATTTGGATCTTTTCTGTAGTCATGCGTACTAAATCTGGTCCCAACAACGTTGCTTCTCCCACCTCGTCCCAGCATACTGGAGAACGACACTTTCTTCCATACAATGCCTCAAATGGAGCCATGCCTATACTTGCTTGATAACTATTGTTGTAGGAGAATTCCACTAGTGGCAAGTACTTATCCCAACTTCCTTTGAAATCTAGGACACAAAGTCTTAATAGATCTTCAAGGGTTTGAATAGTCCTCTCTGATTGTCCGTCCGTTTGAGGATGGTATGCTGAACTAAATCGTAAATCCGTGCCCATAGCTTTCTGCAAGCTAACCCAAAATCTTGAAGTGAATCTTGGGTCACGATCTGAAACTATGGATACTGGCATGCCATGCAACCGCACAATCTCATTCACGTACATACTAGCAAGACGTTCAAGGGAATAAGTCTCACGTATCGGCAAGAAATGGGCAGACTTGGTTAATCTATCAACAATAACCCAAATCGCATCTATACCTTGAGAAACTTTGGGAAGACCTGTAACGAAATCCATTGTAATGTGTTCCCACTTCCATTCCGGAATCTCAAGTGGTTGCAATGGACCCTTTGGCACTTGATGCTCCGCCTTTACGCGTTGACATGTTAAACACCTCGAGATAAACTCCGCGATCTCTCTCTTCATATTATTCCACCAAAATGTATGTCGAATATCATGATACATTTTGGTACTCCCAGGATGGATTGCAAACGGGGTATTGTGTGCCTCCATCATGATTCTATGCTTCAAGTCAGAATCGTTCAGAACGCAAAGTCGAGAGTTGAATCGAAGTATTCCTTCTTCATCGATTCTTGCTTCTGGAATAGCACCTTCTTGTACTTTCTTCTTCATTTGCATCAGCCCCAGGTCCGTAGCTTGAGCAACTTTAACTTTATCGATTAAAGTCAGTTCTACTCGTATATTCGCCATCATCACGTGGGTCCCTGGAGTCTTTAATTCTACCTCCATCCTTTGCAAGTCATATAAAATGGGCCTTTGCGTTGACAATATCGCACTCGTATTTGCATATGATCTTCTACTCAATGCGTCAGCTACTACGTTCGCTTTTCCAGGATGATATTGAATAGTGTGATCGTAATCTTTTAACAGTTCAAGCCAACGTCGTTGCCGCATATTGAGTTCTTTTTGGGTGAAGAAATATTTGAGGCTTTTATGGTCCGTATAAATCTCCACTTTCTCTCCATACAAGTAGTGTCTCCATATCTTCAACGCAAATACGACTGCTGCCAACTCCAGATCATGAGTAGGATAATTCCTCTCATATTCTTTGAGTTGTCGTGAGGCATAGGCTATGAATTTCCCATGTTGCATGAGAACACATCCTAACCCCTTGCCAGAAGCATCGCTGTAGATAACAAATCCATCCGAACCAGATGGTATTGTCAGAACAGGTGCCGAAATGAGTCTCCTCTTAAGCTCTTGGAAACTCTTCTCACATTCCTCGCTCCATATGAATTTTTTATCTTTCCGAGTCAGCTGAGTTAACGGAGTAGCGATTCGAGAAAATCCTTCCACGAATCTCCGATAATAACCAGCTAAGCCCAGAAAGCTACGCACTTCGGTCACCGACTTTGGCTGCTCCCAACTTTGTATTGCTTCAATCTTCGCCGGGTCAACAGATACTCCATGTTTTGACACCACGTGCCCAAGGAATGCTACTTCCTCAAGCCAGAACTCGCATTTCTTCAGCTTAGCATAAAGCTTGTGTTCACGAAGTCTTTGTAGTACCAGCTTCAAATGGTGCTCATGATCTTCATGGCTTTTGGAATAGATGAGGATGTCATCAATAAAGACAACAACGAACTGATCCAAATATTCCTTGAATACACGGTTCATCATATCCATGAAAGCAGCAGGAGCATTAGTCAATCCAAAAGACATGACTAAGAATTCATAATGCCCGTATCGAGTCCTGAATGCCGTCTTTGGAATATCCTCAGTTTTAATCTTCAGCTGATGATATCCAGAACGAAGATCGATCTTTGAAAAGAATTGTGCTCCTTGTAACTGGTCGAACAGGTCATCAATGCGAGGTAGCGGATACCTATTCTTGATGGTGACATGGTTTAATTCTCGGTAGTCAATACAAAGTCGCATACTCCCGTCTTTCTTCTTTACGAATAAAACAGGAGCACCCCAAGGAGATGTACTAGGACGAATGAAACCGATGTCCAATAATTCCTGTAGTTGGACTTTTAACTCCTGAAGTTCAATAGGAGCCATTCGATATGGGGTTTTAGAAATGGGCTTTGTACCCGGTACAAGGTCAATAAAGAATTCAACATCACGTTCTGGGGGTAGACCGGGAAGCTCTTCAGGAAATACATCAGGGAATTCTCTAACCATAGAAATATTATTCAAATCTGACTTGTCTTTATTCAAATCCATAACATGGGCTAAGAAAGCTTGACATCCGTTTTTCAATAAACGAATAGCTTTGTGGCTTGATATGACAGTGACTGATTTTAGTGGTTTAGTGGTTTGAATTCGTATGACAGGTTGGTTAGGAATATGAAAACTAACAACCTTACGAAAACAATCAATTTTGGCATGATGAGTGGTTAACCAATCAATTCCTAAAATCACATCAAAAGCAAGTATCTTTAAAGAGATAAGATCAACAGGTAATGTGATAGTGCCAACTTGGATCATACAAGATTTATAAACTGTAGATGTAACGAAGGTTTCACCCAACGGAGTTTCAACAGATAAATCAAAATCTAATTTCTCCGGAGTCAAGTTTAAACGTTGAGCACAAGTAGGAGAGATAAAAGAATGGGTAGAACCGGTATCTAGTAAGGTATAAACTTCGTAAGAATTCAAGATTAGCTTACCCGTGATCACTTCGTTTGGGTTCCTCACGTTTTGGCCAGTCACGACAAACGCTCTTCCAGGAACCGCTGATTTCGACTTATCCGGGACAGCCCTTGGAATCACCACTCCCGCTGAACTTGGTTTTGCTATAGTACAATCTCGAGCGATGTGGCCTTCCTTCCCACAGTTGTAACATACCTTGGATTGTTGTGGACAGTTTGGGCTGATATGTCCCTCCTTCCCGCATTTGTAACATCTAACTGGCGGTCGTTCTCCTCCCCTAAAATTTGTTGTTGGTGTTGGTGCTGCTGCTGATGTCTTCCCGTCGTTGTTGAATCTCCTCTTTTTGAAATTTCCACTTGAGTCACCTCTCCTATTATCATGTCCACGATTACCACCTGAGTGGTTACCACCTTTGTCCGTATTCTTTCCTCCTCGCTGGTTATCATCGTTCTGATGACTACCCTGGTTGTGGTCCCTCGGTTGAGTATACTCACCATCTCGCTCTAATAACTGAGCCCTGTTTACAACATCTGAATATAAAGAAAATTTATGAGATATAAGGTATTGGCGAATCTCGGGTTTTAAACCTCTCAGAAACATTCGCGTCATGCGTTCCTCATTCTCCACCAAATGAGGTGCAAACCTGGACAACTCTGCGAACTTTGCCTCGTATTGAGACACCGTCATGTTGTTCTGTTCGAGTCTAATAAACTCTACCTCCTTCATATGACGAATACTTTCTGGAAAGTACTTGTCATTAAACAGTTTCTGAAATCTTTCCCACGACATGTTGAATGCATCTGGCTGGGTACGCTTCACAGATTCCCACCAGTAATCTGCTTCACCACGAAACATAAAGGTGGCAAATGGAACCTTCTGTTCCTCCGTGCATCCCAAGACATCGAATATCTTGGTAATTTGCTTGACCCACGTTTCTGCCATGATCGGATCTGGCTTTCCCTTAAATTCTGGTGGTCCCAACTCCTTGAACTGCTTGGCTGTGACAGACCGCGCATTGCCATCATTTCCACCCGTATTTTGTACACGAGTCTCCCTTGTCTGATTTTGCATGAACTGCAAAAAGCTCCTAAACATTCCATCGTTCATCGTTTGTTCGGTAGTGTTGTTTACAGGAGGAATATTGCCTTCCTGTTGCCCGTTCTCCTGGTTTGCGACTAAAGGTTGTTCCACCGTCTCATAAACTCCATTGTTAACGTTCTCAGTAGCCATTCTTAAATACTGCCATAAAACAAGGGTTAATTAAACAAATTAACATGTCACATAATATTCCTATATTATGACCGACCATCAAATAAGCTTAGGTAGGACACACTAGCGAAGGATTTTCTCGTCTCTCCCCTCCTAGTTCTATTCCCCGATCTCCGCCAGAGATCATATCCCTAAGCTCTGATACCAACTGTGACGCCCCCAAAATAGGTATACAACACCCATTCTGAGTTGCCAAAATACATGGTATAGAAAGCAAACTACAACTTCAATAATACAAGTGTCGTATAAAATACGACAATACATACTGTGAGTTTAAATACAAATATTGTCTTCTAGACAATATTCACATGCAAATAAGTCCTCATTACAATTATTCAAACACTATTTTACAGAAATAGTGAGGACAACTACAACATCTTCCTAGAATCATCACTCCATACCCCGACTCGATCCCGCTATGTTCTCACCTCCTGAGAAGAAAAATGGAACAAAAAGGAAAGGGTGAGCTCAACTAGCCCAGTAAAGAATATTATGACTAAGATAATATACAACAAATTATCGTTAGTCTTCAACAGGGAAAAATCTGATAGAATACAATAGACAACAAATTTTAGATCAATAAATGCAGCGAAAACAGCAATCCATTAGAAGAGTCATGTAGAGGATAAATTCTACTGTCTTCTAATATTTAAGAGTCCATCATCAATATTTTATCCCTGTAACAACAATCAATATACATCTTTAATCATCTTTGCACTACAGGCCAAAGATATTCATTTATATCACCAGTTGGTCATGTTCATCTCAACACCTGTTCATCTTTGCACTACGGGCCAAAGAGATTCATCAGTTTAATCATTCATCTTTGCACTACAGGCCAAAGATATTCATCAAGTATCATCATTTAGGACTGAGGATGATGAAAAACATTTTTAAGAATGAATCCAGTGAGATAGAAGGACAAATATTAGGGATTCGTACAACAGTTTATCCAAGATCAATAATACTTCATAACAACCGATTTTGAAGCAGAACTCAAAAATAACGATCAAAACATGGATACAATCAAAGATAGTAGCCAAAATAGACATCTTGGACAAAAAGGAAAATTTTCATTTTTCGGTGAATAGTGCCGTATTCGTGAATAGTGCCGTATACATGAATAGTGCCGTATACGTGAATAGTAACTCCGACACCAAAAGATAGAAATTTCACAAAAAAAACATCTTCACGCTTCGTGAATAGTACTCGTGAATAGTAACTCATGAATAGTAACTCGTGAATAGTAACCCCGACATGAAAAAGTTCCAAATTTGATAAAAAGTTCCAACCAATATTTCAGCATAATGATATTGAAGAAATAATATCATTTTAGAAGAAAATAACATCCCTTACCTC
Source organism: Panax japonicus (assembly GCA_020205505.1). Taxonomy (NCBI): domain Eukaryota; kingdom Viridiplantae; phylum Streptophyta; class Magnoliopsida; order Apiales; family Araliaceae; genus Panax; species Panax japonicus. The sequence continues at coordinate 65,167,023 of CM035095.1, read as the reverse complement.
AAAGAAACAGTACTTCGGAAGGAAAGGTCGGAAGTGATGCTGAATGAAAACTTCTATGAACAGCAACTCTCAAAGTATCAAAATACTCACAAAATACACTCAATAATATAGAGAGAGGGAGAAAACTTTGCTTCTGGTGTGATTTTCAATTCTAACTTAGCCCTCTATTTATAGGAAAATTTTAGCCCGCCGAAGCAGACTTGACCTGCTACCTGATGGCTTTACCTGCTACTATTGCCACCTACCACATTTGAAATAAAAATTCAGCACATTTTTCACCAACCACAAGTGGGGCCCACTCAATTCTAGAATTTTCCACCAAAATCATTTATAACCCTAATTTCTGAAGCAGACTCCTCTTAAAATTCATAACAAATCATTTGTTCATTTTAAACGGTTCAAAATTTGTAGACATATACCTAACTTATATATGTATAACATATCCAAAAATCATAACGATCCAACGGTCGGATTAAAAATTATAATTTTCGCAAAAGAGCTTTAAGAACACCGAAATCCGACAAAATACTGATAAAACACCTCAGTGTTAATTCCTTCCACATAAAATAAATAAATCCATCATTTATATCAAATAAATATTTCATTATCATATAAATCAATAATTAATTATTCACAAATAATATTACAGAATCACAATTATGACAACCAGGCCATTCCCAGGAAAGAGGGGGCTTTCCAATAAGGATTTCTCCTTACTGGCGCGCAATTAGGTGACCAAACCTCTCCTTAGACAGAACTTTCTAGACATTGCCAATAATGTTATCCGATAATATTATTCAAATAATATGGATTATTGATCTGATAATGGAAAATACTATGCAATGACAATTATTGAAACAATAATAATATAAATATCAACGCAGCAATTATTGAATCAATAAAGTAATGAACAATAACTCCTGTAGAAATTATTGAGTAGTGCCTTCTTACGTAAGGATCAATAATTCAAAATACTGTGCAATACCGTGTGCCACTGTGCAACAACGCGTATTACTGTATTTTAACCACCAGGTAACCCAACAGTGTTAACGGTAACAATTTACGCCGTTATTTATAAAACTCAATCTTTGTCGTTTTCTTTCTTCCAACCGTTTTCTGTTATGGGGCCCACAAATGACTGCGCCGTCGTACGAATATTCCCCGACAGCAAGAATATTCCACGACCAAACGAATATTCCCCGACAAAAATGAATATTTTAATAACCACTTGTTTATTTTGTAAAAATTTCACATTTCACCCATAACCAAAGCATTATATCAATTTAACCCTTATTAATTTAGAATAATGAATAAAGGAAAATTTAATTTTATTTAATAATAAGTTGGGGTCTTACACAATAACTGGTGCAATACCGTGTGCTACTATGTTTTAAGCACCAGATATTCCAACAGTATTAATGATAACAACTACGCAGTTATTTATAAACAACTTATACTTGTCGTTTTCTTCATCCAATCGCTTTCCGTTATGGGGCCCATACAAGGCTGCGCCGTCGTACGAATATTCTCCGACAGTAAAAATATTCCACGACCAAACGAATATTCTCCGATAAAAATGAATATTTTATAACCACTTACATATTTGAAATATTTGCGTTTTTACCCATAACTAACCACATTAATAAAATCAACCCTTACTATTTCAAAATAATAAATAGAGGAAATTCAATTTCATTAATAATAAGTTGGGGTCTTACAGAAGATACCTTTCACCTCATTGGATAATCTTCCCAGACTCTGAATCAGTCAGACTCAACCTCGTTTCACAACCATCAGCAGAAGCCTTATAGGATTTTTGGGTGCGGAGCTCAACTTTCACCGGATCAACACTGAAGGAACAAACTTTGAGGAGGCGAGGCCCACCAGGCCTAGCTTCAGTAGCTTATTAAGAAAAAAAGGGAATAAAGAATAAAGAGAGAAGAATGAAGAGAAAAAGGGGCCCAGATTTGGTAGTTATATACCACCTTTGAGTTGTTCGATCATCTATCTTATACATCTTGAGAGTCTAGAGTGATATAGATAGAATCCAAGCCAAAAGAAGCTTGTTTCATTGCTCCTAAAGGTGAAAAAGACTAACTTTTGTTCATTTCAATTATAAATCTTCTTCTATATCTAGATCTATTTAGATATAACATTTATTAACTGTTAGACTTGTTTTTTTACATATATTTTGTGTAGTAGTTGGTAGATCTAGAGATTTTACATGTTGCTTTGTACATATATCGTTAAAAATCAAGTTATTTGACTAGATCTAGCCAGATCTAGCCCTTTAACTGGTTATGGAGCTTGAAGCCTAACCCATATGCTAGATCGGCTTAGATCTACACTAGATCTGGTCTTTTAAATGCTTTTGGTCAGTCACAGTCACCCCGTGAAGCCATATATCTATATCTAGTGGTGAAGAGGTCCTAATGGCTAATGATAGGGATTCCAAATGACGAATCACCTAATCTCGAGTCTAAGATACATTGTATATACATATTTAAGTATGCTAATGTGAACCTATGAATCCCGATGTTGAGATCTAATGATCGGATTTTAAATATATTCCTATAATGGACTTTTTGTTTATAATGTAATGTTTAAATAACGCAAAATCATTGTACATGTAATATTGGATCTTAAAATGAGTTCGAGGGGTTCGTACCGAGGAGTCGGACTTAAGATATTGATAGTGAAAACTTATGATTGCTGGATTTCGAGTCTATCGAGATGGCTTTCATGCTCGATGATAGGTCGACCCTTTTTAACGCTTTCTTGCATGCATTATCACCCAAAACGATTTTTAAATCAAAATCACAAAGAGCTTTCATAAATAATAAAGCGATTCAGGAATAGATATATTTAGGTCTAATAAATGGAAGTATCAAAGGAACTCAATTCCTATTTGACAAAGGATTCAAAAATCTTGTTTTCCAAAATTTCATTTTTGTATATATATATATATATATATATATATATATATATATATATATATATATATACATCCAGGATCCTATCAAGATCACGGATTTTACTAAAAGACGGACCTTTTTTTTTTGCTTTTTTTTTAAAACAACTAAATTTTTTTTAATATTTTATAGAACTGAAATTTTTCCATAATATAATGTTTTGGGCGTGATTGGGATACCTATACCAAAAAATGTATGTACAGTCTGCACAGACTGTACAGACATATTTTGGTATATGTATCCAAATCACACCCAAAACACTGTATTATGTAAAAATTCAAGTTCCATAATTTTTTTTTTAGTTGTTTTAAAAAAAGCAAAAAAAAAAAGGTCCGGATTTTATTAAAATGCGGGAGTCCGGACCTGATCCGGACTCTCTCTCTCTCTCTCTCTCTATATATATATATATATATATATATATATATATATATATATATATATATATAGGCCGGATCCTGTCCGGGAGTCCGGACAAGTTTAAAATTCGGACCTTTTTTTTTTTGCTTTTTTTTTTGAAACAACTAAAAAAAAATTATGGAATTGAAATTTTTACATTATACAGTGTTTTGGGCGTGATTTGGATGCCTATAACAAAACATATCTGTACAGTCTGGGCAGACTGTACATACATTGGTTGGTATAGGTATTAAAAACACACCCAAAACACTGTATTATGGAAAAATTTCAGTTCCATAATTTTTTTTTAGTTGTTTCAAAAAAAGTAGCAAAAAAAAAAAAAATTGGTCCGGATTTTAGGACCTGTTCGGACTCCCGGACAGGATCCTTGTTCTATATATATATATGTTCTAAAATGAACTTTTATCTAAATCGAATCCTTTGTGCATAGGTCCAAAGAGGTAAAACACTACTTTCGAAATAATTTCATATACTTAAAGTTAATAATTGAAAGTATCAAAGGATCTCGATTCTTAATTGACGAAGAATTTGAAAACCTTGTTTTCTAAAACGTCATTTCAATATACTTTTGTCTAAATTGAACTTTTCTTCAAATTAAATTTTTCGTGCATAGGTCTAAAGAGGTACAACACTACTTTCAAATAAATCAAAACAAAGCTTAGAATAAACCTTAAAATAAACACAAACACACACACACACACACACACACACACACTTTATGCATGGGAAATCAATAAGATGCAGTAACCTTGGTTTTACCGAAATCGGGAGGTGCCTAACACATTCCCCTCACTTAATCAAACCCTTGAATTCCATGAATCTCGGATTTCAGACCAATATGACAGAGTCACATATTGGGCCATATTGCGAAAATTTTCAAATCCGGATAAGTTGGTACATCATTTTGAATTCATACCAACTAGTGACTCTGTCTCATTCGACCCAATCATTAAAATTAAATCTTTTCAAATTTGTCGACACTCATGTCGATCTTTTCCTAAATCTTTCCCCTTTAAATGAATTAACCGGCATATCAAAATACAAATGGTAGAAACATATACATTTAGGAGAACATAAAAATTTCCCGGCTTCGACACATAATTTGACTAAAAACTTTCGCAATGTATAACATATATGACCTTAATTTATATGATAGACAATGTAAAATGTGTTTGTTGGAATAGTATCTATAAGAACCATTTCCTATGAACTAATATATATATATATATATATATATATATATATATATATATATATATATATATATATATATATATATATATATATATGGAGCATGATTTATAACATGTATTTGTTATACATACTTAAAGGCAATGCGCATCGATACCATTGAAAACAAAAAAGAACAACCATGATTAAAAATTGAAAATCGACGTCTGCTGCTATTAATAGCAGACCATAAAAAACACCTAATCAAAATAAGGGTTTGGTTTTACCAATAAATGTTTAGGGTTTATTAACTATAGTTTAGAATTTATTAACTAAAGGTTAATAAACCCTAAACCCTAAACTTTTGATTAATAAACCCTAGACCTTGATTAATAAATCTTAAACCCTGGTTAATAAACTCTAAACTCTAGTTAATAAACCTTAAACATTTATAGGTCAAGTTAAAACTTTTATTCTAATTAGCGTTTGTTACTATTAGTAGTGTATGATATGTGTTTTTTTTACTGTCCGCTACTAATAGTAGCAGACATCGATTTTCAATTTTTAATTCTAGTTGTTCCTTCTTATTTTCTATAGTATAAATGTTGTATGTCCTATAAGAATCCATTATAAATACATGATATGAATCATTATATATATATATATATATATATATATATTCAACTGCAACAAAAAATATTGATTAAGGTAGGAGAAAGGTATGAGCTAGTCCAAACATGTCAGGACAACTATGAACAATCCCTGTACACATTAATAGCTAAGAAGAGTAATAACAATACTCCATCTCTCCCACACAAATAGTTTTAGTTAATAAATATTTAAATCTTAAGAATATATTTTATTTTAATGAAAAATAAAGATATCATAGAGAATTTATAACTAGTGTACCTCATAGCTTAAATATGTCAATCTCTGATTTAATACATCTATCTCTAGTTTCTTTAGATAAATATTATCGTATGTATATAAAGAATGTACAAAAATATTAAAACACATAATTTTTTTATATATGATTTAGTGATGTATATCAATGACTTTATACTAATGATTATTCAATAAATTCACATAGTAAATAGGTCTTTATTTTATAAGGTTATGACAATAGTCCTAAACAACTTCAAACTAAATAAAATTCTATATTAACTCATATTTTTGTATTATCTTTCTATCCGTATGGCTCTAAATAAAATTCTATATAAACTCATATTTTTATATAATCTTTCTATTCGTATGGTTAAATTTTATCAAAAGATTAGGGCATATAACTTTGATACTCTAAAAGGTACGTCACCCGGACCCTTTATTCTTTTTTATCCCTGATTTATTAAGTATTTATTTTAATGATAACATAATAATAAAGACAGACTATTTGGGGAACGGGTGTCAACTATTAGTTGATGTTGAGATAAATAGAAATATGTATATACATGTATATGCATATGGGACAAGAGCACTAGAAGAATATACGAGAAGGGTAATACCCATGCATGTGTTAGCTGCTTCTCTTTCATTATGTTTTGTATCTTTCCTTCTGTTTAATTTCTAGCAATATAAAGCACATGCAACAACAGCACATGCCAGCTTTTAGGCTCCTTTTCTATTCAGCCCCTTGGCTCAAGATGGTGACTTCATCAATAAAGAGAACAATAAGAACTATAAAGTACTGTTCTTTGGGCCTATATGGCTAAAAATCTTATCACACTCAAGAATAGGACCAGGCATGGACACAAGATTTATGTTTAGTCGGGGCTTTGTTACATAACATATTATAAAAAGTTAATATAAATTCATTATAATATAGCGATAATTATATGAATAAATGTTACTCCCTCCATTCCAAATTAATTGCTCAGTTTTAATTTTTTTAAGTCAAATCGACTATTTTTAGAATTAATAATTAAGCATATATAAATATATTTCTAAAATTATAAAAATTGGGGTTAGTAATAAATTGTATATATTTTCTTCTCTCAACGTAATTTTCATCCCTCAAGCTAACTAAAGGTTGCAATAGAAAGTTCCTAGTCGCTCCTTTCACCACAAAGCTAATAGGGTCATACTTACTAATTCATGTAGACACTCGAAATTTTCTGCCTACCTGTTACTAACATTGCAAGAATTGTGGAATCTTCTTTCAGAGATAACCCTGGAAAACAACTCAGCTTAATCCCGAAAATACAACCGGAAGTTCAGTTTCAACCCCGGAAAATACATCGGGAGTATCATTTCCCCATCTCGGAGATAACCCCGAGGAAAGCAGTGCAAATATTGGAAATTTCATCGGAGAAGACCGATTCATCTTGGAGATAACCCCGAGATATTTAGTCTCAGTCCCGAAAACAACACTGGAAAAGATAATGTCAACATTGGAGATAACCCCAAGGAGTACAGTGGCAGTTCCGGATATGACCCCGGAAATGCTTGTTTCAAATACATGCAGTCAGCTTCAACCTCGGGACTCACACCGAGACACTCAATTCATAAATCTGGAGATAACCCCAGGAGGACATGCACACCTCAGAGACAACCCTGAGTTCATTCAACACTAGCAGCAGCCCAATCTCAGAGATAACCCTGAGCAATGTCTGCTTTATCAGCCAAAACCAGAGATAACTCCGGTGAAGGGCAAAATCGTCAGATTGCCACCTCAACCTCACATGGCGTCATCTCAACAAACAAACATTCAACATACATTCCACAGAACAATGTCCCACCAGAACCAAGGAGTTGCAATCTTGAGTGACTACTACGCAAGTCAGCACACCGGATAGAATTTGAAGTCGGAAGAGATAGTGTGGCACCCCCAAATCTAGGTACTTTATTTCCACAAGATTTGGTACTCACTATTCAAACATTCATACTATCTACCCAAATAAAATAATATTTGAATCATAAACCTCTCCCTTAAATAGGGTTACAACATTAAGTTCAAAAACATCCCAGGTTATCTAACCTTTAAACGTCATTCAAATGTGAAATTAAATTATTACATAACTTCATTAAAATAAAGTCTAAGATCATTATAATAAAAGTCTAACATCGTAATCATAATCAAAATTAAAAGTCTTCATCACTTGTATATTTTTCCCTTTCCTTTGCCAGACGAAGGTTCATCTACCTTCTCCTTTTTAGCTGCAATGAGTTTATAAATATGCAAGAGTGAGCAAAACAATTGCTCACTAGCTAATTATAACAATGAATCAACAGGAGTATAATAATAATAACTGCCAATAATAAGCTCATCAAGACTGAATAGTACTCTAACAATGATAATCAGGAACTGAAATCCAAAATATGGAATAAACATAACTGAGGGTCATAAGACCATGAACTACGTCCACAGTTGCGAGTAATCTTTCAACCCCAACTTTAACAGTCATATGACTACAAAGACACCTCGTACTTAGGGGGATCAGCCCTTCGTACAATGTATTGTGCACAAACATTTTAACGCTACACGTAAGTTAACCCTTAATAATAATAGGGTTGTTCATCTCAGTATTTAGAGTACAAGTTCGCACCAAAGAAACTTTGGTTTGAATAAGCTTTCAAGGGTAATTTCAAGTTCAACGAACATCAACTAGAATACTAGTTGAATCAATAGTGTTTGATAATCACAACAGATGTTTAATAACAACATAACATAAAACAATTGAGAATTATAAATGAACTAACTATAACTCATGCTTGAAACAACTATAGAGCATAAGAATTTAATAAAATGAAGAAGATGGTAAACCTTTGCTTGAACAATAAATTACTTAATGCTAGAGTCTTATAAGATTAGAAATGAAATTACTGAACATACATTAACTGGTAGCAAGTTAGAAACTATAAACTTGCCCAACGTGGAATTAAGTTCAAGCAAGGAATAAAAACAGTTCAAAAAATAATGACAAGAGTTCAAACTGTGTTCATTATGTAAGAATGTAACTTAAGAAAACTTACTTAACTATAAACAAGTTAGAATGAATCCACAAAATGATGATTTAATAACATTAGAGTTAAAGTTATTTCGAATGAACCAGGACGATTGATTTGTTAGATCAACAGTTGAAATAGAAAGCTTGCTCAATCAAAGAGTAAAGCTTCATAATGTAATAATGGAACTAGCTCAACGAAAATAAAGAATTAAAAAACTTGCTCAGTGTAAATATAGAGTTAGAAAAATTTCCATAAGCGTAAGCTATAAAGTTAACCTCACAATACCTACACATAATTTTAGAACCACAATACCTATTAGATATGCTAACATGTTCATGACTATTCACATTTCAGAAACTCTAAGTGTTTTACTTCGCAACACTTATCTAACTTTCATTATGTATACCAAACTATCACATAACGCATTCTCGATTTATTAATCAATTTTAAAATTTTGAATTCATAAACCACATAACATGACTCTATTTAACTTTGTTGTTACATGATTCTCACATTCCATAACCTTAAGCTAAGCTACAATGAACAACCAAAGTCTGCAGAATAAATAGACTTCACTGTCTGAAAATGGGCACTCGCGTGGCTGCGCGAGTTTTATATGGGAATGTCGCGCGCCCGCGCGACAGCTGCGAGCCTGCGCGCCCGCGCGACTTGCAGAACCCAGTTTTTCAAAACAGAGCCTCGACACATTTTCATAAGCCAACTAACACGAATATCACCCATCAAACAGTGATATCAACACGTAAAATAAATATACAATTATCATAAACATGATTGCTCACATTGACAACCAATTGGAACAATTTAACACCAACTAAAACTATTTTAATTTCTCCAAATTCATATTTTTCATATAAAACTCAATATTTTTGATATTCATCCAAAAATTAACACTGTGGTTTCAAAACATGGCCAAATCATCTCATTCAAATTTCATTAAGCTCATTTGTTAATGAACTACCATATACAAGTGTAAATTTATAGTTTCACACCCGTATTGGCCACTATGATTGAAAATTACTCAAGCCATATGAAGAACACATATACTATCAAAATTTTCTTTCACCGTTAATCAAAAATTAACATGCGATTACCCTATTTGAAATAAATTCTAGCATTATAAACATATACAATTGCAATTACCAGCTATATAAATCCACAATTAACAGTTATACTTATTAATAATTTCGCAAATTGAATTCACAGACTTAGAAGGTTTATGGCGTAAAAACTTTGATATGCATATTCATATATAATTAGGGAAAATACCTTCAACTAGTGTGATAATTCCTTGCAATTGCAGACAATCCTTCACAATCTCTCTCAAGCTTTCTCTCAATTTCTCTTAACTATCACTTCTCTAAACTCTAGGCTAGCAAATAAGCAACTAATAATACTAGTATGCGAAATAACAAAGATATAAAACTGATATGACCATAATAAACCTAATCAGTTATAACATATAACGTATATATTATAAATATATTACATTTATTATTTAAATTGTTTTATTTATATTATTAAATTTAAATTTCAAAAATTAAAAATATCAAAAGCCATAAGGCTTGTTTTGCAAACCATTTAAATTTTAAAGAATTAAAATACTTAAGCCTTGTTCGGCAAAATCTAATTTAAAGAGTTTTTAATTTAATTTAATAAACACTTTAGTTTATAAACTATTGTAAGACCCCAAATAATTAATAAACGAAATTTAATTTCCTTTAATTATTATTTTGAATAGTAAGGGTTGATTTGATTAATGAGGATAGTTATGGGTAAAATACGCAAATATTTCAAAATAAGCAAGTGGTTATAAAATATTCATTATTGTCGGGGAATATTCGTTTGGTCGTGGAATATTCGTACTGCCGGGGAATATTCGTACGACGGCGCAGCCATGTGTGGGCCCCATAACGGAAAGCGATTGGAGGAAGAAAACGACAAATATAAGCTGTTTAAAAAATAACGGCGTAAATTGTTACCGTTAACACTGTTGGAATACCCGGTGGTTAAAATACAGTAATACGCGTTGTTGCACAGTAGAACACGGTATTGCACAGTATTTTGAATTATTGATCCTTACGTAAGAAGGCACTACTCAATAATTGCTACAGGATTTACTGTTCATTACTTTATTGATTCAATAATTGCTGCGTTGATATTTATATTATTATTGTTTCAATAATTGTCACTGCATAGTATTTTCCATTATCAGATCAATAATTCATATTATTTGAATAATATTATCAGATAACATTATTGGCAATGTCTAGAAAGTTCTGTCTAAGGAGAGGTTTGGTCACCTAATTGCGCGCCAGTAAGGAGAAATCCTTATTGGAAAGCCCCCTCTATCCTGGGAACGGCCTGGTTGTCAGTACTGTGATTCTGTAATATTATTTTTGAATAATTAATTATTGATTATTATGATAAAGAAAATATTTATTTTATGTGGATATAGATGGAGAAAATTTTTAATGTGACAATTGTTGAAAATTAATATTTTATCTTTTTCTGATAAAATAATTCATTTAAATATATTATTTTAATAATATATTAACGATGATATTTTTACAATGAATGTGGGATATATGAATATATGAGGAGGTAGAGTATTTTTGTGGCATTAAATGTTTAACATATGTTTTGTGTGTCGGTGGACACAATTCTTGACCGAAAAATTGATTGTAGACTGTAAAATCACTCGTTTGTGGATTTCGGATAATTTCTGTTTGGAATTTGGAAAAACTTCCTTCTGCAAAGTTGTAGATAATTGAAATTCCTATAAAAAGTCGCGAGATTCGAATTTTCTAATAAAAGGGCTAATTATTGTGAATTATTGAAGTTTCGGAGTTCCGAAATAATTGATTTTTGGAAGTTTTAATTATTATTTTCAACAAAAACATTTTTCAAAGGTTGGTGGGCATCTTTAACATGTGTTTGATGGCTAAAATCAGATTCCTTGGTGGTTGGCTTGAATGTTTTGTAAATATTAATATTATATTAATTTAGTCTCCTTTGGCGTTCTAACATTTTCCTATAAATAGAGTGCTAAGTTAGAATTGAAAATCACACCAGAAACAAAGTTTTCTCTCTTTCTCTCTCTATATTATCGAGCGTATCCTTGTGAGTATACTTTGAGTGTTGCTATACGGTGCGAGTTTCTGTCAGCACTATACCGAAATTCAGTCAGAAGTACGACTATTTTGAGGTAAGGGATGTTATTTTCTTCTCAAATGATATTTTTCTTCAATATCATTATGCCGGAATATTGGTGAACTTTTTTATCAAATTTGGAACTTTTTGTGCCGGAGTTACTATTCACGTATATGGTACTATTCACGTATACGGCACCATTCACGAATACGGCACTATTCACAGGATTTTTTTTTTCCTTTTCGTCCAAAATATCTATTGTGGATACTAGCTTTGATTGTATCCATGTTTTGATCAGTCTTGAATTTTACACCACTATGATTATTTTTGAGGTATTTTTGGACATGGATAAAACAAAGTACGAATCCTTAATCCTTAATCCTTGTCATTTTGTTTCACTGGATTCGTTTCTTTAAAAATATTTTTATCATCTTCAGTCTTAAAGGATGTTATTATTGAATATCTTTGGCCTGTAGTGCAAAGATGAATGATTTCTGATGAATATCTTTGGCCCGTAGTGCAAAGATGAACATGTGTTTAGATGAACATGACCAACAGATGAATATCCTTGGCCTGTAGTGCAAGGATGAATATACGATTCAAGATGTGCATTGATTGATGTTACAGGGATAAAAATACTGTTGATGGACGGTTAAATTCATAGACATTAGTAGATTTCATCCTCTACGTAACTCTTCTATGAATTAATATTTTCCGCTGCGAATATTGATTTAAAACTTGTTGTCTATTGTATTCTATTAGATTTTTTCCCTGTTGAAGGCTAACGATAATTTGTTGTATATTATCTTAGTTATAATATTCTTTACTGAGCTAGTTGAGCTCACCCTTTTCCTTTTTGTTCCATTTTTCTTCTTAGGAGACGAGAATATAGCGAGTACGAGTCGGGGTATGAATTGATGGTCCTTGAGAGAGTTGTTTAGTAGTCCTCACCATTTTTGTAAAATAATATATCAATAATTGTATTGAGGACATAGTTGGATATGTGTATTGTCTAGATGACAATGTTTGTATTCAAACTCACAGTTTATGGGTTGTAAAAGTTGTAGTTGTTTCTGTACCATGTATTTGGCGACTCAAAATGGGTTGGATGGAATGGACCTATTTTGGGGGCGTCACAGTTGGTATCAGAGCTTAGGGATATGATCTCTAGCGAAGATCGGGGAATAGAACTAGGAGGGGAGAGACGAGTAAATCCTTCGCTAGTGTGTCCTACCTAAGCTTATTTGTTAGTTGGTCAGTATATAGGGATATTATGTGATATATTGATTTCCTTAATTAACCCTTGTTTTATGACAGTATTTGAGAATGTCGACTGAGAATATTAACAATGGAAATGAGACCGTGGAGACGCCTGTACTCACCAACGAGGAGAACGTGCAACAGGCTGGCAATGTTCCTCCTGTGAACAACACCACTGATCAGACAATGAACGACGCAATGTTTAGAAGCTTTTTGCAGTTCATGCAAAATCAGACGAGGGAGACTCGTGTTCAAAATACAGGAAGAAATGATAACAATTCACGGGTTGTCACAGCCAAGCAGTTCAAAGAGCTGGGACCACCAGAATTTAAGGGAAAGCCAGACCCGATCATAGCGGAGACATGGGTCAAGCAAATTACCAAGATATTCGATGTCTTGGGATGTACGGAGGAACAGAAGGTTCCATTCGCCACCTTTATGTTCCGTGGCGAGGCAGACTACTGGTGGGAGTCTGTGAAGCGTACCCATCCAGCCGCACTCAGCATGTCTTGGGAGACGTTTCAGAAACTATTTAATGACTAATACTTTCCTGAAAGTGTTCGTCATATGAAGGAAGTGGAGTTCATCAGATTAGAACAAAATAACATGACGGTGTCTTAGTACGAGGCAAAGTTTGCAGAGTTATCCAAGTTTGCACCTCATTTGGTGGAGAATGAAGAACGTATGACGCGGATGTTTCTGAGAGGTTTGAAACCCGACATACGACAATATCTCATCTCTCATAAATTTTCTCTCTATTCAGATGTTGTTAACATGGCTCAATTTTTGGAGCGAGATAACGAGTACGGTCAACCGAGGTACCACAATCAGGATCATACCGGAGATAGCAGTCAACAAAATAACGATAACCAGTGGAGAAAGAAAAAGACGGACAAAAATGGTAACCACTTTGGTGGTAATCATGGCCATGAAAATAGAAGAAGCGAGTCAGGAGGAGATTTTAAAAAGAGGAGATTTAACAACGACCATGTGAAGACGACAGTGCCGAAAGCAACTGGTTCTAAGGGAGGAGAAAGACCACCGGTTATATGCTATAAGTGCGGGAAAGAGGGACATATCAGTCCAAACTGCCCACAACAGTTCAAGGTATGCTATAATTGTGGAAAGGAAGGACATATCGCTTGAGATTGTACGGTAGCGAAACCTAGTTCAGCGGGGACGGTGACTCAAAAGACTGTCCCAGAAAAGCCAAAGTCAATGGTTCCTGGAAGAGCGTTTGTTGTGACTGGTCAACATGCGAGGAACCCAAACGAGGTGATCACGGGTAAGCTATTTATAAATTCTTGCGAAGTTTATACCTTACTTGATACCGGTGCTACCCATTCATTTATCTCTCCTGCTTGCGCTCAATGTTTAAACTTGACTCCGGAGAAATTAGACTTTGACCTATCTGTGGAAACTCCGTTAGGAGAAACTTTTATCACATCCACTGTTTATAAATCTTGTTTGATTCAAGTTGGCACCATCACCTTACATGTTGACCTGATCTCTTTAAAGATACTTGCTTTTGATGTGATTTTAGGGATTGATTGGTTAACTACTCATCATGCCAAAATTGATTGTTTTCGTAAGGTTGTTAGTTTTCATATTCCTAATCAACCTGTTGTTCGAATTCAGGCAACTAAACCATTAAAATCAATCACTGTCATATCTAATAATAAAGCTATTCGTTTATTGAAAAACGGATGTCAAGCTTTCTTAGCCCATGTTATGGATTTGAATAAAGACACGTCAAAATTGAATAATATTCCTGTTGTTATTGACTTTCCTGACGTATTTCCTGAAGAACTTCCCGGTCAACCCCCAGAGCGTGAAGTTGAATTCTTTATTGATCTTGAACCTGGTACAAAGCCCATTTCTAAAACCCCATATCGAATGGCTCCTATTGAACTTCAGGAGTTAAAAGTCCAACTACAGGAGTTATTGGACATCGGTTTCATTCGTCCTAGTACATCTCCTTGGGGTGCTCCTGTTTTATTCGTAAAGAAGAAAGACGGGAGTATGCGACTTTGTATTGACTATCGGGAATTGAACCATGTCACCATCAAGAATAGGTATCCTCTACCTCGTATTGATGACTTGTTTGACCAGTTGCAAGGAGCACAATTCTTTTCAAAAATCGATCTTTGTTCTGGATATCATCAGCTGAAAATTAGAACTGAGGATATTCCAAAGACTGCCATCAAAACTCGGTATGGGCACTATGAATTCTTAGTCATGTCTTTTGGATTGACTAATGCTCCTGCTGCTTTCATGGATATGATGAACCGAGTATTCAAGGATTATTTGGATCAATTCGTTGTTGTCTTTATTGATGACATCCTCATATATTCCAAAAGCCGTGAAGATCATGAGCACCATTTGAAGCTGGTACTCCAAAGGCTTCATGAAAACAAGTTATATGCTAAGTTGAAGAAATGCGAGTTCTGGCTTGAGGAAGTAGAATTCCTTGGGCACGTGGTGTCAAAAAATGGAGTATCTGTTGACCCGACGAAGATTGAAGCAATACAAAGTTGGGAGCAACTGAAGTCGGTCACTGAAGTACGTAGCTTTTTGGGCTTAGCTGGTTATTATCGGAGATTCGTGGAAGGGTTTTCTCGAATTGCTACTCCATTAACTCAGCTAACTCGGAAGGATACAAAATTCGTATGGAGCGAGGAATGCGAGAAGAGTTTCCAAGAGCTTAAGAGGAGACTTATTTCGGCACCTGTTCTAACAATACCATCTGGTTCGGATGGATTTGTTATCTACAGCGATGCTTCAGGCAAAGGGTTAGGATGTGTTCTCATGCAACGTGGGAAAGTCATAGCCTATGCCTCGCGACAACTTAAAGAGTATGAGAGGAATTATCCTACTCATGATCTAGAGTTGGCAGCAATCGTTTTCGTACTAAAGATCTGGAGGCACTATCTATACGGGGAGAAAGTGGAGATATATTCAGATCATAAAAGCCTCAAATATTTCTTCACTCAAAAAGAACTCAACATGCGGCAACGACGTTGGCTCGAGTTGTTGAAAGATTACGACCACACTATTCAATACCATCCTGGAAAAGCGAACGTGGTAGCTGACACATTGAGTAGAAGATCATATGCATGAATGAGTGCAATGATGTCAAGTATACGCATAGAGCCAACTTTAATAGAAAAAGTTAAGGTTGCTCAAGCCACCGATCCGGAGCTGATGCATATGAAGACGAAAGTACAAGAAGGTGCCATTCCAGAAGCGAGAATTGATGAAGAAGGAATACTTCGAGTCCACTCCAGACTTTGTGTTCCTAACGATTCTGATTTGAAGTACAAGATCATGATGGAGGCACACAATACACCGTTTGCAATTCATCCTGGAAGTACCAAAATGTATCGTGATCTTCGACATACATTTTGGTTGGAACAATATGAAGAGAGAGATTGCAAAGTTTATTTCAACGTGTTTAACTTGTCAACGTGTAAAGGCGGAGCATCAAGTGCCAAAGGGTCCATTGCAACCACTTGAGATTCCGAAATGGAAGTGAGAACACATCACTATGGATTTCGTTACGGGTCTTCCTACGGTTTCTCAAGGCATCAATGCTATTTGGGTTATTGTTGATAGATTAACCAAGTCTGCTCATTTCTTGCCGATACGGGAGACTTATTGCCTTGAACGTCTTGCTCAAATGTACGTAAATGAGATTGTAAGATTGCATGGCATGCCAGTATCCATAGTTTTGGATCGTGACCCAAGATTTACTTCAAGATTTTGGGTTAGCTTGCAAAAAGCTATGGGTACGGAGTTACGATTCAGTTCGGCATACCATCCTCAAACGGACGGACAATCAGAGAGGACTATTCAAACTCTTGAAGATTTATTAAGACTCTGTGTCCTAGACTTCAAGGGCAGTTGGGATAAATATTTACCATTGGTGGAATTCTCCTACAACAACAGCTATCAGGCAAGCATTGGTGTGGCCCCATTTGAAGCATTGTATGGACGAAAGTGTCGCTCTCCAATATGTTAGGACGAGGTGGGTGAAGCAACATTGTTGGGACCCGAGTTAGTACGTATGACTACGGAGAAGATCCAAACGATTCGACAACGTATACAAATGGCACAAGATCGACAAAAGAGTTATGCAGATCTTCATCGAAAGGACGTAGAATTTAGTGTTGGGGATCATGTATTGTTGCGTGTTGCCCCATGGAAGGGAGTTACAAGATTCGGGAAGAGAGGAAAGCTTAATCCACGATTTATTGGTCCGTTTCAAATTCTTGATCGAGTAGGTAATGTAGCCTATAGACTCGCGTTACCTCCAAGTATGTCTCGTGTTCATAATGTTTTTCATATATCTGTGCTTCGTAAATATGTGAAAGACCCGAACCACGTCATTGAGTTAGAACCGGACGAGATAGCCGAAGATTTAACGTATGAGGAGGTACTTGTCAAGATCTTGGATAGGAAGGAGCATGTCCTACGCACGAAGGTAATACCACAAGTTAAAGTTTTGTGGAGGAATCATGCTATAGAGGAAATGACCTGGGAGTTGGAAACGGAAATGAAAGCTAGGTATCCTCACCTTTTCGAAACACCAGGTACGTATGTCAATTTCGAGGACGAAATTTCATAAGGATGGGAGGTTGTAAGACCCCAAAAAATTAATAAACGAAATTTAATTTCCTTTAATTATTATTTTGAATAGTAAGGGTTGATTTGATTAATGAGGATAGTTATGGGTAAAATACGCAAATATTTCAAAATAAGCAAGTGGTTATAAAATATTCATTATTGTCGGGGAATATTCGTTTGGTCGTGAAATATTCGTACTGTCGGGGAATATTCGTACGACGGCGCAGCCATGTGTGGGCCCCATAACGGAAAGCGATTGGAGGAAGAAAACGACAAATATAAGCTGTTTAAAAAATAACGGCGTAAATTGTTACTGTTAACACTGTTGGAATACCCGGTGGTTAAAATACAGTAATACGCGTTGTTGCACAGTAGCACACGGTATTGCACAGTATTTTGAATTATTGATCCTTACGTAAGAAGGCACTACTCAATAATTGCTATAGGAGTTACTGTTCATTACTTTATTGATTCAATAATTGCTGCGTTGATATTTATATTATTATTGTTTCAATAATTGTCACTGCATAGTATTTTCCATTATCAGATCAATAATTCATATTATTTGAATAATATTATCAGATAACATTATTGGCAATGTCTAGAAAGTTCTGTCTAAGGAGAGGTTTGGTCACCTAATTGCGCGCCAGTAAGGAGAAATCCTTATTGGAAAGCCCCCTCTATCCTGGGAACGGCCTGGTTGTCAGTACTGTGATTCTGTAATATTATTTTTGAATAATTAATTATTGATTATTATGATAAAGAAAATATTTATTTTATGTGGATATAGATGGAGAAAATTTTTAATGTGACAATTGTTGAAAATTAATATTTTATCTTTTTCTGATAAAATAATTCATTTAAATATATTATTTTAATAATATATTAACGATGATATTTTTACAATGAATGTGGGATATATGAATATATGAGGAGGTAGAGTATTTTTGTGACATTAAATGTTTAACATATGTTTTGTGTGTCGGTGGACACAATTCTTGACCGAAAAATTGATTGTAGACTGTAAAATCACTCGTTTGTGGATTTCGGATAATTTCTGTTTGGAATTTGGAAAAACTTCCTTCTGCAAAGTTGTAGAGAATTGAAATTCCTATAAAAAGTCGCGAGATTCGAATTTTCTAATAAAAGGGCTAATTATTGTGAATTATTGAAGTTCCGGAGTTCCGAAATAATTGATTTTTGGAAGTTTTAATTATTATTTTCAACAAAAACGTTTTTCAAAGGTTGGTGGGCATCTTTAACATGTGTTTGATGGCTAAAATTAGATTCCTTGGTGGTTGGATTGAATGTTTTGTAAATATTAATATTATATTAATTTAGTCTCCTTTGGCGTTCTAACATTTTCCTATAAATAGAGGGCTAAGTTAGAATTGAAAATCACACCAGAAACAAAGTTTTCTCTCTTTCTCTCTCTATATTATCGAGCGTATCCTTGTGAGTATACTTTGAGTGTTGCTATACGGTGCGAGTTTCTGTCAGCACTATACCGAAATTCAGTCAGAAGTACGGCTATTTTGAGGTAAGGGATGTTATTTTCTTCTCAAATGATATTTTTCTTCAATATCATTATGCCGGAATATTGGTGAACTTTTTTTATCAAATTTGGAACTTTTTGTGCCGAAGTTACTATTCACGTATACGGTACTATTCACGTATACGGCACTATTCACGAATACGGCACTATTCACAGAAAAATTATTTTTTTTTCTTTTCGTCCAAAATATCTATTGTGGATACTAGCTTTGATTGTATCCATGTTTTGATCATTCTTGAATTTTACACCACTATGATTATTTTTGAGGTATTTTTGGACATGGATAAAACAAAGTACGAATCCTTAATCCTTAATCCTTGTCATTTTGTTTCACTGGATTCGTTTCTTTAAAAATATTTTTTATCATCTTCAGTCTTAAAGGATGTTATTATTGAATATCTTTGGCCTGTAGTGCAAAGATGAATGATTTCTGATGAATATCTTTGGCCCGTAGTGCAAAGATGAACAGGTGTTTAGATGAACATGACCAACAGATGAATATCCTTGGCCTGTAGTGCAAGGATGAATATACGATTCAAGATGTGCATTGATTGATGTTACAGGGATAAAAATACTGTTGATAGACGGTTAAATTCATAGACATTAATAGATTTCCTCCTCTACGTAACTCTTCTATGAATTAATATTTTCCGCTGCGAATATTATTTAAAACTTGTTGTCTATTGTATTCTATTAAATTTTTTCCCTGTTGAAGGCTAACGATAATTTGTTGTATATTATCTTAGTCATAATATTCTTTACTGAGCTAGTTGAGCTCACCCTTTTCCTTTTTGTTCCATTTTTCTTCTCAGGAGACGAGAATATAGCAAGTACGAGTCGGGGTATGAATTGATGGTCCTTGAGAGAGTTGTTTAGTAGTCCTCATCATTTTTGTAAAATAATATATCAATAATTGTATTGAAGACATAGTTGGGTATGTGTATTGTCTAGATGACAATGTTTGTATTCAAACTCACAGTTTATGGGTTGTAAAAGTTGTAGTTATTTCTGTACCATGTATTTGGCGACTCAAAATGGGTTTGATGGAATGGACCTATTTTGGGGGCGTCACAACTATAATGTACATATTATTTTCATATCCAACATTAACCCCTTAAATTAATCACATACTATATTTTAATTAAATATAGCCTTTTAGAAAATATCACCAAATTATAATTTTCATTATAACTTTATTTAATAATTTAACATATCATCTAAAGTATTAAATCAACATAACAACATAACACCTCACGTAATAATACAAATCTCTAAATTATAAATTAATTTAATTTAGAAAATTCCCTTTATATACATTTAGATTCATCAACTATCACATCAATGAAATATTCATTTAACAATAAATACCTCAAATAATATGTATATAACTCAATAAATATTTAAATTACAATTTAAAATTTTGGATCGTTACATCCTTCCCTCCTTATAAGGATTCTGTCCCCAGATTCACAATTTAAACAATCAAATCATCACATTCTCCCCTACTTACAAAGATTCTGCCCCCATAATCGAAGACACAGACTAAACAAATAACTCGGGGTAATTCTTCATCATTTTCGTTTCGAGTTCCCACGTAGCCTCTTCGACATTGTGGTTTCTCCATATCACATATACAGAAGGTATCTCTTTATTCCTGAGCACTTGTTCTTTCTTCTCGACTATCTGGATATGAATCTCTTCGTAAGACAAATCTTTACTGAATTGCAATGGTTCATACTCAATCACATGTTTGTAGTCGGATTTATACGGTCGCAACACTGACACATGAAAACATTGTGCACATGCTCTAACTCTGGAGGTAAAGCTACCTCATAAGCTACATCCCCCACTTTTCGTAGAATCTCGAAAGGTCCAATAAACCTTGGGCTAAGCTTTTCTTTCTTGACAAAATAAATTTTCCCCTTCCAAGGAGAAACTTTTAAGAATACAAAATTTCCTACTTCCAACTCATGATTCTTCCTGTGTTGATCAGCATACTTTTTCTGTCGATCTTGAGTAGCTACTAGTCTTTCTCTGATGAGTTTGACGACTTCAGTGGTCTGCTAAACCAGTTCTGGGCCTAACAGTTGTCGTTCTCCAACTTCATCCCATCATAGTGGAGTTATGCACTTCCTGCCGTATAATGCTTCGTATGGCGGCATACCAATGCTTGCATGGTAACTGTTGTTGTATGTAAATTCCAAACACGGTAGATGATCATCCCAGTTTCCTTTGAAATCCATGATGCACGCTCTGAGCATATCTTTAAGCGTTTGGATCGTTCTTTCGCTTTGCCCATCGGTTTGCGGATGATACGATGTGCTCATCTTCAATTGCGTTCCCATGCATTCTTGTAGTCTCTTCCAGAATTTTGATATGAACCTTTGATCTCTGTCTGATACAATTGACACTGGAATTTCATGTCATGAGACGATCTCCTTAACGTATATTTTCGCCAACTGATCAAGATTAAATCGAATCTTTATTGGCAAAAAGTGTGCGGATTTTGTCAATTTGTCCACTATCACCCATATCGCGTCGTATCCTTTCTGAGTCGTTGGAAGACCTACCACAAAATCCATTGTGATATGCTCCCATTTCCATTCCGGTATCTCCAACGGTTGAAGTAATCCGCTTGGTCGTTGATGCTTGGCTTTCACTTTCTAACATGTCAAACACTTTGCAACGCATTCTGCAACATCTCTTTTCATATTCAACCACCAAAAATGACGCTACAAATCTTGATACATTTTCGTTCTTCTTGGATGAATTAAATATCTTGAGCTATGTGCTTCAGTCATGATTTCCTCTTTAATCTCCTAAACTGCTGGAACCCTAATTCGTCCCTCGAATCTTAGCATTCCCGCAGTATCGACCTGGTACTTCACATCTTTACCCTCAACTATATTTTGCTTTATTTTCTTGCATTCTTCATCCTGTAGCTGAACGTTTTTCACTTTGTCCACCACATTTAGACTAGCTTCCATCTGGAACAATTTTTCTTCGGACTCTTCTAGAAATTTGATTTCCAACTCTAGTTTTTCCATTGCTGAAATGAGCTCCTCCTTATCAGTTAACATTATCAACTTTTCTCTGCCCTTCCTACTCAAGGCATCTGCAACCACATTTGCTTTGTCTAGATGATAAAAGATCTCACAATCATAATCCTTTATCAGTTCCATTCACCTTCTTTGACTCATGTTCAGGTCTTTCTTTGTGAAAATATACTTTAGACTTTTATGGTCTGTGTAAATCTCAAATTTCTCTCCATAGAGATAGTGTCTCCATGTCTTCAATGCGAACACAACCACTTCTAACTCTAAATCATGAGTTAGATACCCTTTCTCGTAGTCTTTCAGTTGTCTTGATGTATATGCAATAACCTTGCCGTTCTGCATAAGGACACAACCCAATCCTTCGTGTGAACCATCACTATACACTAAAAAATTTCCTGTTTTATCTGGTAACGACAACACAGGTGCCACACTTAACTTCTTCTTTAGTTCTTGAAAACTTTCTTCACACTTCTCCGTCCAAACAAATTTTATAGATATCTTTGTTAAATTTGTCAACGGAGTGGCAACCTTGGAAAAATCCTAGATAAACCGTCTATAATAGCCTGCTAATCCCAAGAAGCTTCTCACTTCTGATGGAGTTCTTGGTTGTTCCCAATTTATCACAGCTTCAACTTTTGCTGGATCTACGAAAATCCGATCCTTATCAATTACATGCCAAAGAAATTGTTCACGTTCCAGCCAAAATTCACATTTAGAGAATTTTGCGTACAAATTTTCTTTTCTTAGCGTCTCCAACGTCAGATGTAAGTGTTCCACGTGTTCCTCTTGAGTTTTGGAGTATACCAGAATATCATCTATAAATACCACCACAAATTTGTCCAAAAATGTTTTAAACACCATGTTAATCAAATCCATGAATGCTACAGGGGCGTTTGTCAAACCAAATGACATCACTAAAAATTCGTAATGTCCATACCAAGTTTGGAATGTTGTCTTCAGTACATCCTCCTTCCTACTTTCAATTGATGATACCCACTTCTCAAATCTATTTTCGAGAAATATCTAGCACCCTTCAATTGATCAAACTAGTCATCTATTCTTGGCAATGAATACTTATTCTTAATAGTGACTTTGTTCAATTCCCTATAGTCAATGCAAAGACGCATCGACCCATCCTTCTTCTTCACGAATAACACCGGTGCTCCCCATGGTGACACACTCGGTTGAATATACTTCTTATCCAGCAGTTCCTGCAGTTGCACCATTAGTTCCTTCATTTCTACCGGAGCCATTCTGTACGGGGCCTTCGATATAGGAGCAGTTCCTAGCGCTAAGTCGATCACGAATTCAATTTCTCGGTCAGGTAGAAGTCCTGGCAAATCCTCCGGAAACACGTTCACGAATTCCCCAACTACTAGTATTTCCTCCAATTTAACACCCTTCTCCTTTTGAGTATCGACTATGTAAGCTAAACACCCTACACAGCCCTGACTCAATAACTTTTTGGCCTACATCATCGTCAGACATTTCATTTGTCTAGGCAATTTGCTACCCTGAAAAACTACCTTTGACGGAGTCATAAGGTTTACACACTTCATTTGGCAGTCAATTATCGCTCCATAATTGAATAGCCAATCCATTCCCAAAATAATATTGAACTCTCTGAGTTTTATCGAAATTAAATCTACTTTCATAACAATCCCCTTAATGTTCACCCTAAAGTTCTAGTATACGAACCTAACAGGAATCACTTCTTTATTCGCAATTTCTATGTTTAAAGGGATTTGCAACTCATCTCAAGGTATTTCTAACATCTTAGCAAATTCATCAGATATAAATGAGCAAGTAGCACCCGAATCAAATAATACATATTCATCTATATTATTGATTGGGATAATACTTGACACGACATCTTTTGATTGCACCGCGTCCTACACCGTCATGTTGAAGGTTCTGGCTATGGGCTTGTTTGTTGATGTTGGTCCAACAATAGCCAATGCTCCTCCACTATCATTTCCTTTGCTCCCATTTGTCTCACCAGATCTCTTTTTAGGGCATTCACGATCAAAGTGATCCTTGGATCCGCACGTGAAGCACACATTCTTCTTAGCTTGAGTGCAATTTGGGGCTATGTGACCCTCCTGGCCACAATTGAAGCACACTCATTTCCCCAGCAAACACACTCCCTTATGAAACTTTCCGCACGTAGCATATGCATAAAACTTCTTATTTTGGTGGCTTCCTTGCTGATTTCCAGATCCCCCATTCGCATTCCACTTCCTCTTCAGGTTCTTGTTGCCATTTTTGCCATTACTACCACCACTCTTAGCCTCACCTTCACCTTTCTTCTTCCTCTACTATTGATTATGTTTTGTTACTGCCTCGCCTGCACTTTCAGCGAGAATCGCTTTCTCCATCACTGCTGCAAATGTCTTCAATTGGAACATGGAAACCCTACTGTATAACCAGGGTTTCAGTCCCTGCTCGAACCTCTTCGCCTTGCATTCATCTGTGCTGACTTGATATGGTGCAAACCTCTCCAACTCGTTGAACCTTGCATCATACTCAGACACCGACATTGTTCCCTGCTTTAATTCCAAAAATTTGAATTCTAGCTAACTCTTCGAACTCTCTGGGAAATAATTCTCAAAGAACAACTCCTTAAACATATCCTAGGTAATTACTCCTGGTCCTTCCCGAGTTTTGTTGGCCTGCCACCAATAGCTAGCCTCCACTTTTAACATAAATGTTGCAAAAGCAGTCTTCTGATTCTGCTCTACCCTAGCCACATCAAAAACCTTCTCAATTTCTATGATCCAGGTCTGTACTTCGACTAGATTCATCGACCCACGGAATTCTGGTGGTCCAACCACTTTGAAGTCCTTAAACGTTGTACCTTGATTCTGAGGTTGATTCTGAAAAGCACCCGTAAGTAACATAACTAGCTGCTGAACCGGGTTTCCTTCCATATTATTGTTGTTGTTTTCCTCTGTGGTTCTCCATCGTGGTGGTTGACGTCTTGAGGCCATTTTATGTTAAAATACTCTCATTAGCTTTTATTCAACCTTTTAAGTATTATATACTTAAGTTGCACATCATAAAAGTATATCACACCACACTTAACACTTTGAATAAAAAAATAACTTTTATTCATTCATCATAAAAAAACATCCAAAACAATAGCATCACTGCTATTTACATTACTTTCCTAAACTATAAACTTTCCTGAACTACAACAATTGCAGGATAACATCATCATCATCTATCCCATTGGTTATCATACCCGGGATTTACATTTCGTTTATTTTCAAAATCACCTATCAATTACATTCTCTACAATGTCCAACTAAGATACTTTGTAGCCTTACGACGTTCTTCCTCCATAATTCAGAACATTGTTCGGCGATCCAATACTTATGATGGCAGCGTCTCGAATTGAATCGGATAACCCATGACTCGATCTTGAGCTCGATTAACCATGGTGTTGAATACGTTGTTCATCTCTTCCATATTTCTCCTCTTTTCTTGTGCATCACTCTCTGCTATTCTGGCTCGTTGATAAGCTTCACTGTACGCGTCTTCGGCTCTTGCCCTTTTTGTAGATTCTTCTTTCAGCTTATTCTCCAGTTCTACAATCTTCTCCATTATTTTCTCGTTTTCCCCTTCTATGTGGATCAGCTTCTCTTCAACGTTGTTTAGTCATTCTTTCTCGATCCTTGATCTCATCGTCTTTCTGTGCCATCGAATTCAATTTTTCAACTACTATCTCTCGCAACTCCTGGATGGTATCTTGAAGTTCCACATAGCGGTCATACACCTAGTCATACATACGGGCAGCTATCGAATTGAGTGGAAGCTCTTCCTCCTCGTCCTACTCATCCTCCGACTGTGGCAGCTCAACGGGGTCCTCCTCTTCTGTCTCTATCTCATCATCCTCATCAGGTACTCTCTCCTGCTTAACTACTGTGACCGACGGAACTGTTTCCCATGGCAGTAGTTATTCCCAAATCACCTGAATATCTCGAGGCTCCTCCTCTCTAGCCTGACTGGATCCTCCTACATTAGTCATCCTATCAACCAAAGTTTAAGTTTTAATTACTAATCATTACTACTCGACACTCACGAGCACATAAGTTGTAATCACATATGCACATAAGTGTTTTATTACTTTCTCTTTTCTAAAACTCGATAAGAGTTAAACATCACTATCTTTTTAAAGGTTACTTCCTAAGGCTTTTCCTCCACCTAAGGTTCATAACCTAAAGCTCTGATACCCACCCGTGACACCCTCAAATCTTGGTACTTCATTCCCACAAGATTTGGTGCTCACTATTCAAACATTCATACTATCTACCCAAATAAAATAATATTTGAATCATAAAACCTCCCCTTAAATAGGGTTACATCATTAAGTTCAAACAAATTCCAAGTTATCTAACCTTTAAACGTCATTCAAATGCGGAATTAAATTATTACACAACTTCATTAAAATAAAGTCTAAGATCATCATAATAAAAGTCTAACATCGTAATCATAATCAAAATTACAAGTCTTCAACATTTGTACATTTTTCCCTTTCCTTTGCTAGATGAAGGTTCATCTTCCTTCTCATTTTTAGCTGCAATGAGTTTATAAATATGCAAGAGTGAGAAAAACAATTGCTCACTAATTATAACAATGAATCAACATGAGTATAATAATAATAACAGCCAATAATAGGCTCATCAAGACTGAATAGTACTCTAACAATGATATTCAGGAACTGAAATCCAAAATATGGAATAAACATAACTAAGAGTCATCAGACCATGAACTACGTCCACAGTTGCGAGTAATCTTTCAACCCCAACTTTAATAGTCATAAGACTATAAGGACTCCTCGTACTTAGGGGGATCAGCCCTTCGTACAATGTATTGTGCACAAACATTTTAACGCTACACGTAAGTTAACCCCTAATAATAATAGGGTTGTTCATCTTAGTATTTAGAGTACAAGTCCGCACCAAAGAAAGTTTGGTTTGGATAAGCTTTCAAGGGTAATTTGATGTTCAACGAACATCAACTAGAGGACTAGTTGAATCAATAGTGTTTGATAATCACAACAGATGTTTAATAACAACATAACATAGAACAATTGAGAATTATAAATGAACTGACTATAACTCATTCTTGAAACAACTATAGAGCATAAGTATTTAATAAAATGAAGAAGATGGTAAACTGTTGCTTGAACAATAAATTAGCTAAGGTTAGAGTCTTATAACATTAGAAATGAAATTACTAAACATAAATTAACTGGTACCAAGCTAGAAACTATAAACTTGTCCAACATGGTATTAATTTCAAGTAAGGAATAAAAATAGTTCAAAAAATAAAGACGAGAGTTCAAACTGTGTTCATTATGCAAGAATGTAACTGAAGAAAACTTGCTTAACTATAAACAAGTTAGAATGAATCAACAAAATGAGGATTCAATAACATTAGAGTTAAAGTTAGTTCGAATGAAGTACGACGATTGATTTGTTAGATCAACAGTTGAAATAAAAAGCTTGCTCAATCAAAGAATAAAGCTTCATAATGTAATAATGGAACCAGGTCAACGAAAATAAAGAATTAAGAAACTTGCACAATGTAAATATAGAGTTAGAAAACTTGCGTTGAGCGTAAGCTATAAAGTTAAACTCACGATCACCTACACATAATTTTAGAACCACAATACCTATTAGATATGCTAACATATCATAAAATGTTCATGACCATTCATATTTCAGAAACTCCAAGTGTTTTACTTCGCAACACTTGTCTAACTTTCATTATGTATACCAAACTATCACATAACGTTTTCTCGATTTACTAATCACTTTTAAAATTTTGAATTCATAAACTACATAACATGACTCTATTTAACCTTGTTGTTACATAATTCTCACATTCCATAACCTTAAGCAAAGCTACAACGAACAACCAAAGTCTGCAGAATAAACAGACTTCAGTTTTTGAAAATGGGCACTCGCGCGGCCGCGCGAGTTTTATATGGGAATGTCACGCACCCGCGCCTAAGGGCTGGAAGTCCGCGCGACTTGCAGAACCCAGTTTTTCAAAACAGAGCCTCGACACATTTTCGTAAGCCAACTAACACGAATATCACCCATCAAACAGTGATATCAACACGTAAAATAAATATACAACTATCATAAACATGATTGCTCACATTTACAACAAATTGAAATAATTTAACACCAACTAAAACTATTTTAATTTCTCAAAATTCATATTTTCATATAAAACTCAATATTTTTATATTCATCCAAAAATTAACACTTTGATTTCAAAACATGGAAAAATTATCTCATTCAAATTTCATTATGCTCATTTGTTAATAAACTACCATATACAAGTGCAAATTTACAGTTTCACACCCGAATTGGCCACTATAATTGAAAATTACTCAAGCCATATGAAGAAAACATATACTGTCAAAATTTTCTTTCACTGTTAACTGAAAATTAACATGTGATTACCTTGTTTGACAAAAATTCTAGCATTATAAACATATACAATTGCAATTACCAACTATATAAATCCACAATTACCAGTTATACATATTAACAATTTCGCAAATTGAATTCACAGACTTAGAAGGTTTATGGGGTAAAAACTTTGATATGCATATTCATATATGATTAGAGAAAATAACTTCAACCAATGTGATAATTCCTTGCAATTGCAGACAATCCTTCACAATCTCTCTCAAGCTTTCTCTCAATTTCTCTCAACTCGCACTTCTTTGAACCCTATGCTAGCAAATAAGCAACTAATAATACTAGTATACGTAATAACAAAGATATAAAACTGATATGGCCATAATAAACCTAATCAGTTATAACATATAATGTATATATTATAAATATATTACATTTAGTATTTAAATTATTTTATTTATATTATTAAATTTAAATTTCAAAAATTAAAAATATCAAAAGTCATAAGGCTTGTTTGGCAAACCATATAAATTTTAAAGAATTAAAATACTTAAGCCTTATTTGGCAAAAAATAATTTAAATTCTTTTTAATTTATTTTAATAAACACTTTAGTTTATAAACTATAATTCACATATTATTTTCATATCCAACATTAACCCATTAAATTAATCACATACTATATTTTAATTAAATATAGCCTTTTAAGAAATATCACCAAATTATAATTTTCATTATAACTTTATTTAATAATTTAACATATCATCTAAATTATTAAATCAACACAACAACATAACACCTCACGTAATAATACAAATCTCTAAATTATAAATTAATTTAATTTAGAAAATTCCCTTTTTATACATTTAGATTCATCAACAATCACATGAATAAAATATTCATTTAACAATAAACACCTCAAATAATATTTATATAACTCAATAAATATATATATATAACTCAGTAAAATTTTAAATTACAATTTAAAATTTTGGATCGTTATAGATTGGACATGGTTCCATCTTCCTGACTTCGTACAATCTCGAATCTCATGTCATTGCGCAGCTCTCGACAATAGCAGTCTGAAACAGGTCTTATACACCCCAATCGGATGCTCGGATTGAAGTTCTGCACGTTCAAGCGGACATCACGTTGCACGCGTGCACGTACTTTGAGATGGTGGGACCCGCGGAGCCCAGGGCATCCCGGGCAGCCGCAGGTGCATCTGCGGCTGCCGTAGGTACACTTGCGGCTCCCAACTCTATAAATATAGAGCTTGGGGTGGCCAAATTTAAGAGAAAAAAGGCAAGAAAACCCTATCCAATTTGCTCTATACACACCCCATATTGAGTGTTTTCTCATTTTAAACACTTGTTAGTTCACATATAGTTATATTTTTACCAGCGAGAGCCGAGTGTTCATCCACTTAAAGTTATAGAAGTCTTCTTTGGTAGCCCACTATAAGCCTTCTTACACATTATAAAGCCTTTCTCTTCGTTTTTGCACACATTCTTCTTCACATTGAGAGTCGTGTTTTGTTTGTATGCCCGGACTTCGATCTGTGATTTTCATTTTTGTCTGTGTATATATTGTGAGACCCCAGATTTTACGAATAAAGATTTAATTTTCTCGATTTTTTTAATATTATGGTGTGAATTTGAGATAATGTTATAGTTGTGCGTAGTATTTATAAATTCTGCAAAATATGTAAGTTGTTATAAAATATTCGTTTGGTCGGGGAATATTCCTTTTGTCAGAGAATATTCGTACGACGGCATAATCATTAGTGGACCCCTCAACGGAAGTACTGTCGTTGTAGTTAGAAAAACGACAAAAATATTTTATGAAAATAATGGCGGAGGTTTTACCATTAATACTGTTGAACTACCCAGTAGTAAAAGTACAGTAATACGTGTGGTTGCATAGAAACACACAGTATTGATTAGTGATGCTTACGTGATAAGTCACTCAGTTATACTCAATTATTGCTATAGTAATTGCTGCATCATATCTCTCATATTATTGATTCGATTATTGTCACAATATCATCTGCATTATATGATATATTATTAAATCAATAATTGAGACGATAAAGTTATTCATATTATTAAATTGCAATATTTACAATGTTTTGAAGTTCTGTCGAGAAGAGGTTTGGTCACCTAATTGCGCGCCAATAGGGAGAAATCCTTATTGGAAAACACCCTCTTTCCTGAAAACTACCTGGTTGTTAAATATTGTGAGTTATGATATTAATGATGAATAAGTTTGTGTTGATTAAAGATGAATTTGATAGTTCCATTGTGTTGGGATTTGTTGTATTAATAGAAATCGACATCTATTCCGGTGATAATTATGTATGGGGTTATATTGATAAATCGGGCAATTTATTGGATAAATGAGCAATTAAATGCTACTAATTCACATGCTCATATAACTATTTGTTCATATGTGTGTACTATTGAATCACATTCTTATACTATTAAGGGAGTTGGTGCAATATTGATGAAATTTGCATGACTAAGTTAATAATGGAGGTATATATGGAGGTACTATACTGTAATTAATTTTTTCACATGTTTAGAACTATTGAGTCACATGATTTACTATTAGGGGAGGTGGTGCAAGTTTGATAATACTTGGATAACTGAATTAAAAATGAAAAAAAAGTTGGAGGTATTGCACTGTAATTTTTCGAGCCCCAAAACTTGCAATTATCAAAACTATATTTTCCTATAAATAGAAGCTCATTCTTCTTTCATGTCTCAACAATTCACTAAAGCTTTAGAGCCATTATTATAGAGAGAAATTATTGAGAGAAAGAAGAAGAGAAGTCTGCTCCCTCACTATTCCAGTATCCAGTCTTCTTTTGAGGTAAGGGATATTATTTGTTGTACCTGTAAGGGGTATTATTCTTTCGTATTTATGAAGAGAATTACTTCTTTCAATACTCGTAAGAGTTTTTATTCCGTTCTTTATTATTCTATTGAAATGACCTGTTTATGCGAAGTACCGCATACATGGTGAAATTCTGTTGTTATTCTATTCTTTATTATTCTGTCGGAATATCCTGTCTGTGCGTTTTATGCTGGACCTGGTTCCATTATTTATTATTCCATATTTATTATTCTGTCGGAATATCCTGTCTGTGCGTTTACGCCGGACCTGGTTTCATTATTTATTATTCTGTTGGGAATAACCTGTCGGTGTGGTCTCTATTGCATGCATGGTGAATCCTTTTGTTATTCCATTCTTTATTATTCTGTTGGAATAACCTGTCTATGTGGATTACCACATGCATGGTGAATGATCCTTTATATTCATTCCTTATTAAATTGTGGAAATGATCTGGTTACATTGATTATGATGAGAGTCATAATAAAAGCTTTGGACTGATGAAAATCATGGGTATATAAAGTATTAGTAAGTGTTATGATTAGTTATGTTGGTTATTATATGAAAACATGAAAGTTTCTTAGAAATCACAAAGGGTTGAAAATTAGATTTGGGTGAAAATGGAACATGAAATTCAATTGACCATATCTACTATTATATTTTGAATTTTTGAGTGTGGTCAAGTTCTAGAGTTAGATCTATGAGTTATATAACTTATCCAAGTGGAATCACTGGAAAAGGTGTTGTAGATTTTCGTGTGGATTATTTTTATCAAAGGAGTCCAAAGCTGCAAAAGAGGAAAATGCTACTGCCCAGAAACTTAAAGGGGCTATTAAAGGGGCTATTTCGGCACTTAATTTATGAGAAAAATTCCGGCCTTTTGGGACATGAAAGTATATGGTATAAAGTACCTCCTGTCCAAAAATGAGCTCATTCAGACTTAAAATGAGCAAGTTATAACCATTTCAATATTTAGGTTTTTCCGACGAAAAATGCTATAACCGGAGTACTATAACTCCGTTGACCATGAAATTTAAACTGGAAGCTCACGTTAACATGTGTAAGATCCTGCCAAGATTTGGGAATTTTTGGAGTTAAACTTGAGGTAGCTAATTTCTTAAGGAATTAATTAGAAATTGATTTTTTGAAAAATAGTAAATGAACTTTTAAAATTCTGAAAAAAATATATTTTCATTATGGGACTATATTCTGCTAAATCCCAAAAACAAAATATTTTTGGGACTGATTTGGTATTTTTCATGAAAATGGTTTAGTTACGGACATATAAGTTAAATATGTTATGTGAAGTAACAAAGTTGGAAAATAGAATTTTATGGCTTGAAAATCCTATATAAGGTATATGTAGATTGTTGATAAGGGATTTGATCATTGGTGATAAAATCTTATGATTATGGCATTCTTTGAATGATTAAATGCATTATTTGGTAAAGTGTAAATAATTGAAATAAATTGTTTATAAGTTTAGAGGTGATTAAAATATTGTTATGATATTAATAATATTAGATTATGAGTGGTTGATAATATTTGGATAAATTTAATGTCTTTAATATTTATCCTTGTTTTAGTTTGGTTAATGCTTATATAATTGTCATCATCCTCATGCTTATATGGTGATGAATGTAATCTTTGGCTTACGTGTGAAGATGGACTTTTGTTTATTGAATTATATATCTTTGGCATACGTGCGAAGATGGACTGTTGTTTATTGAATTATATATCTTTGGCTTACGTACAAAGATGGATTGTTGATTATTGGTTTTATTGTTGTATATCTTTGGCTTACGTGCAGAGATGGATTTGGTATGATTATGACCAGGGATTATTCGGTATAGTCATGACCATTGATGATTTAAAGAATATCTTTGGCCCGTAGTGCAGGGATGATTAGATGATGTGGTTTATTTATTAAGCTGAGTCTCAACAATAAAAGTTGATGAAAACATTTTTAAATAATAGAAAATAGTAGATATTATGCTCTACTTGACTCTTCTAATGGATTGCTTATTCCGCTGCAGTTGAACTTGATGTCTATTGTATTTTATCAGTTTAACATTGTTAAAGACTAATGATAATTTATTCTGCTTTATCTTAGTCATAATATTTCTTACTAGGCTAGTTGAGCTCACCCTTTCTTTCACTGTTCTCTTCAGGAAATGAGAACGTAGCCGGGACTAGTCGGGGAACGGAGTGATGGTCCGGGATGGAGTATTAGTAGTCCTCACTATTCTATAAATAGTGTGACAATAAATGTAATGAGGACATCATTGAGTTTGTATACTGTCTAGATGATAATATACGTAATAAAACTCTTAGATTATGTTTTGTCGTATTTTGCACGACTGTTGTATAATTAAGTTGTATTTGAATTTATGTATCATGTATCTGGCGACTCAAGATGGGTGATGAATACCTATTTTTGGGGGCGTCAGATATATACTTATATATATATATATATATATATATATATGGACTAACATTATCGAGTTATGTCTCGATTGAGTCTGGACTCAAGTCCGGAGCGTTTACTTTCTTTTCTATATAAATATATATATATATATATATATACTTATATATATGAACTGTTGTCGAACTTTGTTCGATGAGCCTCAATTCCGGTGCGTTTACTGGTTATATATATATATATATATATATATATATATATATATATATATATATATATATATATATATATATATATGTAGTAGCCCCGAATCTGGGCCCCGAATCGCCGCAGACTCGGTACACTAATTCTTTTATTATTCACGGAAGATATAAACATAAATTGTTTATACATTACATTACACACTATTCCCCAAAATCGAGTAACCTTAACTTAAATACAATTCATCAATTATCTATTACACAACAATATTTATCAAATACACTATTACAAGCTAGCTGCACTTTATATTCCAAGCTGAACTTGACCTTATATTTTCTATCAATGATTCATTTATTTATGAATCATTGATATTCTCAATTCAAAATAAATCTTATTTATCTATTCAACATTTCAGTCTGTACATAGATGAAAATTAAATTTGTTAAAACTATCAATCATAGATCTATACCATTTCTAAATCAAAAAAATGTATTCATTTTATGCATCGCTCAATCTTCATCATCTGTATAGCAAATAATATCGTCTAACATCATTAACCTGCAAAAAGTTTATGTTTGCAAGATTGATCTCGACAACCCAGCAAATTTAACAATCTATCATGTTTCACATAACACACAATTCTATATGCACTACATTTCTAATTTATCGAGTTACATCATACAACATGTAATCACATATTGATTGAGTTCCTTAACCCAATTAACTTAGTCATATTTTGACTTTTAACAATTCATAGAGCATGATATATAATTTAACACATAACCACATTCCATCCACAAACATAATAGAACTAAAAAACTTGCCTAAACCGTTGATTACCGCAACACATTTTACAACGCTTTACCCGAAGACCTAATATTAATAATATAGATCTCCAACATTAGAATAATATCATCACAGTATAATACAGTTATATTTATATTCACAGAATAACCTAAACACATTACCACATAACCCTATCAGTCTATACTTCACATAAGACTTAGTATCAAATCAAACTATTGCAGTCTGAGTTGACACCGACACAATTCTATCATCCCGACGGTCTAGTCGGACAATAATCGAGTTTAAGTTCAATTAAACTCTTCCTGAGCACTTATCATTATCACAGATAATTTCTTATCAGTCAAAACATTTTTTTCTAGGCTCGTAATAATTTTCGGATAAGTATTACCATTTATCACCATTTTTCAATCATTAAAATAGTATTTAAATGAATTAAATACCACATAATTCCTTGATCATTAATATTCATTTAATATAAAATATTAATGAAAATCATTACATAATATTATAACATAATTATAATATATCAAAGTATTTTTAATACCTTAAAATCATTTTTATATGATTTTTAAACACTTAAATCCATTATCCGATAATTGCTATTAATATTAAAATATTAATATTTTCATGTCAAAATATCAAAAGTTATATTTTATAACTTAAAATATTTTTATAACACTTAAATCATTTTTATATGATTTTTAAAACATTAATTCTATTTTTTTCCATAATTTATTAACTTCCTTTAATATTTTTCAAAAATTAATTCTAGTGCGTAGCTTAAGAAATTAGCTACCTCGTGCTTAACTCCAGCAATGCCCATCTTTTGGCATAACCTTATATATGTTAACGTGATGCTCCATTTTAAATTTTGTGGCAATCGGAGTTGTAGAACTCCGTTTATAGCGATTTCCGTCGAAAAATCACAAAAATTGGAACGCTCATAACTTGGTCGTTTTAACTCGGAATTAGCTCATTTTTGGATACGTGCTACATATTATCATATATTTTCATTTTCCAAAAGTCTGGAATTTTTCTCATTAAATAAATGTCCGAAACAACCCCCGGAATATTTTGGGCAGCGACTTTTTGTCGTTTTGCAGTTTTGGAGTCCTTTACTAAATCTTAAATAAAACGAGTTCTGTAACTCCGATTAATGATCCGTCAGTTTTGTTGGATTCGTATCTTTCCGAACTACAGTTTTCATCTATCAAAATCAATATTTAGACATGCTAAGCTCCCGGAATTTAGCCCGGAAGTGACTGTTCAACTCTGTCCTTTTAACAGTTTTTCTTAACTTTGTGTAGTTTGGGAGAAATCCCATAACTCTCTCCTCCGATGTCGGATTTAGTCTGTTTCAGAGTCTATGGAAAGCTTATTGAGTGTACTATAACATATCACAAGTCCAGAATTTTTAGAGTACCGTAACAAGTCCGGAAATTTCCTTTTTAGGGCAGCAGTCCACAAACAAAAAAAACTGTTTTGGTTTTTCTTGTTTGATTAAACTTTTAATACACAAAATAGTTAGATCTAAGCATAACACACCATTTAACAAGTAGATCTATAGTTCTCATGTTCAAGATCATAAACTTCAAGGTTCAAAATAACCAAAAATCAAATACAAGATTAAACACAATCAAGAGTAAGAAAAATAAGATTTTCTACACTTTAAAAACCTAGCTTCACTTTTCTTGCTTTTGATCTATCTTTTGAAACTTAAAATGGATAGATCCACACATAAAACACTCTAAATCATGTAGATCTAGAGTTTTGAAGATCAAGAAATATGTTCTTTATCAATTCAAACAAAATAAAACAAATAAACTAAACTAGGATTTTATACCTAGATCATGTATCTTTTCTCCTTGATTTCTTTCTTTTTCCATGAGATGAAGTGGGGTGGCATGAGCTTGGGCTTCTTCCCTCTTAGGAGCTGCCGACCACTTCCTTTTCTCTCCTCTCTTTCTATTTTCTTCTTTTTGCTTTGCTTTTTGCTAGATGAAATGAAAAGTTTTCTTATAAAAACTTGTGGGAATATTTATAGGCAATTAACATATATAGATATAACTTGTATCTATCTATTAATCATCCAATATCTTGCTTCCATGGATGAAAATATTTATTACCCTAAAAAGGCTAGTGGCTAAAATTAGGTGGTTTGGTAACCAACTTTTGAATAACTAAAATGATAGGTAAATGAAATGAATCATGTGCTATTTTGCTCCTTGCATGGCCGAATCTATACACTATCTTGGCCAATGTTATTTGTTGATTTATTTGTTTAATAACCATCTAGAATGTCCATACAAATTGGGTCATAACTTGGGCCAATTGATTTCTTGTTTGGACTTTCTAATTAAATTGGTTGAGTAAAAATATAACATAGTCCAACACACTAATTTTATCTTACCCTAATTATTTAGTTAGGGTTTCTAAATCACTCATTATGGAATTTAAATACATAGATAATTTAATAATGTAACCCAATTAAGCTAGGTTTTAAAAATAATCAATAACTTGAGATAATAAAATTAATCTCTTAGGTTAGTATACTAGTATAAAATTTAAATACTAGCACTTACACTTGCTATAACCCTTATGTTATTTAATTATCATTCCTAATATATAACATTAGGTCAAATAATTTTCTTTTATTTGTTTATATAATAAACAATTATAAATCATCACATAATGATCATATTCCTTGCACACAACTTTTTAACCCTTAGGGTTTAATACACCGCATTAGGATTCCCAAATTAGGATTTAAATTCTCGATACTAAAATTAGGCTTTTTGAACATATCGTTAGAGTTTTCTAACTTAATCACCATATTCATATCATGAATTTAGGGTTTCGGATTGCCGAAACTAAAATTAAAGTTTCTGAGCGTACCGTTAGGGTTTCTAACAATTCGTTAGATTTTTTCTAACTTAATAACATATGATTAACATAATTTTAGGGTTTGCTAAAGTTATGACTTATCTGATCAATCCTTGATCTCAACTCATTACGGTTCACATATATAATCAAATATACCAACTAGTATTCACTTTGATACTTATCCCTGATAATTCTTCAAAAGAATTTTAAATCTATCATAATCTTATACCTCATTACTAGACTATCACTTACAGTCTATCACATACTTCAAGTCTTGTCCAAAACTTTTGAAATTCTTGGAATTTCATTACATAACTGCCAATTCCATACACTTATTTCCTGTCTAGGTCTATTATTTTCATAAATTGTCTAAATTCTCGGGTTGTCACATTCACCTCTCCTTATAAGAATTTCGTCCCCGAAATTCACCTTACACCTTACACCTTACACCGTGCACCTTACACCATTCATACATATCACATGCTACCCAATATACCACTCACAAGGGTAAAAAGTTTAAAAATTGTGCTGAGGAATCGTTTAGACTTTTTGTTTGTCATTTTCGCAAAGGTTTTATAGAAATTCATCCGCAAACCGTCATCACTGCCAGAGGCACAAAATTATTTTATCTGTTTTTCCATCACTACCCAAAGGCACAAAAATTATTTTATCTGTTTTCCCATCACTGCCCAAAGGCACAAAAATTTTACCTCAGTCTTATTTGATTCCATAGCAAAACAATTTGGTTTGGGAAATTTCTTTCAATAAAACATTTTTTGAGAATGACGTCATGATGCCGCACTGTATTACAGTCCGTTGAGGATTTCGTCATTTTGTGACTTTGTTACACTACATCATACTGTAGTGGGCTGACGATCCATAGATCACATCCAACACCAAGTAATTCTGCATTGATAACTCCATCCTTTTTTTTATCATCTCTGCACCAGGTCACATTGTACATAAGTGATAAATGAAAACAAAATTTTTAAAAGGCACATAGTGCGTATTTAGTTTGATGTCAAAATTTTGAAATCTAACATAGATAGGAGTTTAGGAAAACCTAATTCTCCACTAATGATCATATACTTAACATTCTATCTGATCCTATTATCCTCAATACTCCAATCACACAAAACTATACCCAGTTCATAAAACCACACTTATGAGTCCATAAATTACCACAATCATATGAGTTTAAGAACTTTCCTAGACAGACCTTTGGCGTCTATTCGCTGAGGGGTTCATAAATATTTCATATAACTATGCGTCAAGAATGTCACATAAGTATGAGTTTTAAGAACTCGTACTTAACCTTATATCCTCTACCTATGACCTATCTATCTGTCATACACATGAGAAAGGAATCACCCTCTTAACACGCATATAACAAATAGCGTGACACAAACATTTCAATGATTATCAATGCCAGAAACTAAATGGTTGTCAAACCAAACTCAGCCACTAATCAATATAGGAAGCTAAGTAAACAATTCCCCGCCCATACAAAGAATTGGTCAACCTAACCACTACATCGACCAGGAAGCTAAGTGATTCTAAAACAAAGTACAAATTCCCCGCCCATACAAGGAATCATACAACTCAGCTGCCGACATGAGTCCTCAATTGAATCCCCACCTAATACTTAACCCCTTTCTCAATACGAATTCTATTCGTATTCATAATCCATAGCTCTTTCATGAGTTTTCATAGTACAATTTCATAGTACAACTGATACACAACATCTTGCTGTAAACTTTTCAATCATCAGATTGATTCTTATCCCATACCATAACCTTATTAGATCACGGGGTGATCTTATTATATATATTACGATTCAATTCCATGTCTTGATCGTTTTGTTTTACGATCTCCTATCCCAGCACTTGTAATCTTTTAGACTCTATCTATCCACTTCCTATACTTGGTACACATCGAGTCTCTAACAGTTTTCAATATGGCACGCTGAGTGGTTTCCCACAAACAACCAACAAACTAGGTTCCGAGTTGCTAGTTCGTATATACCTCCGCTCTATGAAGGAATCGTTTAGCCCAGATACCATACATCAACTATTAAAGAGTACAATTGTACCATACTTAAATATAATTTTTCGATTCTTAACTTCTTTATCAGATTTAGGGAACTCCGTATCTCTTATAACTCTCCGAGATTCTTCTTGGAATCTTACCGACACACTAACTCGATTTGAGTTAATACTTAATCCTAATCACTGCGGTTATTGGTCTCAGATATTACTACCTAAGCTTCATAACAACAGCTCTGATACCAACTGTAGTAGCCCCGAATCCGGGCCCCGAATCGCCGCGGACTCGGTACACTAATTCTTTCACTATTCGCGGAAGATATAAACATAAATTGTTTATACATTACATTACACACTATTCCCCAAAATCGAGTAACCTTAACTTAAATACAATTCATCAATTATCTATTACACAACAATATTTATCAAATACACTATTACAAGCTAGCTGCACTTTATATTCCAAGCTGAACTTGACCTTATCTTTTCTATCAATGATTCATTTATTTATGAATCATTTCTATTCTCAATTCAAAATAAATCTTATTTATCTATTCAACATTTCAGTCTGTACATAGATGAAAATTACATTAGTTAAAACTATCAATCATAGATCTATACCATTTCTAAATCAAAAAAATGTATTCATTTTATGCATCGCTCAATCTTCATCATCCGTATAGCAAATAATATCGTCTAACATCATTAACCTGCAAAAATTTTATGTTTGCAAGATTGAGCTCGACAGCCCAGCAAATTTAACAATCTATCATGTTTCACATAACACACAATTCTATATGCACTACATTTCTAATTTATCGAGTTACATCATACAACATGTAATCACATATTGATTGAGTTCCTTAACCCAATTAACTTAGTCATATTTTGACTTTTAACAATTCATAGAGCATGATATGTAATTTAACACATAACCACATTCCATCCACAAACATAATAGAACTGAAAAACTTGCCTGAACCGTTGATTACCGCAACGCATTTTACAACGCTTTACCCGAAGACCTAATATTAATAATATAGACCTCCAATATTAGAATAATATCATCACAGTATAATATTGTTATATTTATATTCACAGAATAACCTAAACACATTACCATATAACCCTATCAGTCTATAATTCACATAAGACTTAGTATCAAATCAAACTATTACAGTCTGAGTTGACACCGACACAATTCTATCATCCCGACGGTCTAGTCGGACAATAATCGAGTTTAAGTTCAATTAAACTCTTCCTGAGCACTTATCATTATCACAGATAGTTTCTTATCAGTCAAAACATTTTTTTCTAGGCTCGTAATAATTTTCGGATAATTATTACCATTTATCACCATTTTTCAATCATTAAAATAGTATTTAAATGAATTAAATACCACATAATTCCATGATCATTAATATTCATTTAATATAAAATATTAATGAAAATCATTACATAATATTATAACATAATTATAATATATCAAAGTATTTTTAATACCTTAAAATCATTTTTATATGATTTTTAAACACTTAAATCCATTATCCGATAATTGCTATTAATATTAAAATATTAATATTTTCATGCCAAAATATCAAAAGTTATATTTTATAACTTAAAATATTTTTATAACACTTAAATCATTTTTATATGATTTTTAAAACATTAATTCTTTTTTTTTTCCATAATTTATTAACTTCCTTTAATATTTTTCAAAAATTAATTCTAGTGCGTAGCTTAAGAAATTAGCTACCTCGTGCTTAACTCCAGCAATGCCCATCTTTTGGCATAACCTTATATATGTTAACGTGACGCTCCATTTTAAATTTCGTGGCTATCGGAGTTGTAGAACTCCGTTTATAGCGATTTCCGTCGGAAAATCACAAAAATTGGAACGCTCATAACTTGGTCGTTTTAACTCGGAATTAGCTCATTTTTGGACACGAGCTACATAGTATCATATATTTTCATTTGCCAAAAGTCTGGAATTTTTCTCATTAAATAAATGTCCGAAACAGCTCCCGAAAAATTTTGGGCAGCGACTTTTTGTCGTTTTGCAGTTTTGGAGTCCTTTACTAAATCTTAAATAAAACGAGTTCTGCAACTCCGATTAATGATCCGTCAGTTTTGTTGGATTCCTATCTTTCCGAACTACAGTTTTCATCTATCACAATCAATATTTGGACATGCTAAGCTCCTGGAATTTAGCCCGGAAGTGACTGTTCAACTCTGTCCTTTTAACAGTTTTTCTTAACTTTGTGTAGTTTGGGAGAAATCCCATAACTCTCTCCTCCGATGTCGGATTTAGTCCGTTTCAGAGTCTATGGAAAGCTTATTGAGTTTACTATAACATATCACAAGTCCAGAATTTTTAGAGTACCGTAAAAAGTCCGGAAATTTCCTTTTTAGGGCAGCAGTCCACAAACAAAAAAAACTGTTTTGGTTTTTCTTGTTTGATTAAACTTTTAATAAACAAAATAGTTAGATCTAAGCATAACACACCATTTAACAAGTAGATCTATAGTTCTCATGTTCAAGATCATAAACTTCAAGGTTCAAAATAACCAAAAATCAAATACAAGATTAAACACAATCAAGAGTAAGAAAAATAAGATTTTCTACACTTTAAAAACCTAGCTTCACTTTTCTTGCTTTTGATCTATCTTTTGAAACTTAAAATGGATAGATCCACACATAAAACACTCTAAATCATGTAGATCTAAAGTTTTGAAGATCAAGAAATATGTTCTTTATCAATTCAAACAAAATAAAACAAATAAACTAAACTAGGATTTTATACCTAGATCATGTATCTTTTCTCCTTGATTTCTTTCTTTTTCCATGAGATGAAGTGGGGTGGCATGAGCTTGGGCTTCTTCCCTCTTAGGAGCTGCCGACCACTTCCTTTTCTCTCCTCTCTTTCTATTTTCTTCATTTTGCTTTGCTTTTTGCTAGATGAAATGAAAAGTTTTCTTATAAAAACTTGTGGGAATATTTATAGGCAATTAACATATATAGATATAACTTGTATCTATCTATTAATCATCCAATATCTTGCTTCCATGGATGAAAATATTTATTACCCTAAAAAGGCTAGTGGCTAAAATTAGGTGGTTTGGTAACCAACTTTTGAATAACTAAAATGATAGGTAAATGAATAGAATCATGTGCTATTTTGCTCCTTGCATGGCCGGATCTATACACTATCTTGGCCAATGTTATTTGTTGATTTATTTGTTTAATAACCATCTAGAATGTCCATACAAATTGGGTCATAACTTGGGCCAATTGATTTCTTGTTTGGACTTTCTAATTAAATTGGTTGAGTAAAAATATAACATAGTCCAACACACTAATTTTATCTTACCCTAATTATTTAGTTAGGGTTTCTAAATCACTCATTATGGAATTTAAATACATAGATAATTTAATAATGTAACCCAATTAAGCTAGGTTTTAAAAATAATCAATAACTTGAGATAATAAAATTAATCTCTTAGGTTAGTATACTAGTATAAAATTTAAATACTAGCACTTACACTTGCTATAACCCTTAGGTTATTTAATTATCATTCCTAATATATAACATTAGGTCAAATAATTTTCTTTTATTTGTTTATATAATAAACAATTATAAATCATCACATAATGATCATATTCCTTGCACACAACTTTTTAACCTTTAGGGTTTAATACACCGCATTAGGATTCCCAAATTAGGATTTAAATTCTCGATACTAAAATTAGGCTTTTTGAACATATCATTAGAGTTTTCTAACTTAATCACCATATTCATATCATGAATTTAGGGTTTCGGATTCGCGAAACTAAAATTAAAGTTTCTGAGCGTACCGTTAGGTTTCTAACAATTCGTTAGATTTTTTCTAACTTAATAACATATGATTAACATAACTTTAGGGTTTGCTAAAGTTATGACTTATCTGATCAATCCTTGATCTCAAATCATTACGGTTCACATATATAATCAAATATACCAACTAGTATTCACTTCGATACTTATCCCTGATAATTCTTCAAAAGAATTTTAAATCAATCATAATTTTATACCTCATTACTAGACTATCACTTACAGTCTATCACATACTTCAAGTCTTGTCCAAAACTTTTGAAATTCTTGGAATTTCATTACATAACTGCCAATTCCATACACTTATTTCATGTCTAGGTCTATTATTTGACCTTAAATCAATCAATTAAGATTTTCATAAATTGTCTAAATTCTCGGGTTGTCACAATATATATATATATATATATATATACACACACACACACACACACATTTCTATCAGTCCTGGAGTTTACTTTGTGGCCTTTTACTGCTTAATTTACATTCCGTCCCGCCTGGAGTTTACTTCGTGGCGGTTGATCGTTTTTACTGCTTTATTGACATTCCGTCCCGCCTGGAGTTTACTTCGTGGAGGTTGATCACATTTACTACTTTATTTATATTTCTGATCTCCCATGGAGGTGCTTCGTGGTGGTTGATCATGTCTCTATATATAAAGATATTTACTGCTTTTATATATTTACATTTTCGATCCCCCATGGAGGTGCTTCGTGGTGGTTGATCATGTCTATATATATATATATATATATATATATATATATATATATATATATATATATATATATATATATATATATATATATATATATATATTTACAACTTTTATATATATAATTGCTTACTGCTTTTCA
The DNA here is from genome assembly GCA_020205505.1 of Panax japonicus. Lineage (NCBI taxonomy): Eukaryota > Viridiplantae > Streptophyta > Magnoliopsida > Apiales > Araliaceae > Panax > Panax japonicus. Next base: position 65,122,435 of record CM035095.1, on the reverse strand, counting down.
TATAAACTGCGGCATCATGTGAGCCTAGGAATTATGTGATCGCAGATTCAGTCCACTGAATTTAAATTCGGTTCCCGTGATGGACATTTTTAGCTGTAAGAAGCTTGTAAATTATTCACGGTGTTTTGATTTCCTTAGGTGGCTTTCATGCCTAGAAGGAGTTTGACACTGCTATATATTATTTTCTCGAAGATGCTTCGTATCTCAAAAATAAAAGCAATCAAGCCAGACATTTAATAATAAAATGCAAGTATCAAAGGCCTCAATTACTATTGAGCACAAGGTTTGAGAAACCTCTTTTACAAAATCTCATTGTTATATCTTGTTTTAAACTGAATTTTCATATACATTCAAAACCTTTGTATATAGGTGCGAACGAGACCTTGCACAACTTCCAATTAATAACACATTGACCCACACACACACACATTCATATAATAGTTTATTGAAAAGTGGCGGTCATCGTGGTAACACGGATGTCGGGGGGTGCCTAACACCTTCCCTCCGCATAATCAAGCCCTCGAACCCAAATAAATCTCGATTTCACAGACCCATTTAGCAGTGTCACATCACTGGGTCAATGTACAAACCTTTTCTTGGTTGCGTTGGTGCAACCAGTTAAAAACACCAACTGGCGACTCTTACAGTCAAATCGTCGACATATACATGTCAGACCTTTTTCACTTATTTTTTCAAACAAATCTCACATAAAATGAGAACACCAAAGAACAAGAACAGAAAAAGGACAAATAAAAATCCCGACGTCGACAGGTGGCGACTCTGCTGGGGACTCCAGTAAGAGGTCTAAGCCGCTACTACAAGCTTTTCAAAACTGTTATATGCTTGTGTGTGAATGTTGCATTTACGTTTTTTGATGAATGTGTACGAATGCAATTTACTTACTGCACTGTAATATATCTATCTGTGATATTAGTGGTTTGCACATGTCATCATTTTCATAAACGGTGAGACATAATGTATGTGAATGTATGTTGTGTGGTTCCTCCACCAGGAGACTATCCTGTTGGTGTTTGATTACTGGACTCGTAGGAAGACTAATTCCAACGAGGCTCGGGAAAGGCACCACCCAGATTCACTCCTGTTGAATGACCAAATTAACTTCCCGTGAAGTAGATTGCGATGATCTCAGAACCTTCATGCCAAAAAACTGCGAGATTAACCTAAGATAGGTCAGCTTCTGATAAACCAAACATGGATGAAAGTCTCTTCATGCTTTCCATTTTCAATTACTGTAATTTCATTCCATGTTAATCTCTATGTAATGGAAAATATGAAGAATATTTGCACATGCATATTAAGACTTGACATGCTATCAAATGACACCCGTTTTATAGGATAACATTCCTAAAATGTACACATTATGATAGCATGTAAACATTTATACATTCCCTAAGACTAAACTACATAAGTTTTTGTAGGGAAAGAATTTGGCATATTACTCGCTCAAAATCCAAAATGGCCACGAGCCTACAGCCAATCATGTCTTCATCTGACCAGTCTAATCCTGCTCCTGTCTCTCGAGAAGAGTTTGACGGATTAAGCAAGCAAATCACAAATTTGGTTGTTGATAAGTGGGTTTTATACCTACTTATTGGATATCAATTCACGAAAATTATGCCCATCTCAAGTAAATTTGAGTGTGTTTTTAGTTGTATTTCATAATTTTTTACATTGTATGTACTATGAACTCCTTGGGTGTAAAAGTGCAGGAAATGGCATAACTTGACAATGGTTGGTGGAAATGGAGCTAATGGAGGTTGGAGCAAAGAAACCAACCATTAGCAGGACAAATAAACAAGAGCAGCAGAACAAGGATGTAGGAGCAGCAGAACACAGAATCCAAATTGCAGAAGTCGTGCGGCCACGCGGATGCACATTCATAAACACGCGCGCCCGCACAATCACCCGAACCAACCAGATTTTAAAAATGCACGCCCGCGCGACGATTACAAAGGGGACACGTGCGCCCGCTTCCGACATCTGAGGCTGCTAATTAATTTAATTTTAATTTTTAAATTGTAAGAGTCTGAGTTAGTTAAAACAATTCTGGCTGGTGTCAGACGCATCTATCATTTGTTTTTACGTGTTTTTCAGAGAGGAACTAGGGTTTACACTTTGATAGATTTCCATTGATGAAGCAAGCTTAGACTCATTATTTTCTACTTCTACTTTGGATTTCAATCATTATGGCTGAACTACTTTTATGTTGTTGGATATTAGTGAGGATTTGAACGTTATATTTGGATTTTAATCAGCAATTGGGTTTGATCAATTCTATCTTCTCTCTTTCAATTGTTTGTTTATTTTCCATGTGTTGCTTTGATCCCATAATGGTTTTCGGTTCTGTCATGAACTAAACTCCATTATGGGATTCTAATGGAGTTTAATATATAGTTTAACGTATGGCCTAATTGCTGGACTATTTTATGTATCATAAGTAATTTCTATCATGGTTAACTTGAATGCATGAATGATTGATCACCATTCATTTTATGTGCTTGTATGGAATTTAAAAATAACATGCGAGTATGGATTGTAATCATGATAGCATGTGTATATGGGGTTGTTTTGCTTAGCTTTGTATTTCGTGAACCAGATAGACATATATTGTTTCACTGTATGAGTTAAATAAGGGCTTGTGCTTAAATTCAATATTGCTGCAATCTCACATAGAAATATAGTGAGAATGGTTTTATTGATGATTACATGGTGTCTATTGCATATGGATGTTATGTAAGTAAGTCATAATACATTGAAAAATGGTTATGTCTACATTAGTGCTCTTGGCTACTTTTCTGTGATACGTGAAAATCTTGCATGATGGTAGTGGTTAGATGACCTATTAAATGAAGTTAGGATCCCATTATTATTCTTATTTTAGTTATTATTTTCATTTAGAGTAATTCACAATTATAAGCATTAGTTTAAGCATATAAAAATAGTGATTGAGTTGATGCATAGTAGTTTAATTTAGACAACTTTCTCCGTGGATCGATACTTGACTTACTCTGTATTGCTTGTTGAAACATGTATACTTGCATGAGTTAGAGCTCTTTTGTTAGAACTAAAAAAGAAGCAACAAGTTTTTTGCGTCGTTGCCGGGGAAAGGCGTATAAATTTTTATTATTATCATCAGTTTTAAGATATATTGTATGACTTAGAAAAATCTAATCTTTTCTCATTTTTATTTTTGTTTTTGTTTTGGTTTCAGGTACTTGTATAATTTTTATGACACCCGATCATCCAATTCTGAATTGATACTAGAACAGAATAACATTAACGGGAGAGGTTGGAAAGCGAGAGTGCGTAGAAATTTTGAAGCACAGTTAGAGGGTACTACATTTGATATGGCAAACAAGGGACAAAGAGAAGAGCAAGGAGAGGAGCATAGGGCTCTAAGAGACTATTCCATGCCTAATATTAATGGATTACAGTATAGCATAGTCAGCCAAGCAATAGCAGCTAATACATTCGAGATAAAACCAGGCGCTATTCAGATGGTGCAGAATTCGGTTCAGTTTAAGGGGTAATGCTACGGATGATTGATGAGTAGGTTTTATACCTATGAATCCGATATTATTTAACTTAATTATTGTTATCTTTAATTGTTTTTAGTGTTTTTTATGTGTTTTGTATTTATTTGTTGTAGGTTGGAGCTGGAGGGATAAATTGGTCATTTCGGAGAAGAAAACGGTCAAAAATCATGAAAATTAAAGCTGAGTGGCATTTTTATAATTATGTGGTCCTGGTTAAGCGCCTAAGCGCTTGAAAATAGCCTATGTTGAGCGCCTAAGCGCTCTAGTGCGTAAAAAGGTGCGTTTTTTCTGCTGCCAGGTGGGTTTTTGAAGCCAAATAGGAGTCTGAATGAGGGCTGAGACCAATACAAATAGGAGAAGACTTTAGAAAAGAGGAATCAACTAATTTTTCAAGAGATTTGCAGAGAGAACAAACAAGAAAAACACAAAGGAGAATTGCAAGGGCAGAAGATCAAATAGAGAGTATTGGAGCAAATTCAGAGTTTCTTCTTCTCTTCTCTAGTTTTATCTTTTGTAATTATCTGGGATGTTTGGATTATTAATCTGGATGATGTTTTTCTTCATTATTATCATGAACTAAATTTGAATTAAGATTGCAACGGAACTTGGTATGTAGTCTAAATTGCAAGCTTCCCATTGAATGAAAGTTAGTTTTTATTGAATTGTTTATTATATCTTATGTTTATTGATTAATTGTTTGGCCAACAATTACTGTGATAATCTATATAAAATTGGAAGATGGAGTATAGATTGAGATATGATTATGATAACATCTGTTCATAATATCTGAATAGGGTTAATATGATTAGCGTGTAGGATAGGAATATACCTATGTGTCTTTTGTATCCATTGAAAGAATTTGTGTGTAAACCCTAATTAACTTGATTCACATAGGAATATAGTGAGTTGATTAACTGGGGTGTTCCTTGTAATTCCGTATCTTAAAGTTTGGATTTAGGAGGATTTGTTCACGTGTCTTTGGAAGAAGTGCGTGAATATTCATAAAGTATTCTTGGATAATGATTCATATTAATTGATTTATTTTAAATGAGAAGTAAGTTAGTTTAAATGAAATATCAAGGGAAGTTGTAATCTTAACCTGTTAAATCTGCAGTTATTCTTGTGAAATTTTGATTTTAATTATTAGTTTTTTAAGTTTAATTTTCAAATCTTAAATAAAATCTTCTTAGTTTAAAATAGGATTAATTGCATTAGAGTTAGTAATTGATAAATATTAGTCTATTTTCTCGTGGGAACGATATCCTTGCTTGCTGAATATTACAATTGAACGCGTATACTTGCGTGGTAAAGTGCTATAAAAAAATTAGGCAACAAGTTTTTGGCGCCGTTGCCGGGGAAATTAGTTTAATATTTTGTCATTATTAAATTCAATGAAATTAATCTTAATTTAAACATTTATTTTATTTATTTTTTTGTCTCTAGTCTAATTCCTTTTCAGGCACCATGAACAACTATGACTATCATTGGTTATATTCGAGAATGACTCGGCCAAGGGAGGCAAAGAATTATGGACTCGATGAATTGTCAGCACAATTTGGGACACTTTCTAGGAAGATTGATGCTTTATCAGCACAACGTATTCAAAGTGTAGCGGTGATATGTGAGTATTGTGGTGGAAACCATCCGAGTCATCAATGCACCATCAGTTTCGAGTCGTTACAATATAGTGGTAACTTCAGCGATTATCCCAACAATTTTGATTATTCTAGTAATTATCATCATGAGTGGGGGAATCCACTAAATCTTTCATGGAGCGATGACAATCTAGCCCAACCCTTTGCTCCATGCCAATCATACACTCCTGAATTACAAGTTCAACTCCCTAATCATGAAGAAGAAAGGATTTTAAACTTGGAAGGACTTATTTCCAAGTTCATGGTTTTGATTGAGGACCAGACGAATAGTCAGGAGATGTCGATTCGAAATCTTGAGAACCAGGTGGGACAACTTTTCAACGCCATCATCAATCGCCCTCAAGGTGAAGTGTCAAGCAACATGGTTCCCGAGACTGTTGAATTGCCCGCGCTAAATCTGGAATCGGATGTTCCAAAAGAAAAGGATGTAGAAAGGGAGGAGACAAGTGGGGAGCAGGAAAAGAAGGTCGCCAAAGATCTAGCCTTGAGTTCTGATATAGATGAACTGATTTTGATAGTGCCCCATATATCTTCTCCACCAAAGTTTAAGGATCCGGTTAGATTTGCAATCATGTGTCCAATTGGTAGTCATTTTTTCGATAAAGGTATATATGATATGAAAGCTAGCTTAAAATTGGTGCCATGGTGTGAAGAGAATGGGAAGAGAGATGAAGAACCAGTTGTTCTAAAAAAGCTTCAACATAAAAATTCGTTCATAGATACAACTCGGAAAATGCCTAGTTATTTGAAGGTTGTAAAAGAGAATCTACCTATAAAGAACAAGCTAGGTGAATTTGAATCAATAACCCTTACTGATGGCAAACTCTCGAAAGTTACGTTATTACTAATGGATGGAGGGTTCCTCAATTTTCGAAGGTGAATTGGATAGAGAAAGAGAAGAAAGTCAAGCTGAAGACTATAAACCAAGCGCTAACTGGGAGGCAACCCAGGAATTTTTATTGATATTTTTTATTTTTACTTTTATTAATTTACTTTACTGTTAGTTTATTTAGTGGTTAAACTTTTATAGTTTAAGAATTGTTGCATCCCTCGTTCTCTAACAGATATTCAATTTATTGTAGGAAAGGAGGCCAAGCACTTATGATCTTAATAAGATGAATGCCCACTCGTCAAAATCTCAAATTTCTAATCATTTCCGTAAATTTTGGTGTGGTAGGCAACAAGTTATTGGAGGTATGGCATACAAGAAGCACAAAACACCAAAATAGGCAAAGTACACTGACCAAGCGCCTAGGCGGTCCAGCCAAGCCAAAATCAAGCTCCTAGGCGCTCCAAGTTAGTAGCAAAAACGCAGCACAATCGCCTAGGCGCTCATTTTCAAGCCAAACCAAGCGCCTAGGCGCTCCAAGTTTTTAAGGCATTCTGCAGCCAAGTGCCTAGGCGCTCCAGACAGTGCAAATTCAAGCGCCTAGGCGCTCCTTCAGAAAAAAAACCCTAATCGGGAAAGACTCTTCCAAACCCAAATCAAACACATTCTTGCTATCCTACTCTAACTCAAACTCACTCAACTCTCAACCCTCCTCTAATATAGCCACAATAATCATCTTTTTCTTGTAAAATCCTAATCAAACACTAAATCTCCTACCCAAACTAAGGCACTTAAGCTCCATCTTATCATCCTTCTTCACCAAATTGGGCACCACTTTACATTCAAGCCACATCTATCTAAAATAAGACTATGGCTACTAAGAGGCATAGAGGAGAGACTTCGGGCACTTCACAAAAGTTTGACAAAAAGAGGTTTACAAGTGCTAAAGCGTCCGAAAGATATTACAATGTGCAGCATTCCTAGAGATGTTTGCCCGCATGAATCCAGGTGCCGCTCCCTACCAATTTCCACCATTGTCTGCATACCCCCCGGCTGATGAAGAAGAATCAGAAGAAGAGGATACTGACGAGGAATAAAGCTTCGATTTTTCAGGGAAGTCCTCAATGCTTAATTTCTTAAATTTTATTTGTTATATACAATGAGGACATTGCATCAGTTAAGTTTGGGGGTGTAATTTTCCAGCTCCAGTTCATGCATGTAGTATTCATCTAGTGCATTCATATAGTATTCAGTTAATAGTTTTGCATGTAGTTTGCATTCATGTAGTTTTCATTTTAATTTCCTAAAAAAAAAGTATTTGCATGTTTCCAACTGTTAGATAGTTTAAGTCTATTTTGGCCAGTGATGAGATTGGAATTGAGTAGACAAGTATAGTATTGTCTGTTAAGATTTTGATGTGATTTCTTGTCATGATTTGAATCTTTACCTGTTTGAAACTGATATAATAAGGATAACACAGTAAAAACAACTATGTTGAATGATTGAGTTTAAATTGACACATAATGGACTTCTAGAGGATAATGCTAGTTTAAATGAATGAAAGACATGAATAGGCGAAGATGACTGAATTTAGACAAAAACTTAAGTTTGGGGGAAAAATTTGGGATATATAAGCATGAAAAAAATAAAAAAAGAAAGAAAAGAAAAATAATACTGTGGCTAGTTTTGTTTCGGGGCCTTTGTTACTTGAGCAAGTACGCCCGAAGGGGTATCTTAAAACCTAGCGCCCTAAGGTCTTATATGGTATGAGAGTCGTTGGTCGAAAGCTCGCTAAGGGGTAGCACTGTTAGCCTAATGGAATGAGACATTACACAGTCATGGTTAAAAAAAATATATATATAATATATAAAAAAAAATAATAATAAAACGGGAAAAGAGTAAAAAGCCCCCGTAAAGCATAGTAAAGCATAAGTATCCCGGATTGGACTCTTAAATTTGGTGGATGTTTGTTTTTAGTTGGTTCTAGCTTGTTTGTGAATTTTGTGAGTTTACACTGTATGATTCCTTTAAAGAGATTTATTATGTGTTGTATTTAGCATCATATCAGTTAGCATGGATGTTATGCACACACACACTATATCAATAATAATAGGTTAAGATTTGATGATTGACGAGGAAATTATTAATCTGTCTTGATATGATGTACTAGCATGTTTATTGTGATTTCTCTGAGGCTTGATGAATATATTTTGTTCTGTTTGACTGCTGGAATTTAAGCATTTATCTAGTTGCATTTGCATTGCATATTTAGTTATTGCATTGTGTGGTGTTGCTTGGGGACAAGCAATTGGTTAAGTTTGGGGGTATTTGATGAGTAGGTTTTATACCTATGAATCCGATATTATTAAACTTAATCATTGTTATCTTTAATTGTTTTTTAGTGTTTTTGTGTGTTTTGTGTTTATTTGTTATAGGTTGGAGCTGGAGGGACAAATTGGTTATTTTAGAGAAGAAAAAGGTCAAAAATCATGAAAATTAAAGCCGAGTGACATTTTTGTAATTATGTGGTCCTGGTCAAGCGCCTAGGCGCTTGAAAATAGCCTATGTTGAGCGCCTAGGCGCTCTAGTGCGTAAAAAGGTGCATTTTTTCTGCTGCCAGGTGGGTTTTTGAAGCCAAATAGGAGTCTGAATGAGGGTTGAGACCAATACAAATAGGAGAAGACTTTAGAAAAGAGGAATCAACTAATTTTTCAAGAGATTTGCAGATAGAACAAACAAGAAAAATACAAAGGAGAATTGCAAGGGTTGAAGATCAAAGAGAGAGTATTGGAGCAAATTCAGAGTTTCTTCTTCTCTTCTCTAGTTTTATCTTTTGTAATTATCTGGGATGTTTGGATTATTAATCTGGATGATGTTTTTCTTCATTATTATCATGAACTAAATTTGAATTAAGATTGCAACGGAACTTGGTATGTAGTCTAAATTGCAAGCTTCCCATTGAATGAAAGTTAGTTTTTATTGAATTGTTTATTATATCTTATGTTTATTGATTAATTGTTTGGCCAGCAATTACTGTGATAATCTATATAAAATTGGAAGATGGAGTATAGATTGAGATCTGGTTATGATAGCATCTGTTCATATAATCTGAATAGGGTTAATACGATTAGCGTGTAGGATAGGAATATACCTATGTGTCTTTTGTATCCATTGAAAGAATTTGTGAGTAAACCCTAATTAACTTGATTCACATAGGAATATATTGAGTTGATTAACTGGGGTGTTCCTTGTAATTCCGTATCTTAAAGATTGGATTTAGGAGGATTTGTTCACGTGTCTTTAGAAGAAGTGCGTGAATATTCATAAAGTATTCTTGGATAATGATTCATATTAATTGATTTATTTTAAATGGAAAGTAAGTTAGTTTAAATGAAATACCAAGGGAAATTGTAATCTTAACCTGTTAAATCTGCAGTTATTCTTGTGAAATTTTGATTTTAATTATTAGTTTGTTAAGTTTAATTTTCAAATCTTAAATAAAATCTTCTTAGTTTAAAATAGGATTAATTGCATTAGAGTTAGTAATTGATAAATATTAGTCTATTTCCTCGTGGGAACGATATCCTTGCTTGCTGAATATTACAATTGAACGCGTATACTTGCGTGGTAAAGTGCTATTAAAAAATTAGGCAACAATGATCCGAATGAACACCTGTTGAGCTTTATTGAGATATGTGATACTTTCAGATACAACTTGGTAATGTAGGATCCTATCAGACTTAGGCTGTTTCCGTTCTCATTGAGGGATAAAGCGAGAAGTTGGCTTCTTCTTTACCTTCAGGATCAATTACTACATTGGAGGACCTAGCACATAAGTTCTTATCCACGTTTTTCCCAATGGCTAAGACTACGAAAATGAGGACAACTATCTCTCAGTTCGAGCAACATCAGGGTGAATCGTTATACGAAGCATGGGAGAGGTATAAAGAGATGCTAAGAAAGTGTCCGCACCTTGGCATGCTAGATTGGATGGTGATCAACACATTTTTCAATGGATTTGGATGGCAATCAAGACCTATTGTAGATGCAGCTTCAAAAGGGGCATTATGGGCGAAGAGTTATGATGAGGCCTATAACCTTATTAAAAAAATTACAGAAAATGATTTTCAGAACCCTACATCTCGGATGCCACAGCCCAAGGTTGCAGGCTTGTTGGAAGTGGATGCTATTACTCAATTGTCAGCACAGATGGCAGCTATGGTGAAGAAAATGGATTCATTAACAGAGAGCAAAGCGAAATCAGTTGCCTTCATATGTGAAATTTGTGTGGGGTCACACTCGACAGATCAACGTGCTATCAGCTCAGAATCAATATAGTATGTGAGCAATTACAGGAAAGACCAAGGACAGTTTCAGAGTACATACAACTCCAACAACCGCAATCATCCAAACTTCAGTTGGTCAAATAATCAAGGTAATCAACAAAATTAATTTTAGCTGAATCAGTTTCAGTCACAGCCAGCGCAGCAACAGTTTACTCCAAGACCACCTTTTCCACTGGGATTTCCTCAACAACAACAACATCACACTCCAGCTGAACCTCAGCAAGAAAAAAAAATCAGAAATGGAGGAGATGATGTTGAAGTACATGGCAATCACGGAGGTTGTGAATAAGAGCCAAGCAGTGGCTATTAAAAATCTAGAAACTCAAATAGGGCAAATAGCGAGCATGCTTAATAACATGCCCCAGGGTTCATTGCCAAGTAATACAGAGGCAAATCCAAGAAGAGACGGGAAGGAATAGTGTCAAGCGATCACATTAAGGTCCGGGAAAAAGATTGCAGAAACTGAGCATCGTGCGGCCGCGCACAGTTTAGAAAGGGAGGACGCACGGCCACGCGAGGAAGAAACTGTGTCTGCTGAGAAATTGAAGAAGGAGGATTCTGAGTTACAGCAGGTAGATGATAACAAAGCAGGTTCAGTGGAAAAGTCCATGAATACAGTACCACTAGTTCACCCTCTAGTTCTGTATCCGTAGAGATTGAATAAACAGAGGGAAGATAAGCAGTTCAGCAAATTTTTGGAGGTTTTTAAAAAGCTGCAGATTAATATACCTTTCACGGATGCATTGGAACAGATGCCAAGTTATGCAAAGTTCATGAAGGGTATACTGTTAAGGAAGAGGAGATTAGACGAATTTGAGACAGTGGCCTTGACAGAGGAATGTAGTGCAGTGCTTCAGCGTAAACTACCTCCGAAGCTGAAAGATCCGGGTAGCTTCATAATTCTATGCACGATCAGAAAAATGAACTTTGATAAATGTCTGTGTGATCTTGGAACAAGTATCAATCTGAAGCCCTTGTCAGTGTTTAATCAGTTGGGATTGCCGGCTCCAAGGTCGACAAACGTTTCTTTGCAACTAGCTGACAGATCCATCACGTATCCACGGGGAATAGTTGAATATGTATTGGTGAAAGTGGAAAAAATTATCTTTCTGGCTGATTTCATCATTTTGGATTACGAGGAAGATAAGAGTATACCAATCATATTGGGGAGACCATTCCTAGCTACAAGGAGGACCTTGATTGACATTTAGAAAGGGGAACTCACTATGCATGTTCATAATCAGGAGGTTACCTTTAATGTCTTCAAGGCTATGAAGTTTCGAACAGATGAAGAGGAATGTTTCAGAGTTGATTTATTGAACCATGTCTTAATTGATGAAGTAGAGAATCTGGTGAACTATGAACCGTTGGGGAGTGTAATTGCTAAAAATTCTGATTTGGAGGACGAGGAATTTGAAGAACTAGTGCAATATCTGAATACCACTCCACAATTCAGAAAATTCAGAACACCTGTCGAGCCATTGACGAAAGCTGGAGAAACATCGGTAAAATTAAAACCATATCTGGAGACACATCCAGAACTTTAATTAAAACCACTTCCAAATCATCCCAAGTATGCATTTTTAAATAAAGATTCAAAGCTACCTGTGAATATTTCTTCTGCACTAACATCTTTTCAGGAAGCAAAACTGCTACGAGTGCTTAGAGAGTTCAAATCAGCTATCGGATGGACCGTAACAGATATTAAAGGGATCAACCCTTCTTTTCGCATGCATATGATCCTATTGGAAGATGGTAGCAAGCCGTCAGTTGAGCAATAAAGAAGACTTAATCCGATAATGAAAGAAGTGGTCAAGAAAGAGGTACTGAAATTGCTGGATACAGGCATAATCTATCCAATTTCAAACAGTTAATGGGTGAGCCCAGTGCAGTGTATACCGAAGAAGGGTGGTATGACCGTGGTTTCAAATGAGAATAATGAGCTAATTCTAACACAAACAGTAACGGGGTGGAGAGTCTGCATGGATTATCGCAGGCTTAACAAAGCTATAAGGGAAGATCACTTTCCACTAGCATTTATTGATCAGATGTTGGACAGATTAGCAGGTCATGAGTACTATTGCCTTCTGGACGGATATTCGGGCTACAATCAGATTGTGATAGCTCTAGAAGACCAGGGAAAGACTACCTTCACATGTCCATATGGCACTTTTGCTTTCAGAAGGATGTCTTTTGGGTTGTGCAATGCTCCAACCACCTTTCAGAGATGCATGATGGCTATATTTTCGGACATTGGTGGAACAAAATGTGGAGGTATTTATGGATGATTTCTCTGTCTTTGGGGACTCTTTTTATAAGACTGTAGCATCCCCGAATCCGGGCCCCGAATCACCGCGGACTCGGTATGCTATTTCTATCACTATTGCGGAAGATATAAACATAAATTGTTTATACATTACATTACACACTATTCCCCAAGGTCGAGTAACCTTAACTTAATACACATTTCATAAACTTTCTATCATACAACACATTTATCAAAATACGCTATTACAAACTAGCCGCACTTTATATCCCAAGCTGAACTTGGCATTATCTTTTTTTCTGTATCCAAACACGTTCGCCTTATCTGCAATTGTTTTATCATGATATAGCAAGAGTGAGCATGAAAGTTGTCTAGCAAGTTTAAGTACAATAATATAACGATATATCATGATTGAAGAGTATGAATAATAAGCTGGCTATAATTCATCAATATAATTGAGAACTAGCACGAACAAACTTTTGACTGAACAAGTTTTAAACATGAACAAATATTTCTGAACCAACTGGTAATGAAGGTGATCAGCCTTTCATACCTGACTTATACATGCAAGATGTACAGAATACAATTTTCGTGGCGATCAGCAATGATTAACCATAAGCTTGAATAAAACACTCTTATTAGAGTTAAGTAAAAGAAACTTGCCTGAATCGTTGATTACCGCAACACAATTTATAACGCTTTACCCGAAGACCTAATATTAATAATATAGATCTTCAATAAATAGAATAATATCATCACAGTATAATACTGTTATACTTCTATCCACAGAATAATCTAAACACATTACCACATAACCCTATTAGTCTATAATTCACATAAGACTTAGTATCAGGTCAAACTATTACATTTGAGTTGAAACTGACACAATTTTAACATCCCGACGATCTAGTCGGTCAACACTCGAGTTTAAGTTCAGTTAAACTCTGCTTAAGCACTTAACCATGCCATAGAATCACATTTATATGATTTAACACTCGCTTTTTCATTTCATAAGTTATTCGCTAACACTTAGTAAGTTAAATACTCGTCCAGCAACCTGGATTCTAAATCTGGCAACTAAATTGCCAACTCAGCAACCTGGATTCCAAATCCATAAATCTAAACTACAATCCAGCAAACTGGATTTAACATATTTTCAATTCATCAAACTGTATTTCAATCCAGTAAACTGGAATCACAATTTACCTGATCCAGCAAACCGTATTCTATATCCGTATCACGAAAATACCAAATCAATGAATTATTCTCCTATCCTTTGGTCAAACATATATACACATATTTCATGCATAAAAATTATTTTTCCATAATTTTCTAACTTCCTTTAGTATTTTTCAAAAATAATTTTCTAGTGCGTAGCTTAAGAAATTAGCTACCTCGTGCTTAACTCCAGTAATGCCCATCTTTTGACACGATCTTATACGTGTTAATGTGATACTTCATTTTAAATTTCGTGGCAATCGGAGTTGTAGAACTCCGTTTATAGCAATTTCCGTCGAAAAATCACAAAAATTGTAATGGTCATAACTTGGTCGTTTTAACTCGGAATCAGCTCATTTTTGGACACGAGCTACATAATACCATATATTTTCATTTTTCAAAAGTCTGGAATTTTTCTCATTAAATAAATGTCCGAAACAGCCCCCAGAAAATTTTGGGCAGAAACTTTTTGAACTTTGGCAGTTTTGGAGTCCTTCACCAAAACATAAATAAAACGAAATCTGTAACTCCGATTAATGATCCGTCACTTTTGTTGGATTCCTATCTTTCTGAACCACAGTTTTCATCTATCACAATCCATATTTGGACATGTTAAGCTCCCGGAATTTAGCCCATAAATAGCTGTTACAAAACTGTCATTCTAACAGTTTTCTTAACTTTGAGTAGTTTGGGAGAAATCCCACAACTTGTTCAATATTCAACCTATTTGAGTAATTCCAAAAGGATTTTACCCTTAACACATATATCTATCATTCCAAGAACATAAATCATATATATTCATCATAGATTTCAAAGATCCAAAAGCTTGATCACACTTTTTAAAAGTTTAACTTTTTCGGAAAATTTCCATTTTTCTATTCCTTTGATTTCAACCAAATCAACACCCAATATGGTTATATCTAAACATGAAACACTCATAAACACATATATTCATGGTTTTTGAGTTTTAGAAACAATGTTTCTTATTTCATCAAACAAGCATCAACCACAAGATTAAATAATATCAAGACTAAGAAAATTAGGATTTTCTACACTTAGAAAACCTAGCTTCACTTTTCTTGTTTTTGATCTAACTTCTAACACACAAGATGGATAGATCCTCACATAAAATACTCTAAATCATGTAAATCTAGAGTTTTGAAGATCAAAAACATAACTTCATGTTTTGATTAAAACAATTAAGAATAACTAGATAAATGTAGTTTAATACCTTGATATCTTGCTAGCCTTTCTTAATCTTTCAAAGTAGATGATCTTGGTTAGTTTGAAGATCAAAACCTTCTCTCCTTCTCCTCTTGGAGCTGCTGAAAATGCTAGCTCTCTCTCTCTCTTTTCTCTAGTGTCTCTCTTTCTTTCTTAGCTTATGATAGATAATGAAAACAAAAAAAAAGACTTAGACTTTTTGTTTGTTGGAAAAGTAAGTATGGATATATTTTGTATATATATATCCCTAATCTACCAACATCTCTAGATCTTCTCTTTCCCAATCAATTATCAAGTGGTTACTTGCAAGCTTTGCCCAAAGTGTTGGTGAAATAAAGAGATGACACATGGAATGAGTTGGTCACCAACTAAAGTAGACAATCATCACATTCATCTCCCTTTCTTTTCTCTCTTGTATGGCCGGCCAAGTGGCCTTCTAATCCAAAAAAATTGATCTCTTATCTAGCATACTTAAAGTACAATAATTCCCTCTCTCAATTGGCTAAAAGTTGAGCCATTCCTTTAATGTTTTGCTTGATCCTCTAACCAATTTCATTGGCCACACCTGAGCTATACATAGTCCAATACCTATAATTTGTATCCAACCCAATTCATTTAATTAGAGTTTTCACTTCTCCATTAAAACACCAATCCTTGCTCACAAGCCCATTCATTTCCTTAACCCAATTAGACTTGCTATAATTAGGTTATAAAATTAATCATTTGAGATATATAGAATAAATCTCCTAGAATTAGTAAGTATTCTAAATACCACAAATTCTCTTTTTCCATAACCCTTAAGTTTTTAAATCCTTCATTCCTAATATATAATTAGGGTTTCACTAGTTTCTTTTATTTGTTTATATACTAAACAAAGATAAACCATCACATAATGTTGATATTCCTTACACACAACTTTTTAACCCTTAGGGTTTAATACTTTACATTAGGATTCCCAAATTAGGGTTTAAATTCTCGAAACTGAAATTAAAGTTTCTGAGCGTATCGTTAGGGTTTCTAACAGTTCGTTAGATTTTTCTAACTTAATAAACATATGATCAACATAACTTTAGGGTTTTCTAAAGTTATAACTTATCTGATCAATCCTTGATCTCAAATCATTATGGTTCACATATGTAACCAAATATATCGACTAGTATTCACTTCGATACTTATCCCTAGTAATTCTTCAAAAGAATTTTAAATCTACCATAATCTTATACCTCATTACTAGACTATCACTTACAGTCTATCACATAATTCAAGTTTTGTTCAAAACTTTTGAAATTCTTGGAATTTCATTACATAACTGCCAATTCCGTACACTTATTTTCTGCCTAGGTCTATTACTGAGCCTTAAATCAATCATTTATGATTTTCATAAATTGTCTAATTTCTCGGGTTGTCACATTCACCCCTCCTTCTAAGAATTTCGTCCCCGAAATTCACCTTACTCCTTACACCTTGCACTTTACACCATTTATACTGAGCGATCACACAAGATCTTGAACTTATTTTCTCGGGAATCTATCAAAGATACTCAAACTTCTCGGGCATCTATCAAAGATACTCAAACTTCTCGGGTATCTATCAAAGATAATCAAACTTCTCGGGTATCTATCAAAGATTTACTTTGATATATACTCAAATTTATCGGGTATCTATTAAAGATACTCAAAACGCGAGCAAAGATCAAATTCACACTAAGTATTCCTGTATTTACAACTCCATCACATTTTTATCGTCTCTGCACCAGGTTACATGGTACATGAGTGATAATTAAAAACAAATTTTGTTATTTCAAATCATTTGCTTAAACATTCTATTTGTTCTTACTATCCTCAATACTCCATTCACACATAACTATACCCAGTTCATAAAACCACACTTATGAGTCCATAAATTGCCACAATCATATGAGTTCACGAATTTTCCTAGACAGACCTTTGGCGTCCATTCGCTGAGGGGTTCATAAACATTTCATATAACTATGCGTCAAGTATGTCACATAAGTATGAATTTTAAGAACTCGTACTTAACCTTATATCCTCTAACTATGACCTATCTATCTGTCATACACATGAGAAAGGAATCACCCTCTTAACACGCATATAGCAAATAGCGCAACACAACATTTCAATGATTATCAGTGCCAGAAACTAAGTGGTTGTCAAACCAAACTCGGCGACTAATCAATATAGGAAGCTAAGTAAACAATTCCCCGCCCATACAAAGAATGGGTCAACCTAACCACTACATCGACCAGGAAGCTAAGTGATTCTAAAACCAAGTACAAATTCCCCGCCCATACAAGAAATCATACAACTCAGCGGCTGACACGAGTCCTCAATTGAAATCCCACATATTTCATGCTCCACACTTACTCTATACGAATTTTATTTAATCCGTATTCATAATCCATAACTCTTTTATGAGTTTTCATAGTAAAATTTCATAGTACAACATAGACACAGCATTTTGCTGTAAACTTTTCAATCATTAGATTGATTCTTTCTGGTTGTCATAACCTTATCAGATCACGGGGTGATCTCATCGTATATATTACGATTTATTTTTATGCCTTGATCGTTTTGTTTTACGATCTTCTATCCCTGCACTTTAAGTCTTTTAGACTCAATCTATTCACCATTACTGTTCAACTTTATTATCAGAGTTAGGGAACTCTGTGCTTAACACTCGCCGAGATTCGTCTTTGAATCTTACCGACCCACTAACTCTATTTGAGTTAGTCTTATCCTAATCACTGCGGTTATTGGTCTTAGGTATTCCTACCTAAGCTTCATAACCAACAGCTCTGATACCAACTGTAGCATCCCCGAATCCGGGCCCCAAATCGCCGCAGACTCGGTACGCTATTTCTATCACTATTGTGGAAGATATAAACATAAATTGTTTATACATTACATTACACACTATTCCCCAAGGTCGAGTAACCTTAACTTAATACACATTTCATAAACTTTCTATCATACAACACATTTATCAAAATACGCTATTACAAACTAGCCGCACTTTATATCCCAAACTGAACTTGGCATTATCTTTTTTTCTGTATCCGAACACATTCGCCTTATCTGCAATTGTTTTATCATGATATAGCAAGGGTGAGCATGAAAGTTGCCCAGCAAGTTTAAGTACAATAATATAACAATATATCATGATTGAAGAGTATGAATAATAAGCTGGCTATAATTCATCAATATAATTGAGAACTAGCACGAACAAACTTTTGACTGAACAAGTTTTAAACATGAACAAACATTTCTGAACCAACTGGTAATGAAGGTGATCAACCTTTCATACCTGACTTATACATGCAAGATGTACAGAATACAATTTTCGTGGCAATCAGCAATGATTAACCATAAGCTTGAATAAAACACTCTTATTAGAGTTAAGTAAAAAGAAACTTGCATGAACCGTTGATTACCGCAACGCAATTTATAACGCTTTACCCGAATACCTAATATTAATAATATAGATCTTCAATAATTAGAATAATATCATCACAGTATAATACTGTTATATTTCTATCCACAGAATAATCTAAACACATTACCACATAACCTTATCAGTCTATAATTCACATAAGACTTAGTATCAGGTCAAACTACTAAGTTTGAGTTGAAACTGACATAATTTTAACATCCCGGCGGTCTAGTCGGTCAACACTCGAGTTTAAGTTCAGTTAAACTCTGCTTAAGCACTTAACCATGCCATAGAATCACATTTATATGATTTAACACTCGCTTTTTCATTTCATAAGTTATTCGCTAACACTTAGTAAGTTAAATACTCGTCCAGCAACCTGAATTCTAAATCTGGCAACTAAATTTCCAACTCAGCAACCTGGATTCCAAATCCAGAAATCTAAACTACAATCCAGCAAACTGGATTTAACATATTTTCAATTCATCAAATTGTATTTCAATCCAGTAAACTGGAATCACAATTTACCTAATCCAGCAAACCGTATTCTATATCCGTATCACGAAAATACCAAATCAGTGAATTATTCTCCTATCCTTTGGTCAAACATATATACACATATTTCATGCATAAAAATTATTTTTCCATAATTTTCTAACTTCCTTTAGTATTTTTCAAAAATCATTTTCTAGTGCGTAGCTTAAGAAATTAGATACCTCGTGCTTAACTCCAGTAATGCCCATCTTTTGACACGATCTTATACGTGTTAATGTGATACTTCATTTAAATTTCGTGGCAATCGGAGTTGTAGAACTCCGTTTATAGCAATTTCCGTCGGAAAATCACAAAAATTGTAATGGTCATAACTTGGTCGTTTTAACTCGGAATCAGCTCATTTTTGGACACGAGCTACATAATACCATATATTTTCATTTTTCAAAAGTCTGGAATTTTTCTCATTAAATAAATGTCCGAAACAGCCCCCAGAAAATTTTGGGCAGAAACTTTTTGCACTTTGGCAGTTTTGGAGTCCTTCACCAAAACATAAATAAAACGAAATCTGTAACTCCGATTAATGATCCGTCACTTTTGTTGGATTCCTATCTTTCTGAACTACAGTTTTCATCTATCACAATCCATATTTGGACATGTTAAGCTCCCGGAATTTAGCCCATAAATAGCTGTTACAAAACTGTCATTCTAACAGTTTTCTTAACTTTGAGTAGTTTGGGAGAAATCCCACAACTTGTTCAATATTCAACCTATTTGAGTAATTCCAAAAGGATTTTACCCTTAACACATATATCTATCATTCCAAGAACATAAATCATATATATTCATCATAGATTTCAAAGATCCAAAAGCTTGATCACACTTTTTAAAAGTTTAACTTTTCCGGAAAATTTCCATTTTTCTATTCCTTTGATTTCAACCAAATCAACACCCAATATGGTTATATCTAAACATGAAACACTCATAAACACATATATTCATGGTTTTTGAGTTTTAGAAACAATGTTTCTTATTTCATCAAACAAGCATCAACCACAAGATTAAATAATATCAAGACTAAGAAAATTAGGATTTTCTACACTTAGAAAACCTAGCTTCACTTTTCTTGTTTTTGATCTAACTTCTAACACACAAGATGGATAGATCCTCACATAAAATACTCTAAATCATGTAAATCTAGAGTTTTGAAGATCAAAAACATAACTTCATGTTTTGATTAAAATAATTAAGAATAACTAGATAAATGTAGTTTAATACCTTGATATCTTGCTAGCCTTTCTTAATCTTTCAAAGTAGATGATCTTGGTTAGTTTGAAGATCAAAACCTTCTCTCCTTCTCCTCTTGGAGCTGCTGAAAATGCTAGCTCTCTCTCTCTCTTTTCTCTAGTGTCTCTCTTTCTTTCTTAGCTTATGATAGATAATGAAAACAAAAAAAAAGACTTAGACTTTTTGTTTGTTGGAAAAGTAAGCTATGGATATATTTGGTATATCTATCCCTAATCTACCAACATATCTAGCTCTTCTCTTTCCCAATCAATTACCAAGTGGTTACTTGCAAGCTTTGCCCAAAGTGTTGGTGAAATAAAGAGATGACACATGGAATGAGTTGGTCACCAACTAAAGTAGACAATCATCACATTCATCTCCCTTTCTTTTCTCTCTTGTATGGCCAGCCAAGTGGCCTTCTAATCCAAAAAAATTGATCTCTTATCTAGCATACTTAAAGTCCAATAATTCCCTCTCTCAATTGGCTAAAAGTTGAGCCATTCCTTTAATGTTTTGCTTGATCCTCTAACCAATTTCATTGGCCACACCTGAGCTATACATAGTCCAATACCTATAATTCTTATCCAACCCAATTCATTTAATTAGGGTTTTCACTTCTCCATTAAAACACCAATCCTTGCTCACAAGCCCATTCATTTCCTTAACCCAATTAGACTTGCTATAATTAGGTTATAAAATTAATCATTTGAGATATATAGAATAAATCTCCTAGAATTAGTAAGTATTCTAAATACCACAAATTCTCTTTTTCCATAACCCTTAAGTTATTAAATCCTTCATTCCTAATATATAATTAGGGTTTCACTAGTTTCTTTTATTTGTTTATATAATAAACAAAGATAAACCATCACATAATGTTGATATTCCTTACACACAAATTTTTAACCCTTAGGGTTTAATACTTTACATTAGGATTCCCAAATTAGGGTTTAAATTCTCGAAATTGAAATTAAAGTTTCTGAGCGTATCGTTAGGGTTTCTAACAGTTCGTTAGATTTTTCTAACTTAATAAACATATGATCAACATAACTTTAGGGTTTTCTAAAGTTATAACTTATCTGATCAATCCTTGATCTCAAATCATTATAGTTCACATATGTAACCAAATATATCGATTAGTATTCACTTCGATACTTATCCCTAGTAATTCTTCAAAAGAATTTTAAATCTACCATAATCTTATACCTCATTACTAGACTATCACTTACAGTCTATCACATAATTCAAGTTTTGTTGAAAACTTTTGAAATTCTTGGAATTTCATTACATAACTGCCAATTCCATACACTTATTTTCTGTCTAGGTCTATTACTGAACCTTAAATCCATCATTTATGATTTTCATAAATTGTCTAATTTCTCGGGTTGTCACAAAGACCCCAATTTATTATAAATAAAATTAAATTTTCCTCTATTGATTATTCTAAATTAATAAGGGTTAATTTGATATAATGCTTTGGTTATGGGTGAAATGTGCAAATTTTACAAAATAAGCAAGTGATTATAAAGTATTCCTTTTGTCGGGGAATATTCGTTTGGTCGTGGAATATTCTTTTTGTTGGGAATATCCGTACGACGGCGCAGTCATTCGTGGGCCCCATAACAGGATAATTGTCGGATGAAGAAAATGACAAAGTATGAGTTTTTATAATTAACGGCGTAATGGTTACCATTAACACTGTTGGAATACCTGGTGGTTAAAATACAGTAATACGCGTAGTTGCATAGTAGCATATTGCACAGTATTGTTGAATTATTGATTCTTACGTAAGAAGGCGCTACTCAATAATTGTTACAGTAGTTACTGTTCAATATTTTATTTAATTGATTCAATAATTGTTGCGTTGATAGTTTATATTATTGTTGTTTCAATAATTGTCACTGCACAGTATTTCCCATTATCAGATCAATAATTCATATTATTTGAATAATATTAGTAGATAACATTATTGGCAATGTCTAGAAAGTTCTGTCAAGGAGAGGTTTGGTCATCTAATTGCGCGCCAGTAAGGAGAAATCCTTATCGGAAAGCCCCCTCTTTCCTGGGAACGGCCTGGTTGTCATAATTGTGATTCTGTAATATTATTTGGGAATAATTAATTATTGATTTATATGATAAGGAAATATTTATCTGATGTGGATATAAATGATGGATTTATTTATTTTATATGGTTATTAATAAAAGAATTAATAATGAGATGTTTTATCTGTATTTTGTCAGATTGGAGGTATTAAAAATCATCCGTTTGTGGATTTCAGATATTTTCTGTTTGGAATTTGGAAAAACTTTCTTCTACAAAGTTGTAGAGAATTCGATTTCATGTGGAATGGACATAAAATTCGTATTTTTCTGATAAACGAGCTATTTTCTATGAATTATTAAAGTTTCTGATTATTATTTAAATGATAAAACATTTTGGAAAATTCTAGAATTTGTTGGTGAGAAATGTGCTCAATTGAATTTCAAATGTGGTGGGAGACAATAGTAGCAGGTAAAGCCATCAGGTAGCATGTCAAGTCTGCTTCGGCGTGCTAACATTTTCCTATAAATAGGGGGCTAAGTTAGAATTGAAAATCACACCAAAAATAAGTTTTCTCTCTTTCTCTCTCTATATTATCGAGCGTATTTTGTGAGTATTTAGATATTTTGAAAGTTGCTGTTCAGTACAAGTTTCATTCAGCATCATATTCGATATTTCATTTTGAAGTACTGTTTCTTTGAGGTAAGGGATGTTATTTTCTTCATATATGATATTATTTATTTCAATATCATTATGCCGGAGTATTGATCTGTACTTTTAATCAAATTTGGAACTTTTAGTGTCGGGATTACTATTCACGCATACGACACTATTCACGAATATGGCACAATTCACCGAAAAATAAATTTTCTTATTTTTATCCAAGATGTCTATTATGGTTACTATCTTTGATTGTATCCATGTTTTGGTCTTTATTTTTGAATTCTGCTTCAAAATTGGTTATTATGAAGTATTATTGATCTTGGATAAACTTTAATAGGAATCCCTAATATTTGTCCTTCTGTCTCACTGGATTCATTTTCTTTAAAATATTTTTCATCATCCTCAGTCCTAAATAATGATATTACTGAATATCTTTGGACTGTAGTGCAAAGATGAATAATTAATTGATGAATATCTTTGGCTCGTAGTGCAAAGATGAACATGTGTTGAGATGAGCATGACCAACTGGTGATATAAATGAATATCTTTGGCCTGTAGTGCAAAGATGAATATTTGATTAAAGATGTATATTGATTGTTGTTACGGGGATAAAATATTGACGATGGACTTTTAAATCTTTGAAGATAGTAGAACCCATTCTCTACTTGACTCTTCTAATGGATTGCTGTTTCCGCTGCAGAATATTGATCTAAAACTTGTTGTCTATTATATTCTATCTGATTTTTCCCTGTTGAGGACTAACGATAATTTGTTGTTTATTAGCTTAGTCATAATATTCTTTACTGGGCTAGTTGAGCTCACCCTTTTCCTTTTTGTTCATTTTTCTTCTCAGGAGGTGAGAACATAGCAGGATTTAGTCGGGGTATGGAGTGATGGTTCTAGAAAGATGTTTTAGCAGTCCTCACTATTTCTATAAAATAGTGTTTGAATAATTATAATGAGGACTTATTTGAGTGTGGATATTGTCTAGAAGACAATATTTGTATTTAAACTCACAGTATGTGTTGTCGTATTTTGCACGACAATTGTATTATTGAAGTTGTAGTTTTCTTTCTGTACCACGTATTTGGAGACTCGGAATGGGTGTTGTATACCTTTTTTAGGGGCGTCACAGTTGGTATCAAAGTTTAGGGATATGGTCTCTGGCGGAGATCAGGGAATAGAACTAGGAGGGGAGAGATGAGTAAATCCTTTGTTAGGGTGTCTTATCTAAACTTATTTGTTGGTCGGTCATAATATAGGGATATTATGTGATATATTAATTTGTTTAATTAACCCTTGTTTTATGGAAGTATTTAAGAATGGATTCTGAGAACGTTAACAATGGAGTGTATGAGATTTTGGAACAACCTTTAGTCACAAACCAGGAGAACGTGCAACAGGAAGGCAATATTCCTCCTGTAAACAACACTACCGAGCAAACGATGAATGATGGAATGTTTAGGAGCTTTTTGCAGTTCATGCAAAATCAGACGAGGGAGACTCGTGTACAAAATATGGGTGGAAGTGATGGTAACGCGCGATCTGTTATAACTAAGCAGTTCAAGGAGTTGGGACCACCAGATTTCTGGGGAAAGCCCGATCCGTTTAAGGCAGAAACATGGGGCAAGCAAATTACCAAGATATTCGATGTCTTGAGATGCACGGAGGAACAGAAGGTTCCACTCGCCACCTTTATGTTCTGTGGTGAGGCAGATTACTGGTGGGAATCTGTGAAGCGTACCCAGCCATCCGCACTTAACATGTCTTGGGAAAGATTTCAGAAACTGTTCAATGACAAGTACTTTCCAGAAAGTATTCGTCATATAAAGGAGGTAGAGTTTATTAAACTGGAACAAAACAACATGACGGTGTCTCAGAATGAGGTGAAGTTCGCGGAGTTATCCAGGTTTGCACCTCATTTGGTAGAAAATGAGGAACGTATGACGTGGATGTTTCTGAGAGGTCTAAAACCTGAGATTCATCAATACCTTATCTCTCATTAATTTTATCTATATCCAAATGTTATCAATAGGGCTCAATTATTAGAGCGAGATAATGAGTATACTCAACCGAGGGACCACAACCAGGGTCATACCGGTGACAGCAGTCATCAGAGCGATGATAACCAGCGAGGAGGGAAAAATACGGACAAAGGCGGTAACCACTCAGGTGGTAATCGTGGCCATGAAAATAAAAGAGGTGAGTCAAGTGGAAATTTCAGAAAGAGGAGATTCAACAATGAATGGAAGACATCAGCACCAGCACCAGCACCAGCACCAACAACATGTTCTAGGGGAGGAGAACGACCGCCAATTAGATGTTACAAATGCGGGAAATAGGGACATATCAGCTCAAACTGCCCACAACAATCCAAGGTATGTTATAATTATGGAAAGGAAGGACATATCGCTCGAGATTGTACTATAGCGAAACTAAGTTTAGCGGGGATGGTGACTCCAAGGGCTGTCCCGGATAAGTCGAAATCAGCGATTCCTGGAAGAGCGTTTGTTGTGACTGGCCAAAATATGAGTAACTCGAATGAGGTGATTACGGGTAAGCTAATCTTGAACTCTTTCGAAGTTTATACCTTACTAGATACCGGTTCTACCTATTCTTTTACCTCTTCTTCTTGTGCTCAACGTTTAAACTTGACTCCAGAGAAATTGGACTTTGACTTATCTGTTAAAACTCTGTTGGGTGAAACCTTCGTTATATCTATAGTTTATAAATCTTGCATGATCCAAGTTGGCACTATCACATTACCTATTGATCTTATCTCTTTAAGGATACTTGATTTTGATTTGATTTTAGGAATTGATTGGTTAACCCCTCATCATGCCAAAATTGATTATTTTTGTAAGGTTATTAGTTTTCATATTGCTAACCAACATATCATACGAATTCAAACAACTAAACCACTAAAATTAGTCATTATCATATCAAGCCACAAAGCTATTCGTTTACTGAAAAATTAGATGTCATGCTTTCTAAGCCCATGTTAAGGATTTGAATAATATTTCTGTTGTTAGAGAATTTCCTAATGTATTTCCTGAAGAACTTCCCGGTCTACCCCTAGAACGTGATGTTGAATTCTTTATTGACCTTTAACCGGGTACAAAACTCATTTCTAAAACCCCATATCGAATGGCTCCTATTGAACTTCAGGAGTTAAAAGTCCAACTACAGGAATTGTTAGACATCGGTTTCATTCGTCCTAGTACATGTCCTTGGGGTGCTCTTGTTTTATTCGTATAGAAGAAAGACGAGAGTATGCGACTATGTATTAACTATCGAGAATTAAACCATGTCACCATAAAGAATAGGTATCCGTTACGTCGCATTGATGACCTGTTCGACCAGTTGCAAGGAGCATAATCTTTTCAAAGATCGATCTTCGTTCTGGATATCATCAGCTGAAGATTAAAACAGAGGATATTCCAAAGACTGCCTTCAAAACTCGGTACGTGCATTATGAATTCTTAGTCATATCTTTTGGATTAACTAATGCTCCTGCTACTTTCATGGATATGATGAACCGTGTATTCAAGGAATATTTGGATCAGTTTGTTGTTGTCATTATTGATGACATCCTCATCTATTCCAAAAGCCGTGAAGATTATGAGCACCATTTGAAGCTAATACTTGAAAGGCTTCGTGAAAATAAGCTTTATGCTAAGCTGAAGAAATGCGAGTTCTGGCTTGAGGAAGTAGCATTCCTTGGGCACGTGGTGTCAAAACATGGAGTATCTTTTGACCCGGCGAAGATTGAAGCAATACAAAGCTGGGAGAAACCGAAGTCGGTGACCGAAGTACGCAGCTTTCTGGGCTTAGTTGGTTATTATCGGACATTCGTGGAAGGATTTTCTTGAATCACTACTCCATTAACTCAGCTGACTCGGAAAGATACAAAATTCGTATGGAGCAAGGAATGCGAGAAGAGTTTCCAAGAGCTCAAGAGGAGACTCATTTCGGCACCTGTTCTGGCAATACCATCTGGGTCAGATGGATTTATTATCTACAGCGATGCTTCAGGCAAAGGGTTAGGATGTGTTCTCATGCAACATGGGAAAGTCTAAGCCTATGCCTCGCAACAACACAAAGAATATTAGAGGAATTATCCTACTCATGATCTGGAGTTGACAGCAGTCGTATTCGCGTTGAAAATTTGGAGACACTACTTGTATGGGGAGAAAGTGGAGATTTATACAGACCATAAAAGCCTCAAATATTTCTTCACCCAAAAAGAACTCAACATGCGGCAACGACGTTGGCTTGAGCTGTTGAAAGATTACGATCACACTATTCAGTATCATCCTGGAAAAGCGAACGTAGTAGCTGACGCATTGAGTAGAAGATCATATGCGAGTACAAGTGCGATATTGTCAACACAAAGGCCCATTTTGTATGACTTGCAAAGGATAGAGATAGAATTAAAGACTCTGAGGAACCACATGATGATGGCGAATATACGAGTAGAACCGACTTTAATCGATAAAGTTAAAGCTACTCAAGTTACGGACCTGGGGCTGGTGCGTATGAAGAATAAAGTGCAAAAAGGAGCTATTCCAGAAGCAAGAATCGATGAAGAAGGAATACTTCTAGTCAACTCTAGACTTTGCATTCCTGACGATTCTAACATGAAGCATAGAATCATAATGGAGGCACACAACACCCCGTTTGCAATCCATCCTGGGAGTACCAAAATTTATCATGACATTCAACATACTTTTTGGTAGAACAATATGAAGAGAGAGATCGCGGAGTTTATCTCGAGATGTTTAACCTGTCAACGTGTAAAGGCGGAGACTCTAGTGCCAAAAGGTCCATTGCAACCACTTGAGATTCTGGAATGGAGGTGGGAACACATTACCATGGATTTCGTTACGGGTCTTCCCAATGTTTCTCAAGGTATAGATGTGATTTGGGTTATTATTGATAGATTAACCAAGTCTGCTCATTTCTTGCCAATACATGAGACTTATTCACTTGAACATCTTACTCATATTTACATGAATGAGATTGTGCAATTGCATGGCATGCCATTATCCATAGTTTCGGATCGTGACCCAAGATTCACTTCAAGATTTTGGGTTAGCTTGCAGAAAGCTATGAGAACGGATTTACGATTCAGTTCAGCATACCATCCTCAAACGGACGGACAATCAGAGAGGACTATTCAAACCCTTGAAGATCTATTAAGACTCTTGCTCTAGATTTCAAAGGAAGTTGGGATAAGTACTTTCCATTGATGGAATTCTCCTACAACAACAGTTATTAAGCAAGTATAGGCATGGCTCCATTTGAGGCATTGTATGGACAAAAGTGTCGTTCTCTAGTATGCTGGGACGAGGTGGGAGAAGCAACGTTGTTGGGAACAGAATTAGTACGCATTACTACATAAAAGATTCAAATGATTCTACAACGTATTCAAACCTCACAAGATCGACAAAAGAGTTATGCTGATCTTCATAGAAAGGATGTCGAGTTTAATATTGGAGATCATGTACTGTTACGTGTTGCTCCATGGAAGGGAGTTACAAGATTTGGAAAGAGTGGAAAGCTCAATATAAGATTTGTTGGTCCATTTGAGATTCTTGACCGAATAGGAAATGTGGCCTATAGACTCGCATTACCTCCAAACATGTCTCGTGTTCATAATGTTTTTCATATATCTATGCTTCGTAAATATGTGAAAGACCCGAACCACATTATTCAGTTAGAACCAGATAAGATAGATGAAGATTTAACGTACGAGGAGGTACATGTTAAGATCTTGGATATGAAAGAGCATGTCCTACGCACCAAAGTTATACCACAAATTAAGGTTTTGTAGAGGAACCATGCTATTTAGGAAATGACCTGGGAGTTGGAATCAGAAATAAAAACGAGGTACCCTCACCTGTTAGAAACACCAGGTACGTATGTCAATTTCGAGGACGAAATTTTATAAGGAGGGGAGGTTGTAAGACCCCAACTTATTATAAATAAAATTAAATTTTCCTCTATTCATTATTCTAAATTAATAAGGGTTAATTTGATATAATGTTTTGGTTATGGGTGAAATGTGCAAAATAAGCAAGTGGTTATAAAATATTCCTTTTGTCGGGGAATATTCGTTTGGTCGTGGAATATTTTTTTTGTCGGGAATATCCGTACGATGGCGCAATCATTCGTGGGCCCCATAATAGGATAATTGTTAGATGAAGAAAATGACAAAGTATGAGCCTCGCATATTCCCCGCAACAGCTTTGAATCGGTAAGCAAAGGCGTGGAATTTGTTTATATGTGCCAAGTTAGTTCCGTCATCTCATCAGCATAAAATCACAGAGGAGAGAGCAATCATCCTATGGGGAATAATCACTGGCAAGTACATTGATGTGGGCTACATGAATAATCAAAATATGTTGAAGTATCTGCGGGGAAGCACAACGGGGAGTATTACACATGCGTCAGTTGTGGCTATGTTGTGTGCCCATCAAGGCTGCCATTGGGACAATGAACAAATGCAAAACCCGAGCCAAGATATCACTCACGTAACCATCGTAAAATTCGAGGATTGGGCAAGAGGTGCACCGTACCCACTGAGGAAAAAGCTTCATTATCCAGCCCACATTCTCAGAGCCACCACCGCAGCCCGCTCAGACAAATGAAGCGGGCCCGTCAACTCAAGCAATTGCTGTCACTGGGGATCGACAGCTCCGAAGGTTGTAGCGAAAGGTCGATGCGATGTATGACAACTTCATAGTGTTTGCTACGGGTCTGACGTAGTCATTGGCGGAGGCATTTGCAAAGCAGGGAACGATGTTTGAGTGGCCTCAGTTCGGGACGGCTGTGCCATATCCACCTCCAGATTCAACACCCGAAGAGGGTGGTACGGCTAAGCACTAGGGGAGTTTTCAATAACCCTATACCTTCATCCATTGGGGCAATGAATATTATAAGTTTAGGGGTATTGGGGTAGTAGTATAGTTGCATGTAGTATGTGCATGTTTAGTTTAGCATGTTTAGTTTAAATTTTTATATAGTACGTGCATGTTTATGTGTTAGATTAAATTTGTAGATTTTTTTTGGTGTTTAGTCATTATTACTTGTGTTAGTATATGTTTAGTTGCATTTTATGTGTAGTGCATGTTTAACAAATTCTGGCTTTATGGAAATTTTGTCTAGCCTATGACGAAAGTGAATTTTGAAGGATTGTTGAATACGTTGGATAACATGAGCTTAGTTATAATGTTTTACATAATGTAATTCATGTTGCTGTCTAAATGCTTTCAGTTTATACGGTCGTGTTCACAATTACTTGTAGGTATAAAATTATGTGTTGCATTGCTCGATAGAAAATGTGGTTTTAAAAAGAGAAATATGTGGAAAGTGGACTTAGACTATATAAAACATTGACATTCAAACTTTGGGAAAACTTGGGTATTATATATATATATATATATATATATATATAACAAATAGCAATAACGTGGCTAGTCTTATTTCGGGGCCTTAGCTACTCGAGTAAGTACGCCCGTAGGGGTGTCTTAACATCTAGCGCCCTAAGGTCTTTCATGGTCTGGGATTCGTTGGTTGAAAGCTCGCTAAGGGGTAGAAGTGTTTGCCTAATGAAATGAGGCATTGCACAGTCATGTGAAAAAAAAATAGAAAAGGAAAGTAAAGAAAAATAGCAATAAACACTGTGGGAAAGAGTGAAAATTGCCCTCGTGAGTAGAAATAAAGCAGTTAAGCCCATTGTTGAACCTTAGTTTGTTTTTATATGTTGGAACAGTCTTTGTTACATAAGTATACATGAGTCTTAATTTAGATTATAATTTTCTGTTTTGAGCAGTTTAGCATGTGTATTCTTTGCATGAATCAAGTTTTGGTGAACACAACACACACACACAACATCTTTATAGCATATATGAATTATTCGAGTGTATGATATTATGCCTATAGTTTTGTTTGAAATTGTATTCTTGAATCTAGATAATTCGCTGAGGCATTTTGGACTAAAATTCTGTTATGGCTGGAACAATGTGTAACTTGTTTACAGATAACCTTGGAGATAATGTTAACCTTGGAGATAACCCGGAAATAACCTTGGAGATAACCCGGAAATTCAGTCTCAGTCCCGAAAATAACACCGTGAAAGATAATGTTAACCTTGGAGATAACCCCAAGGACTGCAGTGGCAGTTCTGGAGATAACCCCAGGAGAACAGGCACACCTCAGAGAAAACCCTGAGGGCATTCAACACTTGCAGCAGCCCAATCTCAAAGATACCCCTGAGCAACGTCTGCTTTATCAGCCAAAACTAGAGATAACCCTGGTGAAGGGCAAAACGTAAAATTTCCACCTCAACCCCACATGGCGTCGCCTCAACAAATAAACATTCAACATACATTCTACACAATAATGTCCCACAAGAACCAAGGAGTTGCAATTTCGAGTGACTACTCGAAAGGCAGCACGCCGGATAGAATTTGAAGCTTGAAGAAATAGGACATGGTTCCATCTTCCTGACTTTGTACAACCTCTAATCCCATGTCATTGCGTAGCTCTTGACAACAGCAATTTGAAATAGGTCTTATACACCACAATCAGATGCTCGGATTGAAGTTCTGCAAGTTCGAGCTGACATCAAGATTGTACGCGTGCACGTACTTCGAGACGATGGGACCCGTAGAGCCCAGGGCACCCCGGCAGCTGCAAGTGTATCTGCGGCTATCGCAGGTACACCTGCAGCTCCTAACTCTATAAATATAGAGCTTGGAGTGGCCATATTCAAGAGAAAAAAAGTGAGGATGCCATGTTCAATTTGCTTTGTACACACCCCATATTGAGTGTTTTCTCATTTTAAAAACTTGTTAGCTCACGTATATCTATATTTTTACCGGTGGGAGCCGAGTGCTCATCCACTTAAAGTCATAGAAGTCTTCTTTGGCAGCCCACTGTAAGCCTTCTTACACATTATAAAGCCTTTCTCTTCATCTTTGCACACACTCTTCTTCACATTGAGAGTCGTGTTGAGTGTGTATGCCCGGACTTTGGTCTGTGGCTTTTCATATCTGTCTGTGTATATATACTTATATATATATATATATATATTTATATATATATGGACTAACATTATCGAGTTATGCCTCGATTGAACCTGGATTCATGTCCGGAGCGTTTACGTGTTTTTCTATATATATATATATATATATATGTATATATATATTTACATTTCTGTCAGGCATAGAGTTTACTTCGTGGCCTTTTACTGCTTTATTTACATTCCGTCCCGCCTGGAGTTTACTTCGCGGCGGTTGATCATTTTTACTGCTTTATTTATATTTTGTCCCTCCTGGAGTTTACTTCGTGGCGGTTGATCGCATTTACTGCTTTATTTACATTTCTGATTCCTCATGGATGTGCTTCATGGTGGTTGATCATATCTCAATATATATATATACCACTTTTATATATTTATAATTTCGATTCCTCATGGAGGTGCTTCGTGGTGGTTAATCATGTCTGTATATATATATTTACATCTTTTATATATATAACTACTTACTGCTTTTCAAATAAATTGCGACATCATGTGAGCCTAGAAATCAATTGATCATAGATTCAGTCCACTGAATCTAGATTCGGTTCCCGTGATGGACATTTTCAGTTGTAAGCAGCTTGTAAATTATTCACGGTGTTTGAATTTCCTTAGATGGCTTTCATGCCCATAAGGAGTTCGGACACTACTATATATTATTTTCTCGAAGATGCTTCACATCTCAAAAATAAAAGCAATCAAGCCGAACATTTAATAATAAAATGGAAGTTTCAAAGGCTTCAATTACTATTGATCATAGAGTTTGAAACACCTCTTTTACAAAATCTCATTGTTATATCTTGTTTAAAACTGAATTTTCTTACAAATTCAAACTCTTTGTATATAGGTGAAAACGAGGCCTCGCACTACTTCAAAATAACAGCACATTGACCCACACACAAACATACACAAATATTCATATAACAGTTTATTGAAAAGTGGTGGTCACCGTGGTAACACGGATGTCGGGGGATGCCTAACACCTTCCTGTCGTATAATCAAGCCCCTGAACCCAAATGAATCTTGATTTCACAGACCCGTTAGGCAATGTCACATCACTGGGTTAATGTGCAAACCTTTTCTCGGTTGCGTTGGTGCAACCAGTTAAAAACACCAACTGACGACTTTTACAATCAAATCGTCGACATATATAAGTCGAACCTTTTTCACTTATTTTTTCAAACAAATCTCATATAAAATGAGAACACCAAAGAATAAGAACAGAAAAGGGATAAATAAAAATCCCGACGTTGACAATTCCATCTCTCAATTTAAAGATTACTCCCTGTTTAAAGCATAGGCGGAAGGAGGGGGTGGGGGCTGGGGGAGAGGGGGGTAGGTATATTCAATTCATAATTCATCTAGAGCAGCACTGCAGTAGTTGCTAGTCTGTTGGGTGAGTTTTAAATTTTTTTTATAAACTTACTAAATGAAACAACGTTGTTTCATTTGGTAAGTTCAAATAAATATATGAATAAATAAACCCTTTTAAGCTTTAGCAGCCAACGCCCAAGTCCCAACAGTTCCTTTTTCTTCTTCAACAGCCAGTGACCCAGCACCAACAGCTCCTTTTTTTCTTCTTCACCAGCAGCGGCTCACCAGCAGCTCGCCAATTTCCCCTCCTTCCCCAATCGCCACTTCAAGCCTGCAAGTCATGGGTCCGCCGCTTCAGTAAAGGCAAGTTTCAATAGTTTTCAGTTTAATTGAATATTTGATTTAGGTTTTTAAAAAATTAGAGATTTGTGGTTATTGTTGTCATTAGTTAAAATTGATACAAATAAGGAATTTTGTGCTTAATGTTGTCATTAAATTAAAGATTTAGAGTTTGTTATGTCATGAATTAGAGATTATGTGTTATTATCCTTGAATTGATATTGTATATTGTTTGTGAACTAATTGAATTAGGTTAGTTGATGAAATTATTATGAAATGTTTAAAATGATGAAATTATTGTGAAATACTATAATTGGGCAAAATGAAAGTATTAGCAATTGATGTTTTTATTTATTCTAGATTATGGATAAATACATTATTAAGCAACCTAGAACTATTGATTATTCTAATAATCAATTACCAAGTTTTGAAGAAAGTGGTGGTATAAGAAATTCACATGTGGAGTTCAATACGAATGATATTGTTAGTGATTCAGGATTACGTAAATCAATTGAACTTTGATATTATGATTGTCGATGTCAGGATTTTTATTTGTCCCTTTTTCTATTCTTGTTCTTTGGTGTTCTCGTGTTAGGTGAGATTTGTTTGAAAAAATAGTAAAAAAGGTCCGGCATGTATATGTCAACAATTTAACTGTAGGAGTCCCCAGTTTGTCTTTTTAACTGGTTGTACAAACGCAACCGAGAAAAGGTTTGCACATTGACCCAGTGATTTAACACTGCTAAATGGGTCTGTGAAACCGAGATTCATTTGACTTCGGGGGTTTGATTATGCGGAGGGAAGGTTTTAGGCATCCTCTGACATCCGTGTTACCATGGTGATTGCAACTTTTCAAGAAAATTTTATATAAATGTATGTGTGGGTGTGGGTCAATGTGCTGTTATTTGGAAGTAGTGATATGCCTCGTTCACACCTATATACATAGGGTTTGAATTTGTGTAAAAATTTAATTTTAAACAAGATATAGCAATGATGTTTTGTAAAAGAGATTTTTTAAACCCTGTGTTCAATAGTAATTGAGGCATTTGATACTTCCATTTTATTATTAAATGTTCAAATTTGATTGCTTTTATTTTTGAGATGCGAAGCATCTTCGAGAAAATAATATATAGCAGTGTCGAACTCTTCATGGGCATGAAAGCCATCTAAGAAAATTCAAACACCGTGAATAATTTACGAGATGCTTACAGCTAAAAATGTCCATCACTGGAACCGAATCTAGATTCAGTAGACTGAATCTGTGATCACATGTTTCCTAGGCTCGCATGATGCCTCAGTTTATATGAAAGTAGTAAGCAGTTATATATATAAAAGCTGTAAATATATATATATATATATATATATATATATATAGACATGATCAACCACCACGAAGCACCTCTATGGGGGATTGAAAATGTAAATATATAAAAGCGACAAATATATGTAGAGAGACTTGATCAACCACTATGAAGCAACTCCATGGGGGATCAGAAATGTAAATATATAAAAGCGATATATATATATATATATATATATATAGACATGATCAACCACCACGAAGCACCTCTGTGGGGGATCAAAAATATAAATAAAGCAATAAATAGGATCAACCACCATGATGTAAACTTCAGGAGGGACTAAATGTAAATAAAGCAGTAAAAACGATCAACCACCACGGAGTAAACTCCAGGCGGGACGGAATCTAAATAAAGCAGTAAAAGGCCACGAAGTAAACTCCAGGCCTGACATAAATGTATATATATATATATATATATAAGCGGTAAACGCACAAGATATATATCAATCCCGACTCAGTTTATCATTTTCGTGATTTATCACTATATATATATATATATATATATATATATATATATAAGCAAATAAACGCTACGGACGTGAGTCCAGACTCAATCGAGGCATAACTCGATAATGTTAGTCTATATATATATATATATATATATATATATATATATATATATAAATATATAAATAGAAATGAAAACCACTGACCGAAGTCTGGGCATACATACACAACATGACTCTCAACGTGAAGAAGAGTGTGTGCAAAAATGAAGAGAATGGCTTTAAAGTGTGTAAGAAAGCTTATAATGGACTACTAAAGAAGACTTCTATTGCTTTAAGTGGATGAACACTCGGCTCCTGCTGGTAAAAAAGTAGCTATATGTGAGCTCACAAGTGT
This sequence comes from Panax japonicus, assembly GCA_020205505.1. Taxonomy (NCBI): domain Eukaryota; kingdom Viridiplantae; phylum Streptophyta; class Magnoliopsida; order Apiales; family Araliaceae; genus Panax; species Panax japonicus. Next base: position 65,086,466 of record CM035095.1, on the reverse strand, counting down.
TTAAAATGAGAAAGCACTCAATATAGGGTGTGTACAGAGCAAATTGGACGGGGCTTCCTCGTATTTCTTCTCTTGAATATGGCCACCCCAAGCCCTATATTTATAGAGGGGGAGTAGTAAGTGTACCTGCGGCATCCACAAATGCACCTGCGGGCTCCCCGGACTCCACGGGTCCTTCCGTCTCGAAGTATGTGCACACGTGCAACGTGATGTCCGTTCAAACTTATAGAACTTCAATTTGAACATCCGATTGAGGTGTATAAGATCTGTTTCGGACTGTTGTTGTTGAGAGATATGCAATGACATGGGATTAGAGGTTGTATGAAGTCAGGAAGATGGAACCATATCCTATGTCTTCAAGCTTCAAATTATATCCGGTGTTCTACCTTGTGTAGTAGTCACTCGGGATTGCAACTCCTTAGTTCTTGTGGGATATTGTTATGTTAAATGTATATTTGAGATGTTTTTTTGTTGAGACGGTTCCATGTGGGGTTTGAGGTGGTAATTTGACCATTTTTCCCTTCACCGGGGTTATCTCCGATTTTGGCTGATAAAATAGACGTTGCTCAGAGTTATCTCTAAGATTGGGCTGCTGGAACTGTTGAATGCCCTCAGGGTTGTCTTTGAGGTGCGCTTGTCCTCCTGGGTTATCTTCGGGTTAGGGAATTGAGTGCCTCGGTGTGAGTACTGAGTTTGAAGCTGACTGCATGGATTGAAACGAGCATCTCCGGGGTTATCTCCAAGGTTGACATTGTCTTTCCCGGTGTTATTTTTGGGACTGAGACCGAATATCTCAGGGTTATCTCCAAGATGAATCGGCCTTCTCTGGTGGAATTTTTGGTATTTGCACTGCTATCCCCGGGGTTATCTCCGAGGTTGGGAAATGATACTCCAAGTGTGTCTTTCGGGGTTAAAACTGAACTTTCGATGGTATTCTTGGGATTAAGTTGAGCTGTCTTCCAGGGTTATCTCTGAAAGAAGATTTTGAGCTTCCTGTAATATTAGTAACAGGTAGGCAGAAAATTTCAAGTGTCTACAAATGTCCCTCTTTATCATATTCGTGCAATGCAATGGCATGGATAGGATAAAGAATACTAGACACTTAAAATACAACAAGATGATTATGATGTAATGCAAGATAACATAATGCAAATGTATGTGATTTGTTGGTTGTTCTCCAACATGGTGGGATGATTGTCGGCTCCCTGTTTATTCTACCTGGGGAGTATTACATAAGCAGCCTGATGAACTGTGATCGATGCGTGATTCATAGATACCAAGAATATCTAGGATTTTTGACGTTGGGGTTATCACCATAGGCATGAATCCTTGATACAAACTTTATCATAAAGATGCATCCCTTATGTACAAGAGATTCTGTGGGGATAAAGCTTTGTCTTTTGAGGATGTGTATAACATATTCCATCATTGGTCCTCTCTGATGAGGATGTTTTTCCCTGGTTTGTACCGCCAGGTCTTTTCATTGCTCTGTTAGAGTTACTGCCAACAGTCGGTGTTGTCAGGGTTGCCTAACCTTCATTTATATGTGTATAATTGAATAAGATCCATGTTGGGGATAATGTCAAGGCAGCTTGACCTTTATTGACGTGTGCATCAACGGTTGAAAATGCGTGAAACCCCCGCCATGGAAAAGGTTTTAGGGCTACGACCCTGAATTGATGGCATTGGACCTTCGTGAGGTATTACCGAATGTAGTTTACAATAGATGAGACCATCGGTATAGTGTACCTTATGTTTGGGTGAAGACTAAAGAGTGATATGTAAAGCCACAACTTGACCTATGAAAACCAGGATTTCAGGCTATTCTGCTCAATCGCGTAGCATTTTTATTCCTGATTTGGCCTTTTTAACTTATGAGAACTCCTTTACAACTCGAACTGGATCGAGTCAGAGGGGTGGGCCCCATTCTCTCTATATCTTTTAGTAGGCCTGTATTAGTAGTTGGTCGTCTATGCCCCATTTCCCTGTATTTTAGCTGTACAGAGATGTATTATATGATGATGTACTTAGGAATGTATTTGCTATTATTTGTTACATCATATTGTCATCTATTATTGATCATGAATGTATTATGTTATGCATATGTATGCATGTCTAGAGATATTCAGTATTGACCTCTGGATGGTCTTACGACACGTCCCATACAGATGTCTTCTTCGACAGTTAGCCGTATTGATCATACCCAACAAGTATTGGAGACATCCCGTCTGAGATCGTGGTATGATAGTTTGTCACCTTTAGATAGGGTGACTTTAGATTGGTTATTACATCATATTATGACTCTCTTGATGTTTCAAGTTCCCGTAGGCTTTATAGAAGGTATGTTGGAGCATTGGATACCAGAGAAATAAGTCTTCCAGTTTGGCCTCTATGAGTTGACTCCTACTCTGGAGGAGTACGCGTGGTTGACGGCGCTGCCATTGGACCTTGCGTGCAGATGGCCATCGACGACATGAGCCGACAGTTTATTACTCTCACCGGGCTGAGGCGTAGAGTTGTGCAGGATGAGATCACAGTCCGCTCATGTCGTATCCTAGTGTTTTTTGATGGATAGATTTGGCTCTAAGGATAGTTATACATGGCACTCCGGGGATTTCACCATGCCAGAGGATCATTGGCACTCAGCCAGAGTTGATGTCTTGCTACTGTGCGTATTGTGTGATGCCCCCAAATTCGGGTTACCTTACCCCTGAGTTTGGTGCTCATGATCCACAACATAAATAACATTTAACTACCCATTTAATTATAAATAGAAACATACACTTTATTAACTGATATAATTAATACGTTACCCCAGGTTCTCTAACCTTAACATTACAAGCATACCCTTTAGTTATATAAAAATGGCTTACAAACATAACATAATAATAATGTTATTCATAACTAATTTATCACTATGACGTTGCCTTTTTCCTTCACAGCACCTCTTGCCACTTCATCCCTAGCTGAAAAGTTTTATTTAGCAAGGGTGAGCAATAAATTTTCCCCACAAGTTAAGATATACAATGAATGTATAAGAATAAGAACAACAAATTATCTATTTTGATAGAATGAAACCAAAGTTCGGGGAACTTTGAAATAGCGGAACAAATCATTATTTACTAACAAGTCTTCTCACATTCTTTGCAACACAATAATTCAATAATGAAATAGTACAACGCTTTCAAAGTTTCTACAATATTCAATTGAATAACAATTTAAAATTATTCTCCAAAGTTTAAGCTGAATGATCTCAAACGATCTTGAAATTATCTTCTCGAGTAACTGTCGAAGATTTACTTTGATATACCCAAATACAAGATGGAAATATTTTCCAGAGTTATGCTGAGTGACCACAAAGGATCTAGAACTTCTCTTCTCGAGTAACTATCAAAGATATACATTAATAAACCCAGGTGTATCAAATAACCATAAAGATTAAGTCATACCCCTCTGCAAGTACTTAGAGTTGCCAACTCCTTGTACCATATATTATGCATAATACTTAAAAGCGCGCAATGACCGAATATACGACCAAAAATTCTCCCCCTTTTATATTAAATGGTTGTTCTTCTTAGTCTTAGAATCAGAATTTGATTTAACAATGAAATACAATGATTTCAAAATCTAATCACTTCTTGATGTAGCCAAAATAATTGGCATCGATCTATCAATAATAATTAAATTCTCTTCTCGAACCTATCAAGTTCTAACAAATGTGCGTCTAGCCAGAATAATTAGCTAAGACATATCTCAATAGAATTCGACAATAAACATGAATTATTTGTACTGTCAATAATAGCTTCTCCGGATGTGAATATCCAATAATAGTTATTTTCTAAGTATATATATTCTCGGAATCATTAATTCAGTTTGAATTAATAAATATGCACTAACTTCGAATAATCAACAATAAATTCTTGGACGTGGGCTAATAAAAAAATAATTAACCACCAAAGTATTTAAACAGATATAAATCAAGGTTGAGTTAAGGAAACTTGCCTTCTTCGTTGATTACTGCTACACAATATACTTATCTGTGTTCGAAAGACCTATAACCAATAATATCGGTCTCACAATTAGCACAATAATTTATAACACACATTACTGTAATTCACAATCAATCTTTCTCCTAGACACATCACCACATAGCCACATCAGTGTTTATAACCAATATAAACACTTATCAAGTCTAACTAGTTCGGTCTGGTTGGACTTTGGTCTAATCTCGGTGTTCTAGTCACCTTATCCGACAATTTACACATTTATTGTCAATTAAACTCGATCTCTAAGCTTCAATATTATTTTAGATAAGTCAAATATAGTTTATAATATTTTTCGGAAGCTTTTAATAATTTATAAACAATTATTATAATTTATAATAATTATTCAAACACTGAAATTATTTTTAAATGATTTAAATATCGAATAATCTTATGATCATTAATATTTAATAATATAAAAATATTAATGACATACTTGTCAAAATATTTAAGTTATTATTAATAACTTAAAATATTTTTAAATCATCAATATTCTAATTAAATGATTTTTAAAATAATTAAAATCATTTTAAAACCATAACCATTAATATTTAAATATTACTGAATTTATCATAAAAATATTAAAAGTCATTAATTATAACTTACAATATTTTTAAAACATTTTTCTCATTTTTAAATGATTTTTAAATTAATAAAATCATTTTTCTATCATTTATTTAATTTAATAATAAAATAAATCCAATATCCTTAATATTAATTTATTAATGAGAATTCTCCAAAAATATTGAAAATTATATTTTATAATTCAAAATATTTTCAAACACTTTATTCTTATTTAAAATGATTTTTATAATATTAAAATCATTTTTCTCTAATTTATTTAATATACTAATTAAATAAATTAAATATCCTTAATATTAAATTATTAGTAAAAATTCTAGAAAAATATTAAAAGTTACATTTTATAACTCAAAATATTTTTAAATACTTTATTCTTATTTAAAATGATTTTTATAATATTAAAATCATTTTTCTCTACTTTATTTAATACATTAATTAAATAAATTAAATATCATTAATATTCAAATAATTATAAATATTAATAAAAAATATCCCAATTTATCAAAAGTTATTTTTCATAATTTAAAATAATTTTTAAAACCATTTTTGTAATTTTTAGAATTTATCTCTATTTTTAATTAATTTCTGGAAAATCTAAAAATAGAAATTAATTAAACCACCGCTATAGCCTATAGCGACGCTTTCTGTCGTCTTAGGTGTTCTTGAGCCTGATAGGCTGGTTCATAAGGGTCATGGTTTGACCACTTATAATTCTCAATCTATACATGTTCTGGGCAATGTTAAACATTGATCATGTAGTGTTTATATAACACTACACGAATCAATCATCATCTTGGTCATACAACAAACCAACAAGAATATCTAAGCCTCCAAACTTTCTGTTAGACAATTCCTGGGTTTTCCAGAAACCCAGGCAGTTCGTAGTGCCTTATTGTGACTCGATTATTTCTATGTTCTGGTCATGATTCATGTAGTCCCAAGGTTCCAATATGTAGTCCTTATATCAAGGAACATATATATAACAATAGATTAGTCCAACAAAAAAAGATTCACAAGTTATGACTCGGTCAAACCTTGTCATAAAAATTGTTCATACTCTTTCTGGGTTTTCCAGAAATGCAAAATCAGTGCAAGTGGCCTACTTTGACCACCTGTTACGTTCGATCTATTAATGTTTTAAGGGATCGAAAGGCCAAACTCTATAGTCCATATTATAGGCTACAACGTGCTTATAAACACTTCATCATAACATCTACAGTCTGACAGATATTGGCCTTGCAAAATCTTGTCAGACGCTGCTTAGGGGTTTCTGGGTTACCCAGAAATCGCCCGATTATGGTTTGTCAACCAACTTTGACCTTAAATAACTTGCAATCAGGACATGGAATGGCTGTGATTCCACTTTTAGAATACAGTCCTCATGTCAGACTACCAATCCAAAACATAAAACAAGAAAAATCATAAACAAAGATGAATTTGTGGCTCCTGACATTAGCTTGTCAGACCACAAAAATGTCCTTGAGCAGTTTTTCAAAAACATCAATTTAAAGCCTTTTGATAATATAGATCTATGATAGATCATCATAGATCATCGTAAAACATCTTCTAGCACATTATTAAACACTTAAACACAAAATTTTTCTTATCACGTAAGATCAAACTCAAGTTAGGAATTTATACTTTCTTTGCCCAAGCTTTGATCTTGCCTTAACAATCTGATCAAGATGTTTTAGAGGGCTATAATGTGACTGATATACTTAAGGAATTCGGAGGTTTAGGTGAGAGAGAAGTGAGTTGAGAGTTTGAGAGAAAAATGTCCAAATGAGTACACTTTCTCTTTCTCCAATTTAATATATTATGATATAATACATTAGATCTGATGTTGCTATCAATTGGAGGATGATTTACTGAGATTTTTAGTCACAAAGTCAACTTAGTTGATCACCAACTAAAGGTCTTGGAAATTTTTACAAGTTAACTAATTAAAGAATGTAAAAAGGGCATTTTGGTCATTTGCATTATATTTTTAATGGCATTTTTGACTTTTGTCCAAACCCTTAGGGTTTAACCCTAAGGTTCTAACCCTTAGGTTTTATAACTTTAGTTTTTTAAGATTTTCAAATTAGAGTTTGTAAAATAGAAAATTAAGATAACTTAAATATTATTAGGGTTTTCTAATTATATTAGAGTTTCCTAAATCATAATAAAGCTTAATAATCACGTTAGGCATGCTAATTAGGTTTAGAGTTTCCTAATTAGGGTTTAGGATTCCCAAATATGAAATTAGGATTTTCTGGCTTTCGTTTAGGGTTCCTAACTATACGTTAGGGTTTCTAAACCTGAGATTAGGGTTTTTAATCCTTTATTAGGGTTTACTAATTTTAAACCTTATCCGATCAATCATTGATCAATAATTCTTACAGTACAAACGCGTACTTATTTTAATTATATTTTTTATCGAATCCCTATCCAGAATTAGGGTTAGGGTTTGTAAAGCTGTTTAGCACAACTCTACTCTTAAGTTTCAGTCAATACAAAATTGACCACTTCTCAAGAATCGTATCATAGATACACAACCCAATATTAACAATAAATATTAATATTAAATATAAAAAATTATTAATAAAATTTGGATTATTCGAAATCTCGGGTTATCATATATTGTCGTATGTATACATGCCCCGATACATGGATGACCTAGTTATTGGCGTCATCGTGGCAGTGAGAGCTCTCAGGGAGGGTCACATCATTGTACCGATGATCATAGAATAGACGCTGATGTCAGCTACGTATTGCAACACTTACCCCGCATGGGTATTCACATGCAGTTCGGTCATGTTGTACGTGTGGTTTATGTCACACTTGAGACCGATTGGCACTCTCAGACGGCACTGGTATTATTTCATCCATAAGATAGCTATGTCGTACTCCTTTCAGCCTATGGAGTGTACATATCCTGCATCTTGGTCCATTTTCCTAGTAGGGATCGGAGATTGAAAATCATTTTCCTTTAAATAGGGTGCTTAGGTTAGAATTGAAAATCACACCAGAAACAAGTTTTCTCTCTCTTTCTCTTTCTATATTATCGAGCGTATTCTTATGAGTATTTTGATACTTTGAGTGTTGCTATACGGTGCTGAAAGTAATATGCACACAAGCCAATCATGTTTGATGATAAAGCATATACTTTGTAACAATCTTATTCATTTATTAATAAAAAGTTTTAATTTATTAAAGGCTTTTAATTATCTACATGATGCTGTTTTATAATATGTGATAAACCCATAGTTTTAAGCAATGCTTTTAGAATAATGATGATGATCATTCTAATGAGATCTAAATTCTTAGAAAGCTTAAAACTAAAATAGTTCCCAATCGTAGGATTACTAAATTGGGGATTAGTGAATCCGGATAGATTGGTACATATGTTACTTGCTCATTGGATGAGGATGATTGATCTCATGATCATTTGTGTGGAGACACTAAAGCAAGTATGTAGGTGCTTATTAGAGAATAAGTTCACTGAACGTGACTCGCTAAAGAATACCTAATGGAGTTTTACTTGCATGTCAATAGGAATTCTTGTAGTGATAGTAGTACAAGTGATCCTTGGACTTGAGATCATCATAATATCTTGTGTATGATGAGTTATACTTTGACTTACTCCTTAAGACCCTTAGGGTATATCAAAGGATATGCTTGGGTATAATAAGTTATACATGGAGATAATGTATGATCAATAAAGAATCTACCACTTCTAGTAAAAGAAGAGAAATGTCTTATGTGATTCGATAAATGACAACCCAGTAGTCCTTGGCCAAGGCAGAATGAAATTAGAAAGGAGTTTCTAATTTGCATTATTTGGAGTTGTGCATTTAAGGATCGAAATACATATAATTGAATAAAATAAGACTTGACAGTAATTCCATGTCTTATATTTAATTGGGACATTGTATGGTGGAAGGATTGAATTGTACGGTAACTATTTACTCAAAGGTTCTTTTATGATTAATGTTGAAATCTATATTATCTGGAAAGTCGTTGATCGCTAGGGAGGCTTATCCCTATTGTAGAATAAATATTATTTATTTAAATAAATTAATAATTTAATTTATTTATTTAAATAAGATTAGAATTGTTCTAATTGATTTATTCACAACCGGTTTAATATGGAGAACCTAAAGGGTCACACCATAAAAGGAAGAATAATTATTTAAGAAGTTAATGACATAATCGTAAAAATATGTTAAGTATATTTAATTTAATCTATGGTGATAGAATAAATTAAATAGCTTAATATTTATTTTTTAATATTTTAGAAATATTAAATATAAATTAATAAGAGGAGTCTTATTAATATTATTACAATTATTATTATTATTTAATTCCTAAAGGAGTTTGGGAATTAATTAATAAAAGTACTCTCAAATATCCTAATAGGATTAGGAGGCAAATTAATTAAAAGAGTTTAATTAATTATCCCTAATAAGATTAGGGAGCTTAATTAATTAAAAGAATTTAATTAATTAAATAAAACCCAAATCCATTAATTGTTAAGGAGGGTTGCCCACATCTATAAATAAGAGGAGTCTTATTATGGGTGGGGAGAGGTTGACGTATTATTAGAATACGTAATTCCAATAGTTGGGAGAGTACGCCCCTTTTTCTATAGAGATAGAAAACTAGGGTTTGAGCCAAATACCCATCTTCTTGAATTCTTCTTCTTCCTTGGTGGATCACCTCTAAAGGCCAAACACTTGGGTGGCTAACGTTGATCAAAGGAAGGAACCAAACCCGGTGGATTCAAGTTGAACGCGAAAAGGATTGGAGGTGAACTTGTACCTGAGGAAGCTCGGATCTTCAAGGTTATGGTTCTTATTCTTTCTTTTTCGTTTAATTAATAATTCTGCAAAAAGGGTGATCCGGGTTTATGGTTTGTAAATTTTAAAACTCTGATTTTACACGCTTCCGCTAATTTTGCGTAATTTGATTGTGTTCATGAATATTACAAACCTAACAGGTGCAAGTTCCCTTCAGCACTATATCTAGTATTCCAGTCAGAAGTACTGTCTTTTCGAGGTAAGGGATATTATTTTTTTTGAAAATGATATTATTTCTTTCAATATCATTATGCCAGAATATTTGGAGTATTTTTCTTGTGAAATTCTCATCTTTTAGTGTCGGGGTTACTATTCACGTATACGGCACTATTCACATTACTACCCTATTCACGAATACGGCACTATTCACAAAAAAATTAAGTTTTTATTTTTTCTCCAAAATATCTATTATGGATACTAGCTATGATTGTATCCATGTTTTGGTCATCATTCTTGAATTTTACTCCACTATGATTATTTATGAAGTATTTTTAAACTTAGATTGCTTGAAGTACGAATCCTTAAAAATTATTCTTTTGTTTCACTGGATTCGTTTCTTTAAAAATATTTTTCATCATCCTCAGTCCTAAATGATGATATTACTGAATATCTTTGTCCTGTAGTGCAAAGATTAATGATTTTCTGATGAATATCTTTGGCCTGTAGTGCAAAGATGAACAGTTATTGAGATGAACATGACTAACTGATGAATATCTTTGGCCTGTAGTGAAAAGATGAATATTTGATTCAAGATTAATATTGATTGACAATATTTGTATTTAAACTCAAAATTTTTGTGTTGTCGTATTTTGCACGAAAATTATATTAATAAAGTTGTATTTGTACTAAATTATCACTATGTCTTTACCTTTGTCCTTCACAGCACCTCCTGCCACTTCATCCGTAGCTGAAAAGTTTTATTTAGCAAGGGTGAGCAACAAATTTTCTCCATAAGTTAAGATATATAATGAATGTATAAGAATAAGAACAACAGACTATCTATTTTAATAGAATGAAACCAAAGTTTGGGGAAACTTGAAATAGCGGAACAAATCATTATTTACTAACAAGTCTTCTCACATTCTCTGCAACACAATAATTCAATAATGAAATAGTACAACGCTTTCAAAGTTTCTACGATATTCAATTGAATAACAATTTAGAATTATTCTCCAAAGTTTAAGCTGAATGATCTCAAACGATCTTGAAATTATCTTCTTGAGTAACTATCAAAGATTTACTTTGATATACCCAAATACAAGATGGAAATATTTTCCAGAGTTATGCTGAGTGATCACAAAGGATCTAGAACTTATCTTCTCGAGTAATTATCAAAGATATACTTTGATATATCCAGGTGTATCAGATAACAATAAAGATTAAGGCATACCCCTCTACAAGTACTTAGAGCGGCCAACTCCTTGTACCATATATTATGCATAATACTTAAAAGCGTACAATGGCCAAATATACGATCAAAAATTCTCCCATTTTTATATTAAATGGTTGTTCTTCTCAGTCTTAGAATCAGAATTTAATTTAACAATGAAATACAATGATTTCAAAATCTAATCACTTCTCGATGTAGCCAAAATAATTGGCATCGATCTATCAATAACAATTAAATTCTCTTCTCGAATCTATCAAGTTCTAACAAATGTTCGTCTAGCCAGAATAATTAGCTAAGACATATCTCAAAATAATTCGATAATAAACAAGAATTATCTGTAATGTCAATAATAGCTTCTACAGATGTGAATATCCAATAAGAGCTATTCTCTAAGTATATATATTCTCGGAATCATTAATTCAGTTTGAATTAATAAACATGCACTAACTGCGAATAATCAACAATAAATTCTTGAACGTGGTCTAATAAAAAATAATTAACCACCAAAGTATTTAAACAGATATAACTCAAGGTTGAGTTAAGGTCGTTGATTATTGCTACACCATATACTTATCTGCGTTCGAAAGACCTATAACCAATAATATCAGTCTCATAATTAGCACAATAATTTATAACACAGATTATTGTAATTCACAATCAATCTTTCTCCTAGACACATCACCACATAGCCACATCAGTGTTTATAAACTATATAAACACTTATCAAGTCTAACTAGTTCGGTCTGGTTCGACTTTGGTCTATTCTCGGTGTTCTAGTCACTCTATCCGACAATTTACACATTTATTATCAATTAAACTCGATCTCTAAGCTTTAATATTATTTTAGATAAGTCAAATATCGTTTATAATATTTTTCGGAAGGTTTTAATAATTTATAAACAATTATTATAATTTCTAATAATTTTTCAAACACTGAAATCATTTTTCAATGATTTAAATATCAAATAATCTTATCATCATTAATATTTAATAATATAAAAATATTAATGACATACTTGTCAAAATATTTAAGTTATTATTAATAACATAAAATATTTTTAAATCATCAATATTCTAATTAAATAATTTTTAAAATAATTAAAATCATTTTTAAACCATCACCGTTAATATTTAAATATTAACGAATTTATCATAAAAATATTAAAAGTCATTAATTATAACCTACAATATTTTTAAATTATTTTTCTCATTTTTAAATGATTTTTAAATTAATAAAATCATTTTTTCTATCATTTATTTAATTTAATAATTAAATAAATCTAATATCATTATTATTAATTTATTAATGAGAATTCTCCAAAAATATTGAAAATTATATTTTATAATTTAAAATATTTTCTAACACTTTATTCTCATTTAAAATGATTTTTATAATATTAAAATAAATTTTCTCTAATTTATTTAATATACTAATTAAATAAATTAAATATCATTAATATTAAATTATTAATGAAAATTCTCCAAAAATATTAAAAGTTACATTTTATAAATAAAAGTATTTTTAAATATTTTATTCTTATTTAAAATGATTTTTATAATATTAAAATTATTTTTCTCTAATTTATTTAATACACTAATTAAATAAATTAAATTTCATTAATATTCAAATAATTATAAATATTAATGAAAATATCCCAATTTGTCAAAAGTTATTTTTCATAATTTAAAATAATTTTTAAAACCGTTTTTGTAATTTTTTAAAATTTATTTCTATTTTTAATTAATTTCCAGAAAATAGAAATTAATTAAACCGTTGCTATAGCCTATAGCGACACGTTCTGTAGTCTTAGTTGTTCTTGAGCCTGAAAGGCCGGTTCTTAAGGGTCATGGTTTGACCGCTTGTAATTCTCAATCCATACATGTTCTGGGCAATGTTAAACATTGACCATTTAGTGTTTATATAACACTACACGAATCAATCATCATCTTGGTCATACGACAAACCAACAAGAAGATTTGAGCCTCCAAACTTTCTGTCAGACAGTTCCTGGGTTTTCTAGAAACCCAAGCAGTTCGTGGTGCCTTATTGTGACTCGATTATTTCTATGATCTGGTCATGATTAATGTAGTCCCAAGGTTCTAATATGTAGTCCTTATGTCAAGGAACATATATATAACAACAGATTAGTCCAACAACAAAAGATTCACAAGTTATGACTCGGTCAAACCTCGTCAGAAAAATTGTTCATACTCTTTCTGGGTTTTCTAGAAATGCAAAATCAGTGCGAGTGGCCTACTTTGACCACCTGTTATGTTCGATCTGTTGATGTTTTAAGGGATCGAAAGGCCAAAATCTATAGTCTATATTACAGGCTACAACATGATTATAAACAAATCATCATAACATCTATAGTTTGACATATATAGGCCTTGCAAAGTCTTGTTAGATGCTGCTTAGGGATTTTTGGGTTACCCAAAAATTGCCCGTTCATGGTCAGTCAACCGACTTTGACCTTAAATAACTTGTAATCTGGACATGAAATGGCTGTGCTTCCACTTTTAGATTACAGTCCTCATGTCAGACTACCAATCCAAAACATAAAACAAGAAAAATCATAAACAGAGATGAAGATGTGGCTACTGACATTATCTTGTCAGACCACAAAAATTTTCTTGAGTAGTTTTTGAAAAACATCAATTTAAAGCCTTTTGATGTTATGGATCTATGATAGAGCCTCATAGATCATCATAAAACATCTTCTAGCACATTATTAAACACATAAAAACAAAATTTTTCTTATCATGTAAGATTAAAATCAAGTTAGGAATTTTTACCTTCTTTGCCCAAAGCATTGATCTTGCCTTAACAATCTGATCAAGATGTTTTAGAGGGATATAATGTGACTGATATACTTAAGGAATTCAGAGGTTTAGGTGAGAGAGAAGTGATTTGAGAGTTTGAGAGAAAAATGACCAAATGAGTACACTTTCTTTTACTCCAATCTATATATACTATGATATAATACATTAGATCTGATGTTGCTGTCAATTGGAGGCTGATTTACTGAGATTTTTAGTCACAAAGTCAACTTAGTTGGTCGACAACTAAAGGTCTTGGCAATTTTTACAAGTTAACTAATTAAGAATGTAAAAAGGGCATTTTGGTCATTTGCATTATTTTTTTTAATGGCAGTCTTGACTTTTGTCCAAACCCTTTGGGTTTAACCCTAATGTTCTAACCCTTAGATTTTATAACTTTAGTTTTTTAAGATTTTCAAATTAGAGTTTGTAAAATAGAAAATTAAGATAACTAAAATATTATTAGGGTTTTCTAATTATATTAGAGTTTCCTAAATCATAATAAAGTTTAATAATTACGTTAGCCATGCTAATTAGGTTTAGAGTTTTGTAATTAAGGGTTTAGGATTCCCGAATATGAAATTAGGATTTTTTGGCTTTCGTTTAGGGTTCCTAACTATACGTTAGAGTTTCTAAACCTGAGATTAGGGTTTCTAATCCTTTATTTGGGTTTACTAATTTTAAACCTTATCCGATCAATCATTGATCAATAATTCTATACACTACAAACACGCACTTATCAATACAATAATTTTAATTGTATTTTTTATCGAATCCTTATCCAGAATTAGGGTTAGGGTTTCTAAAGCTGTTTAGCACAACTCTACTCTTATGTTTCAGTCAATACAAAAATTGACCACTTCTCAAGACTCGCATCACAGATACACAACACAATATTAACAATCAATCTTAATATTAAATATAAAAAATTATTCATAAAATTTGGATTATTCGAAATCTCGGGTTATCACATATTGTCGTATGTATACATGCCACGGTACATAGATGAGCTAGTTATTGGCGTCATCGTGGCAGTGAGAGCTCTCAGGGATGGTAACATCATTGTACCAATGATCATAGCATAGACGCTGATGTCAGCTACATATTGCAACACTTACCCCGCATGAGTATTCACAGGAAGTTCGGTCATGTTGTACGTGTGGTATATGTCACACTTGAGACCGATTGGCACTCTCAGACGGCACGGGTATTATTTCACCCATGAAATAGCTATGTCGTACTCCTTTTAGCCTATGGAGTGTACAGATCCAATATCTTGGTCCATTTTCCTAGTAGGGATCGGAGATTCGTTTGATATATTGTCGTGTACAGGGCTCAGCTCACCCTAAAGCTTCATCACTCATTCTTCGGGCATGGATTATCTCCCTATAGCTGGTTTGAGGGGTATGACTACTTACCACCCCCTGGCTGTGATGTGTCAGTTTGACCAGTTCTAGGAATTCCATCCTTTTTAGGGGGCATTGAGTCAGCGTTTAGCTTCTTGCCACTTATGAGCAGAGGATAGATCTAGGTTGTACGCCTGTTGGGATCAGTGTGAGCTAGCTAAGCTTTCAATTAGCCATCTGGGTTGTTCTGCAGAGTATTCCACATGGATGGAGACAGAGACGACATTAACTATGGCAGTATCCACAGTGCAAGGGATTTATTTTGACAATGGGGAGCCTATGGAGGAGACTCATATTCCCACCGAGGAGGATTTGACTACCAGGTTGCCAGTAGTTGTGATGGATTCTCCCAATACGAGTGCTAATGTGATTCAGCATTCAGCACAACACTTAGAGTACAGTCTTCATCTGATGACCTTTGAGAGAGATCATGTTAGGGCCTTAATGTTGACAGCTCTTGAAGGGAGAAATGCTGCTTTATTGGAGAGAGATGAGGCTAGATCAGCCAGAGATGCATTGATTGTAGAGCGGGATGCTGCCCTATCTGTTCGGGATGTGGCCGTCACCGATAGTACTTCAGTGAGATCCCTTATGCCTGGCATCCTTGTCGATATGAGTGCATACATTGATGAGCATCATGCCACCATGTAGTTAGCCTCAGATCTGCTAGCTCGTGTAGATACCATTGGGCAGGAGCTTGCAGCGTTACCTCCTTCTTCGGAGAGGGATGCTATGTTAGATCTGATAGTCCGCATACATACAGATCCGTAGATAGACTTGTATTTTCCTGTACAAACTAGTTTAGTCATTTTGTCATGTACAACACATATGTATATATAAAACAACATTACATATGGCAAGAAAATATATTTTGATTCACCTCCCTTTTAGTTGTACCTTAATACTTACTTGATATTTGCATATTTCTTTAGGACTTGTGATTTTGATGCATTCTGAATTCATCCTTGTTGTGTGAACATTGAGACGTTATAGAATCTTTCAGAATGGATCATTGATCTATATGTATCCCTACCCTCATTGGTGTCTTGGGATTGGTTTATGTATGTAGATGTGTATAGGAGTGTGACTTTTCCTCTCTGAGATTGACCAACCACAGATGGTCGCCAGTACTTCTATTTAAGAGGAGTCTAGTTAATTCCATCTCTTATGGATTGGTGTTGCTCTTTGAGTCATAACCGCAGCTTAGATGGTCGTCGAATCTCGTATTTATAAGGAGAGGTCAGGTAGTTCCATCCCTTTGGTTTGAAGCTGATGAAATGTGGTGGATTGAAGTTTGATCCCAGTACCAGATGACAAGTCTTTGTGTTTTGGTAGGGGTTTAGACCGAACCATAAATGGCTGCCTACGTACTCCTATTAAAGAGGAGATCAGGTCTGCGTAGTTTGAACCTGGTGTAAGAGGTTCAACGCTGAATGTAAAAGGGTGTAGGAATGTTTTTGTTGTTTTTGTTTTTGTAGAGAAAGGGCAGAAATGTTTTTGTTGTTTTTATTTTTGTAAAGAGAAGGTAGGAATGTTTTTGTTTTTTTTGTTTTTTTATTGCGATCGAGCCATATAGAATATGGTTGCCTACGTACTCCCGAGTATCAAGGAGATCAGGTCGACGTAGTTCGCCCCTCAGGATGAATTGCAGTCGAAGAAAAGTTTGAATCCCATATGTAGGCTAAACTGTGGGGAAAGAAAGTTTGATCCCATGTTTGGGACAAACTACAGGTGTGCAAAAGTTTGATCCTAAGTTCAGGACAAACTACAAGTGTGAAAAAGTTTGATCATATGTTCAGGACAAACTGTAGGTGTGAAAGGTTCAATCCCTGGTGGGATAACCAAAATTGTATGAAAGGTTTGAAATAAAGTGAAATCAGGCTGCTGGCTTGAAGAATAAGTTTCCCTGAGGAGCAGAAGGGTATGAAGAAGATTTTGTATGTAAGAAAGGGTTAGAAAACCTGAATGACTGGTGATCTGATGATCCAAAACCAGGATGCTTGCTTGATGGTAACCATAGACATAGTATCATTTCACGGTGTCCGATTTGATAAGTTGTGGAAATTCATCGCCGCCCATTTCTTGTAATCTGATAGCGCCTTTTGTCAATACCTCCTTGACAACAAACGCCCCTTCCCAGTTTGGGGCGAATTTTCCCTTGGATTGATCTTGGTTGTCAATGATCTTCTTCAAAAACAAGTTATGTTGTTTAAATTGTCGTAGCCGAACTTTTTTGTTGTAGGATCAGACGATCCTTTGTTGATATAACTGACCATGGAAGATAGCCATGATTCGCCTTTCGTCTATTAGAGACAATTGATGATATCTGTCTTGTACCCATTGGTCTTCATCCAGCTGAGCGTCCATCAACACCCTGAGGGATTCTATTTCCACCTCTATATGGAGAACTACTTCCATACCATAGGCTAATGAATAGGGGGTTGCCCCAGTAGAAGTAAGCATTGAAGTTCTGCAGGCTAATAAAGTCAGAGGCAAGAGATCAGGCCATCCTTTGCGATTGGCAGATATCTTCTGCATGATCTTCTTGATGTTTTTATTAGTTGTTTCAGCAGTACCATTCATCTTCTTGATCTTCTTGATGGTTGATGTTTGATGTGAAATTTACTGCTTAACTCCTCCATCATTTTATTGTTGAGGTTCTTAGCATTGTTTGACACAATTACCTCTGGTTGTCCATATCGACAAATGGCATTATTTTTTATGAAAGCAATGATGACTTCTTTTGTAACCCTGGGGAAGGAGGCTAATTCTACCCACTTGGTGAAGTAGTCGATCATGGTGAAGTAGTCGATCATGGTGAAGATAAACCGATGCCCATTACTAGTTTTGGGCTCGATGGGCCCGATCATGTCTATTCCCCATATTGAGAAGGGTCAGGGTGAACTCATATTATTGAGTTCCCCTAGAGGGGCGTGGATAGCATTCCCATGAATTTGGCATTAGTAGCATCTATTGACGTGATCATCACAGTCAGCTTTGAGAGTAAGCCAGTAATGCCCCGTTCTGATGATCTTCTTAACAAGTAAGGGTCCGCTCATGTGTGGGCCATATACTCCACCATGGATTTCATCCTTGAGCCTCTAAGCTTGGTCTTTGTCAAGACATCTAAGGAGTCCTAATCCCTCATCTCTTTTGTAGAGTGCATCTCCGCTCAAGTAGAATTTCATAGTCAATCGATGGATCCGCCCTTTTTCAGTTGGGCTCACCTCAATGGGAGTAGATCAATATCATAGGTACTCCTTGATATACTAATACCAAGGGTGTTAGATGGGAGGTAGCTCATTCGATACTTCTCTAACATAATTCCCATAGGTTGGAGCCTTTTATAGGGCAAATGGGATGTTTGGCATGTTTTTCTTGTCATGTATGTTGACCAAGGAGGCCAAAGTTTCTAGCGCATCCACAAAAGCATTCCTACTACGAGGAATGTGGAAGAAGTTTACTTCTTCGAACTCCTAAGCCATCTGTAAAACTTGCCGATGGTATGGCAGCAAATGTAGTTCCTTGGTTTTATAGATTCCCGTGGTTTGTTTGATTACCAACTCCGAATCTCCAAATACAGTTAACCGTCTGATGCCTATTGAGTGAGCAAGTTTTAGCTCCATGATACAGCCTTCATACTAGTTTGTATTGTTGGTGCTGACAAACTGCAATTTAACGGCGACATGATACTGCTCCCCTGTACTGGATACTAGAATTGGTCCAGCTCCAGAACTTCCATGTTAACTGCTCCATCAAAATACATTTTCCATTAATGTTATGCAACGTACTGATGGTGTTGCTGAATTGCCATGACCCCTTCATCGGGGAAGTATGTTTCTAAGGGTTTGTAATCCCCTGCGGGTGCGGCGGCCAGTTGATCCACAATTCCTTGTCCTTTAATATAATTTTGCGTCACGTAGACGATGTCAAATTGTTGCAAAATCAACTGCCATTTTGACAGCCGACAATTCAGTATGTGTTTACTGAACATGTATTTATGAGGATCCACGCGGGATATAAGATGTGTTGTGTGACCATGGAGGTAATGTTGTAACCTCATGGAAGCCCATGCTAAAGAACAACAAGTCTTCTCAATCAGAGTGTACTTGTGTTCAGTGTTGCTGAATCTTTTGATGAGGTAATAGATAGCTTACTCTTGGCCTCTATCATCTTTTTGTCCCAGCATGCAGCCCATGGCATTATCGTAAATGGAAAGGTCCATGAACAGGGGAACATCATCCATGGGAGGTACCAAAACAGGAGCGTTAACCAACTACTCTTTGATTATAAGGAAGGTTTTCTAACACTCATCATTCCATTTCATGGAGGAGTTCTTACTTAATAGCTTGAAGATGTGCTCACAGGTTGCTGTGAGTTAAGAAATAAACTTGCTAATGAAGTTGATTCTTCACAAAAATCCCCGTATTTCCTTCGTTATCTGAGGAATGGGCATTTCCTTGATGGCCTGGATTTTGGTGGGATCCAGCTCAATCCCTTTGTGGCTGACTAGGAAACCTAGCAACTTGCCTGATTTAACACCAAAGGCGCACTTGGCTGGATTCAACTTCAAGTTGTACTTATGCAACCTATTGAAAAGCTTCCTGAGATGGTCTAAGTGGTCCTCCTCCCTTCGGGATTTGAAAATGATGTCATCCACGTAGATCTCTATCTCTTTGTGCATTAGTTCGTGGAGCTCCGGCATTGATGAGGTGAAATGACAATCATCTATAACAAAGGGTTCCCCAAGGCGTGATGAAATAAGTTTTCTCACGATCCTCCTTAGCAACCATAATATGATGATACCCTGCGAAGTAATCAACAAAGGAGTACATGTCGTATTGAGCAGTATTATCAATGAGAATGTGGATAAATGGCACGGGAAAGCTATCCTTAAGGAAAGCTTTGTTCAGATCCCAGTAATCCACATAAACTAGCACCTGTCCTCCTATTTTAGGCATGGGGACTATGTTTGATAACCATTTATGGTATGTATACACCATGATGATGCCCGTTTAAAATTGTTTCACAATTTCTTCTTTAACCTTTAAACTCCACTCAGGTTTCAATTGCCTGATCTTCTGCCTGACTAGCTTGAATCCCTCTTTAATGGGAAGGCGATGAAGGACAATGTCTGTGGACAAACCAACCATGTCTTCATGAGACCATGCAAACACATCCTGGAATTAGGTTAGTAGTGTAACCATGCCATTCTTTTGGTTTGGAGTGAGGTCTGAACCAATCTGGATTAGGTTATGGTTTTCTAAGGTTCTGAGATTGAAATATGTGGTTTAATCAAGGTTAGTTATAGGTTTGTCTTCGACCCATTCCTTGATCTCCTAAGGTATCTCAATGTCATCTTGTATTTCCATCAAGTCTGAGTCTAACATTTCATCAAAGTTACAGTCCTTGCATCTTTGCACTACGGGCCAAAGATATTCATAAGAAAATCAACCATCTTTGCACTACAGGCCAAAGATATTCAGTAATATCATCTTTTAGGACTGAGGATGATGAAAAATATTTTAAAGTAAACAAATCCAATGAAACAAAAGAACAAATATTAAGGATTCGTACTTTAAACAATCCTAGTTCAAAAATACTTCATAAATAACTATAGTGAAGTCAAATTCAAGAATAATCAAAACATGGATACAATCAAAGCTATTATCCATAATAGATATTTTGGACAAAAAATGAAAATTTAATTTTTCTGTGAATAGTGCTGTATTCGTGAATAGTGTCGTATACGTGAATAGTATCGTATACGTGAATAGTAACCCCGACACTAAAAGACAAGAATTTCACAAGAAAAATCTTACCAATATTCCGGCATAATGATATTAGAAGGAATAATATCATGTTAAAAAAATAACATCCCTTACATTAAAAAGATTGTACTTCTAGCTGGAATACCGGATATAGTGATGAAGGGAACTTGCACCGTATAGCAACATTCAAAGTATCAAAATACTCACAAGTATACACTCGATAATATAGAAAGAGAAAGAGAGAGAAAACTTCAGTTTCTGGTGTGATTTTCAATTCTAACCTAAGTACCCTATTTATAGGAAAATGCTTAGAACACCAAAGTAGAAAATTTAATAAAATATTAATATTATTTATTTTTATTCCCACGCCCACATTTAGAGATCTGAATTCAGCCATTTCAACAACCAATGAGGCACATCAAACATATCAAAAACGTTTTTCTTTTTAAACAAATTTAAAACTTTTGAAAAATAATTATTTCGGAACTTCAGAACTTTAATAATTCATAATAAATATCCCTTTTATCAGAAAAATTCGAACCTCATGTTCTTTCCATAGGAAATTCCATTCCCTACAACTTTGCAGAAGAAAGTTTTTCCAAATTCCGAACAGCAATTGACCAAAATTCACAAACGGGCGATTTTACAAGCTATAATTAAATTTTAGTCAAGAAATGGGGTCCACAAACATGAAAAATATGTTTTAAACATTTATTGAAACAAAAATACTCTTCCTCCTCATTTATTCATATATCTCACATTCATTGAAAAATATTACCATTATTATATTATTAAAATATAATAATATATTTAAATAAATTATTTTATCAGAAGAGATAAAATATCAATTTTTAACAATTGTCACATTAAAAATTTTCTCCATCTATATCCACATAAAATAAATATTTCCCTTATCATATAAATCAATAATTAATTATTTACAATTAATATTACAGAATCATAATACTGACAACCAGGCAGTTCCTAGGAAAGATGGGGCTTTCTAATAAGAATTTTTTCTTACTGGCGCGCAATTAGGTGACCAATCCTCTCCTTAGACAGAACTTTCTAGACATTGCCAATAATGTTATCTAATAATATTATTCAAATAATATGAATTATTGATTTGATAATGAAAATATTGTGTAGTGATAATTATTGAAACAACAATAATTTAAAATATCAACGTAGCAATTATTGAATCAATAAAATAAAATATTAAACAGTAAGTACTGTAACAATTATTGAGTAGTGCCTTCTTACGTAAGAATCAATAACTGATGCAATACTGTGTGCTACTATGTTTTAACCACTAGGTATTCCAACAGTATTAACGATAATAACTATGCAGTTATTTATAAACAACTTATACTTGTCGTTTTCTTCATCCAATAGTTTTCCGTTATGGGTCCCACACAAGGCTGCGCCGTCGTACGAATATTCTCCGACAGTAAAAATATTCCACGACCAAACGAATATTCTCCGATAAAAATGAATATTTTATAACCACTTGCATATTTGAAATATTTGCGCTTTTTACCCATAACTAACCACATTAATTTAATCAACCCTTACTATTTCAAAATAATAAATAGAGAAAATTCAATTTCATTAATAATAAGTTGGGGTCTTACAGAAGATACCTTTCACCTCATTGCATAATCTTCCCAGACTCTGAATCAGTCAGACTCAACCTCGTTTCACAACCATCAGTAGAAGCCTTATAGGATTTTTGGGTGCGGAGCTCAACTTTCACCGGATCAACACTGAAGGAACAAACTTTGAGGAGGCGAGGCCCACCAGGCCTAGCTTTAGTAGTTTATTAAGAAAAAAAAGAGAAAAAAGAATAAAGAGAGAAGAATGAAGAGAAAGAGGGGCCCAGATTTGGTAGTTATATACCACTTTTGAGTTGTCCGATCATCTATCTTATACATCTTGAGAGTCTAGAGTGATATAGATAGAATCCAAGCCAAAAGAAGCTTGTTTCATTGCTCCCAAAGGTGAAAAAGACTAACTTTTGTTCATTTCAATTGTAAATCTTCTTCTATATCTAGATCTATTCAGATATAACATTTATTAACCGTTAGACTTGTTTTTTACATATATTTTGTGTAGTAGTTGGTAGATCTAGAGATTTTACCTGTTGCTTTATACATATATCGTTAAAAATCAAGTTATTTGACTAGATCTAACCAGATCTAGCCCTTTAACTGGTTATGGAGCTTGAAGCCTAACCCATATGCTAGATCGGCTTAGATCTACGCTAGATCTGGTCTTTTAAATGCTTTTGGTCAGTCACAGTCACCCCGTGAAGCCATATATCTATATCTAGTGGTGAAGAGGTCCTAATGGCTAATGATAAGGATTCTAAATGACGAATCACCTACTCTCGAGTCTAAGATACATTGTATATACATATTTAAGTATGTTAATGTGAACCTATGAATCCCGATGTTGAGATCTAATGATCGGATTTTAAATAGATTCCTATAATGGACTTTTTGTTTATAATGTAATGTTTAAATAACGCAAAATCATTGTACATGTAATATTGGATCTTAAAATGAGTTTGAGGGGTTCGTACCGAGGAGTCAGACTTAAGATATTGATAGTAAAAACTTATGATTGCAGGATTTCGAGTCTATCGAGATGGCTTTCATGCTCGATGATAGCTCGACCCTTTTTAACGCTTTCTTGCATGCATTATCACCCAAAACGATTTTTAAATCAAAATCACAAAGAGCTTTCATAAATAATAAAGAGATTCAGGAATAGATATATTCAGGTCTAATAAATGGAAGTATCAAAGGAACTCAATTCCTATTTGACAAAGGATTCAAAAATCTTGTTTTCCAAAATTTCATTTTTGTATATATATATATATATATATATATATATATATGTTCTAAAATGAACTTTTATCTAAATCGAATCCTTTGTGCATAGGTCCAAAGAGGTAAAACACTACTTTCAAAATAATTTCATATACCTAAAGTTAATAATTGAAAGTATCAAAGCATCTCGATTCCTAATTGACGAAGAATTTGAAAACCTTGTTTTCTAAAACATCATTTCAATATACTTTTGTCTAAATTGAACTTTTCTTCAAATTAAATTTTTCGTGCATAGGTCTAAAGAGGTACAACACTACTTTCAAATAAATCAAAACAAAGCTTAGAATAAACCTTAAAATAAACACACACACACACACACACACACACACACACACACACTCTATGCATGGGAAATCAATAGGATGCAGTAACATTGGTTTTACCGAAATCGGGAGGTGCCTAACACATTCCCCTCACTTAATCAAACCCTCGAATTCCATGAATCTCGAATTTCAGACCAATATGACGGAGTCACATATTGGGCCATATTGCGAAAACTTTCAAATCCGGATAAGTTGGTACATCCTTTTGAATTCATACCAACTGGTGACTCTGTCTCATTCGACCCAATCATTAAAATTAAATCTTTTCAAATTTGTCGACACTCATGTCGATCTTTTCCTAAATCTTTCTCCTTTAAATGAATTAACCGGCATATCAAAATACAAAGGGTAGAAACATATACATTTAGGAGAACATAAAAATTTCCCGGCGTTGACACATAATTGAACTAAAAACTTTCGCAATGTATAACATGACCTTAATTTATATGATAGACAATGTAAAATGTGTTTGTTGGAATAGTATCTATAAGAACCATTTCCTATGAATATATATATATATATATATATATATATATATATATATATATATATATATATATATGGAGCATGATTTATAACATGTATTTGTTATACATACTTATAGGCAATGCGCATCGATACCATTGAAAACAAAAAAGAACAACCATGATTAAAAATTGAAAATCGACGTCTGCTGCTATTAATAGCAGACCATAAAAAACACCTAATCAAAATAAGGGTTTGGTTTTACCAATAAATGTTTAGGGTTTATTAACTATAGTTTAGAATTTATTAACTAAAGGTTAATAAACCCTAAACCCTAAACTTTTGATTAATAAACCCTAGACCCTGATTAATAAATCTTAAACCCTGGTTAATAAACTCTAAACTCTAGTTAATAAATCTTAAACATTTATTGGTCAAGTTAAAACTTTTATTCTAATTAGCGTTTGTTACTATTAGTAGTGTATGGTATGTGTTTTTTTACTGTCCGCTACTAATAGTAGCAGACGTCGATTTTCAATTTTTAATTCTAGTTGTTCCTTCTTATTTTCTATAGTATAAATGTTGTATGTCCTATAAGAATCCATTATAAATACATGATATGAATCATTACATATATATATATATATATATATATATATATATATATATATTCAACTTCAACAAAAAAATATTGATTAAGGTAGGAGAAAGGTATGAGCTAGTCCAAACATGACAGGACAACTATGAACAATCCCTGTACACATTAATAACTAAGAAGAGTAATAACAATACTCCATCTCTCCCACACAAATAGTTTTACTTAATAAATATTTAAATCTTAAGAATATATTTTATTTTAATGAAAAATAAAGATATCATAGAGAATTTATAACTAGTGTACCTCATAGCTTAAATATGTCAATCTCTGATTTAATACATCTATCTCTAGATTTCTTTAGATAAATATTATCGTATGTATATAAAGAATGTACAAAAATATTAAAACATATAATTTTTTTATATATGATTTAGTGATGTATATCAATGACTTTATACTAATGATTATTCAATAAATTCACATAGTAAATAGGTCTTTATTTTATAAGGTTATGACAATAGTCCTAAACAACTTCAAACTAAATAAAATTCTATATTAACTCATATTTTTGTATTATCTTTCTATCCGTATGGCTCTAAATAAAATTCTATATAAACTCATATATTTATATAATCTTTCTATTCGTATGGTTAAATTTTATCAAAACATTAGGGCATATAACTTTGATACTCTAAAAGGTACGTCACCCGGACCCTTTATTCTTTTTTATCCCTGATTTATTAAGTATTTATTTTAATGGTAACATAATAATAAAGACAGACTATTTGGGGAACGGGTGTCAACTATTAGTTGATGTTGAGATAAATAGAAATATGTATATACATGTATATGCATATGGGACAAGAGCACTAGAAGAATATACGAGAAGGGTAATACCCATGCATGTGTTAGCTGCTTCTCTTTCATTATGTTTTGTATCTTTCCTTCTGTTTAATTTCTAGCAATATAAAGCACATGCAACAGCACATGCCAGCTTTTAGGCTCCTTTTCTATTCAGCCCCTTGGCTCAAGATGGTGACTTCATCAATAAAGAGAACAATAAGAACTATAAAGTACTGTTCTTTGGGTCTATATGGCTAAACATCTTAGCACACTCAAGAATAGGACCAGGCATGGACACAAGATTTATGTTTAGTCGGGGATTTGTTACATAACATATTATAAAAAGTTAATATAAATTCAATATAATATAGCGATAATTATATGAATAAATGTTATTCCCTCCATTCCAAATTAATTGCTCAGTTTTAATTTTTTTTAAGTCAAATTGATTATTTTTAGAATTAATAATTAAGCATATATAAATATATTTCTAAAATTATAAAAATTGGGGTTAGTAATAAATTGTATATATTTTCTTTTATTTATAATCTCTTCACCTATATATATTTTAGCAAAAATAGTAAAAAGATTAATTTTAAAAATAGTCAATTTGACTTTAAAAAATTAAAACTGAACAATTAATTTGGGAGGGAGGGAGGGAGGGAGGGAGGGAGGGAGGGAGGGAGTATATGTTAAACACAGTGACATAAGATACAAAAAGATTGTAACTGACTAAATATAATGGGAACCAAATTTGTATAAATTTATTTGATAATATATAAACCAAGTGAGGACTAATGAACAATAAGGTGTATAGACCAATAAAGGAAAAAGAAAAAGCTTGTAGGGACGGTGACCCCAGTTGAACCCTCCTCCTCCTATATTTTATAACCATCTATTTATTCCTATATTTTATAACGATCTATTTATCAGAATGTATTTTATAACCGAATAAAAATTACATATAGAACAATACATGAAATGAAACATCACATTGAAAACAATGCATAGGATGAGACAACAAATGAGATAAGAGGATGTGACAACAGATTTGAATTCCCTTTTCTAGGCTTGAAAATAAATCTTCTTGAACCAAAGATAAGCCATTTGAGAAAATTTATTAGGTTGAGGATTTGGGGGGATAGAAGGGGGGGAAACAGTTGTGTTGGTTGAATGTTCTTATGAATAATAGGCATTTGGTTCAATTTTGACATGTAACTGAAACATAGACATAATTTTCTGACATTTCTACACACTGGACTTCAATCAGATATTGATATACAAACTAGAGCACAAGCAGAATCATTAGCGATGTTATTGTTCTACTGAGCTAACTAGTTGCTCTTTAAGTTTTCCATTTGAACATTTTCGAACTGAATGTTGAAATACACAACGTAATTTTCATCCCTCAAGCTAACTAAAGGTTGCAATAGAAAGTTCCTAGTCGCTCTTTCACCACAAAGCTAATAGGGTCATACTAACTAATTCATGTAGACACTCGAAATTTTCTGCCTACTTGTTACTAACATTGCAAGAATTGTGGAATCTTCTTTCAGAGATAACCCTGGAAAACAACTCAGTTTAATCCCGAAAATACAACTGGAAGTTCAGTTTCAACCCCGGAAAACACATCGGGAGTATCATTTCCCCATCTCGGAGATAACCCCGAGGAAAGTAGTGCAAATATCGGAAATTTCATCGGAGAAGACCGATTCATCTTAGAGATAACCCCGAGATATTTAGTCTCAGTCCCGGAAACAACTCTGGAAAAGATAATGTCAACCTTGGAGATAACCCCAAGGAGTACAGTGGCAGTTCCGGATATGACCCCGGAAATGCTTATTTCAAATACATGCAGTCAGCTTCAACCTCAGAACTCATACCGAGACACTCAATTCATAAATCTGGAGATAACCCCAGGAGGACAGGCACACCTCAGAGACAACCCTGAGGACATTCAACACTTGTAGCAGCCCAATCTCAGAGATAACCCTGAGCAATGTCTGCTTTATCAGCCAAAACCAGAGATAACTCCGGTGAAGGGCAAAATCGTCAGATTGCCACCTGAACCTCACATGGCGTCGTCTCAACAAACAAACATTCAACATACATTCCACACAACAATGTCCCACGAGAACCAAGGAGTTGCAATCTTGAGTGACTACTACGCAAGGCAGCACACCGGATAGAATTTGAAGTCTGAAGAGATAGTGTGGCACCCCCAAATCTAGGTACTTTATTCCCACAAGATTTGGTACTCACTATTCAAACATTCATATTATCTACCCAAATAAAATAATATTTGAATCATAAACCTCTCCATTAAATAGGGTTACAATATTAAGTTCCAAAACATCCCAGGTTATTTAACCTTTAAACGTCATTCAAATGTGAAATTAAATTATTACATAACTTCATTAAAATAAAGTCTAAGATCATCATAATAAAAGTCTAACATCGTAATCATAATCAAAATTAAAAGTCTTCATCACTTGTATATTTTTCCCTTTCCTTTGCTAGACGAAGGTTCATCTACCTTCTCCTTTTTAGCTGTAATGAGTTTATAAATATGCAAGAGTGAGCAAAACAATTGCTCACTAATTATAACAATGAATCAACAGGATTATAATAATAATAACTGCCAATAATAAGCTCATCAAGACTGAATAGTACTCTAACAATGATAATCAGGAACTGAAATCCAAAATATGGAATAAACATAACTGAGGGTCATAAGACCATGAACTACGTCCACAATTGCGAGTAATCTTTCAACCCCAACTTTAACAGTCATACGACTATAAAGACTCCTCGTACTTAGGGGGATCAGCCCTTTGTACAATGTATTGTGCACAAACATTTTAACGTTACGCGTAAGTTAACCCCTAATAATAATAGGGTTGTTCATCTCAGTATTTAGAGTACAAGTTCGCACCAAAGAAAGTTTGGTTTGGATAAGCTTTCAAGGGTAATTTGAAGTTCAACGAACATCAACTAGAGGACTAGTTGAATCAATAGTGTTTGATAATCACAACAGATGTTTAATAACAATATAACATAGAACAATTGAGAATTATAAATGAACTAACTATAACTCATGCTTGAAACAACTATAGAGCATAAGTATTTAATAAAATGAAGAAGATGGTAAACCTTTGCTTGATCAATAAATTAGTTAAGGCTAGAATCTTATAACATTAGAAATGAAATTACTGAACATACATTAACTGGTAGCAAGATAGAAACTATAAACTTGCCCAACGTGGTATTAAGTTCAAGCAAGGAATAAAAACAGTTCAAAAAATAAAGACAAGAGTTCAAACTGTGTTCATTATGCAAAACTGTAACTTAAGAAAACTTACTTAACTATAAACAAGTTAGAATAAATCCACAAAATTAGGATTTAATAACATTAGAGTTAAAGTTAGTTCGAATGAACTAGGACGATTGATTTGTTAGATCAACAGTTGAAATAGAAAGCTTGCTCAATCAAAGAATAAAGCTTCATAATGTAATAATGGAACTAGCTCAACGAAAATAAAGAATTAAAAAACTTGCTCACTGTAAATATAGAGTTAGAAAACTTGCCTTGAGCGTAAGCTATAAAGTTAAACTCACGATACCTACACATAATTTTAGAACCATAATACCTATTAGATATGCTAACATGTTCATGACCATTCACATTTCAGAAACTCTAAGTGTTTTACTTCGCAACACTTATCTAACTTTCATTATGTATACCAAACTATCACATAACGCATTCTCGATTTATTAATCAATTTTAAAATTTTGAATTCATAAACTACATAACATGACTCTATTTAACCTTGTTGTTACATGATTCTCACATTCCATAACCTTAAGCTAAGCTACAATGAACAACCAAAGTCTGCAGAATAAATAGACTTCACTGTCTGAAAATGGGAACTCGCGTGGCCGCGCGAGTTTTATATGGGAATGTCGCGCGCCCGCGCGACAGCTGCGACACATTTTCATAAGCCAACTAACACGAATATCACCCATCAAACAGTGATATCAACACGTAAAATAAATATACAACTATCATAAACATGATTTCTCACATTGACAACCAATTGGAATAATTTAACACCAACTAAAACTATTTTAATTTCTCAAAATTCATATTTTTCATATAAAACTCAATATTTTTAATATTCATCCAAAAATTAACACCGTGATTTCAAAACATGGCCAAATCATCTCATTCAAATTTCATTAAGCTCATTTGTTAATGAACTACCATATACAAGTGTAAATTTATAGTTTCACACCCGTATTGGCCACTATAATTGAAAATTACTCAAGCCATATGAAGAACACATATACTGTCAAAATTTTCTTTCACTGTTAATCGAAAATTAACATGCGATTACCCTATTTGACATAAATTCTAGCATTATAAACATATACAATTGCAATTACCAGCTATATAAATCCACAATTAACAGTTATACATATTAATAATTTTGCAAATTGAATTCACAGACTTAGAAGGTTTACGGCGTAAAATTTTTGATATGCATATTCATATATAATTAGGGAAAATACCTTCAACTAGTGTGATAATTCCTTGCAATTGCAGACAATCCTTCACAATCTCTCTCAAGCTTTCTCTCAATTTCTCTCAACTCTCACTTCTCTAAACTCTAGGCTAGCAAATAAGCAACTAATAATACTAGTATGCGAAATAACAAAGATATAAAACTGATATGGCCATAATAAACCTAATCAGTTATAACATATAACGTATATATTATAAATATATTACATTTATTATTTAAATTATTTTATTTATATTATTAAATTTAAATTTCAAAAATTAAAAATATCAAAAGCCATAAGGCTTGTTTTGAAAACCATTTAAATTTTAAAGAATTAAAATACTTAAGCCTTGTTCGGCAAAAACTATTTTAAAGAGTTTTTAATTTAATTTAATAAACACTTTAGTTTATAAACTATAATGTACATATTATTTTCATATCCAACATTAACCCCTCAAATTAATCACATACTATATTTTAATTAAATATAGCCTTTTAGAAAATATCACCAAATTATAATTTTCATTAAAACTTTATTTAATAATTTAACATATCATCTAAAGTATTAAATCAACATAACAACATAACACCTCACGTAATAATACAAATCTCTAAATTATAAATTAATTTAATTTAGAAAATTCCCTTTATATACATTTAGATTCATCAACTATCACATCAATAAAATATTCATTTAACAATAAACACCTCAAATAATATGTATATAACTCAATAAATATTTAAATTATAATTTAAAATTTTGGATCGTTACATCCTTCCCTCCTTATAAGGATTCTGTCCCCATATTCACAATTTAAACAATCAAATCATCACATTTTCCCCTACTTACAAAGATTGTGTCCCCATAATCGAAGACACAGACTAAACAAATAACTCAGGGTAATTCTTCATCATTTTCGCCTCGAGTTCCCACGTAGCCTCTTCGACATTGTGGTTTCTCCATATCACATTTACAGAAGGTATCTCTTTATTCTTGAGCACTTGTTCTTTCTTCTCGACTATCTGGATGAGAATCTCTTCGTAAGACAAATCTTTACTGAATTGCAATGGTTCATACTCAATCACATGTTTGTAGTCGGATTTATACGGTCGCAACACTGACACATGAAAAACATTGTGCACATGCTCTAACTCTGGAGGTAAAGCTACCTCATAAGATACCTCCCCCACTTTTCGTAGAATCTCGAAAGGTCCAATAAACCTTGGGCTAAGCTTTTCTTTCTTGCCAAAATAAATTTTCCCCTTCCAAGGAGAAACTTTTAAGAATACAAAATTTCCTACTTCCAACTCACGATTCTTCCTGTGTTGATCAGCATACTTTTTCTGTCGATCTTGAGCAGCTACTAGTCTTTCTCTGATGAGTTTGACGACTTTAGTGGTCTGCTGAACCAGTTCTGAGCCTAACAGTTGTCGTTCTCCAACTTCATCCCATCATAGTGGAGTTCTGCACTTCCTGCCGTATAATGCTTCGTATGGTGGCATACCAATGCTTGCATGGTAACTGTTGTTGTATGAAAATTCCACCAACGGTAGATGATCATCCCAGTTTCCTTTGAAATCCATGATGCACGCTTTGAGCATATCTTTAAGCGTTTGGATCGTTCTTTCGCTTTGCCCATCAGTTTGCGAATGATACGATGTGCTCATCTTCAATTGTGTTCCCATGCATTCTTGTAGTCTCTTCCAGAATTTTGATGTGAACCTTTGATCTCTGTCTGATACAGTTGACACTGGAATTTCATGTCTTGAGACGATCTCCTTAACGTATATTTTCGCCAACTGAACAAGATTAAATCGAATCTTTATTGGCAAAAAGTGTGCGGATTTTGTCAATCTGTCCACTATCACCCATATCACGTCGTATCCTTTCTGAGTCGTTGGAAGACCTACCACAAAATCCATTGTTATATACTCCCATTTCCATTCTGGTATCTCCAACGGTTGAAGTAATCCGCTTGGTCGTTGATGCTTGGCTTTCACTTTCTAACATGTCAAACACTTTGCAACGCATTCTGCAACATCTCTTTTCATATTCAACCACCAAAAATGACGCTGCAAATCTTGATACATTTTCGTTCTTCCTGGATGAATTAAATATCTTGAGCTATGTGCTTCAGTCATGATTTCCTCTTTAATCTCCTGAACTGCTGGAACCCAAATTCGTCCCTCGAATCTTAGAATTCCCGTAGTATCGACCTGGTACTTCACTTCTTTACCCTCGACTATATTTTTCTTTATTTTCTTGCATTCTTCATCCTGTAGCTGAACGTTTTTCACTTTGTCCACCACATTTGGACTAGCTTCCATCCGGAAAAATTTTTTCTTCGGACTCTTCTAGAAATTTGATTTCCAACTCTAGTTTTTCCATTGCTGAAATGAGCTCCTCCTTATCAGTTAACATTATCAACTTTTCTCTGCCCTTCCTACTCAAGGCATCTGTAACCACATTTGCTTTGTCTAGATGATAAAAGATCTCACAATCATAATCCTTTATCAGTTCCATCCACCTTCTTTGACTCATGTTCAGGTCTTTCTTTGTGAAAATATACTTTAGACTTTAATGGTCTGTGTAAATCTCATATTTCTCTCCATAGAGATAGTGTCTCCATGTCTTCAATGCGAACACAACCACTGCCAACTCTAAATCATGAGTCGGATACCCTTTCTCGTAGTCTTTCAGTTGTCTTGATGCATATGCAATAACCTTGCCGTTCTGCATAAGGACACAACCAAATCCTTCGTGTGAAGCATCACTATAAACTAAAAAATTTCCTGTATTATCTAGTAACGACAACACAGGTGCCACACTTAACTTCTTCTTTAGTTCTTGAAAACTTTCTTCACACTTCTCCGTCCAAACAAATTTTATAGATATCTTTGTTAAATTTGTCAACGGAGTGGCAACCTTGGAAAAATCCTAGATAAACCGTCTATAATAGCCTGCTAATCCCGAGAAGCTTCTCACTTCTGATGGAGTTCTTGGTTGTTCCCAATTTATCACAGCTTCAACTTTTGATGGATCTACGGAAATCCGATCCTTATCAATTACATGCCCAAGAAATTGTACACGTTCCAGCCAAAATTCAGATTTAGAGAATTTTGCGTACAACTTTTTTTTTCTTAGCGTCTCCAACGTCAGATGTAAGTGTTCCACGTGTTCCTCTTGAGTTTTGGAGTATACCAGAATATCATCGATAAATACCACCACAAATTTGTCCAAAAATGTTTTAAACACCATGTTAATCAAATCCATGTATGCTACAGGGGCGTTTGTCAAACCAAATGACATCACTAAAAATTCGTAATGTCCATACCAAGTTTGGAATGTTGTCTTCAGTACATCCTCCTTCCTACTTTCAATTGATGATACCCACTTCTCAAATCTATTTTCGAGAAATATCTAGCACCCTTCAATTGATCAAACAAGTCATCTATTCTTGGCAATGAATACTTATTCTTAATAGTGACTTTGTTCAATTCGCTATAGTCAATGCAAAGACGCATCGACCCATCCTTCTTCTTCACGAATAACACCGGTGCTCCCCATGGTGACACACTCGGTTGAATATACTTCTTATCCAGCAGTTCCTGCAGTTGCACCATTAGTTCCTTCATTTCTACCGGAGCCATTCTGTACGGGGCCTTCGATATAGGAGCAGTTCCTGGCGCTAAGTCGATCACGAATTCAATTTCTCGGTCAGGTGGAAGTCCTGGCAAATCCTCCGGAAACACGTTCACGAATTCCCCAACTACTAGTATTTCCTCTAATTTCACACCCTTCTCCTTTTGAGTATCGAATATGTAAGCTAAACACCCTACACAACCCTGACTCAATAACTTTTTGGCCTACATCATCGTCAGACATTTCATTTGTCTAGGCAATTTGATACCCTGAAAAACTACCTTTGACAAAGTTATAAGGTTTACACACTTCATTTGGCAGTCAATTATTGCTCCATAATTGAATAGCCAATCCATTCCCAAAATAATATTGAACTCTCTGAGTTTTATCGAAATTAAGTCTACCTTCATAACAATCCCCTTAATGTTCACCCTAAAGTTCTAGTATACGTAACCTAACAGGAATCACTTCCTTATTCGCAATTTGTATGTTTAAAGGGATTTGCAACTCATCTCAAGGTATTTCTAACCTCTTAGCAAATTCATCAGATATAAATGAGCAAGTAGCACCCGAATCAAATAATACATATGCATCTATATTATTGATTGAGATAATACCTGACACGACATCTTTTGATTGCACCGCGTCCTACACCGTCAAGTTGAAGGTTCTGGCTATGGGCTTGTTTGTTGATGTTGGTCCAGCAATAGCCAATGCTCCTCCACTAGCATTTCCTTTGCTCCCATTTGTCTCACCAGATCTCTTTTTAGGGCATTCACGAGCAAAGTGATCCTTGGATCCGCACGTGAAGCACACATTCTTCTTAGCTTGAGTGCAATTTGGGGCTATGTGACCCTCCTGACCACAATTGAAGAACACTCATTTCCCCAGCAAACACACTCCCTTATGAAACTTTCCGCACGTAGAACATGCTTCAAACTTCTTATTTTGGTGCCTACCTTGCTGATTTCCAGATCCCCCATTCGCATTCCACTTCCTCTTCAGGTTCTTGTTGCCATTTCCACCATTACTACCACCACTCTTAGCCTCACCTTCACCTTTCTTCTTCCTCTGCTCTTGATTATGTTTTGTTACTGCCTCGCCTGCACTTTCAGCGAGAATCACTTTCTCCATCACTGTTGTAAATGTCTTCAATTGGAACATGGAAACCCTATTGTATAACCAGGGTTTCAGTCCCTTCTCGAACCTCTTCGCCTTGCATTCATCTGTGCTGACTTGATATGGTGAAAACCTCTCCAACTCGTTGAACCTTGCATCATACTCAGACACCGACATTGTTCCCTGCTTTAATTCCAAAAACTGAACCTCTAACTAACTCTTTGAAATCTCTGGGAAATAATTCTCAAAGAACAACTCCTTAAACCTATCCTAGGTAATTACTCATGGTCCTTCCCGAGTTTTGTTGGCCTACCACCAATAGCTAGCCTCCGCTTTTAACTTAAACGTTGCAAAAGCAGTCTTCTGATTCTACTCTACCCTAGCCACATCAAAAACCTTCTCAATTTCTATGATCCAAGTCTGTACTTCAACTAGATTCATGGACCCACGAAATTCTGGTGGTCCAACCACTTTGAAGTCCTTAAACGTTGTACCTTGATTCTGAGGTTGATTCTACAAAGCACCCGTAAGTAACATAACTAGCTGCTGAACCGGGTTTCCTTCCATATTATTGTTGTTGTTTTCCTCTGTGGTTCTCCATCGTGGTGGTTGATGTCTTGAGGCCATTTTCTGTTAAAATACACTCATTAGCTTTTATTCAACATTTTAAGTATTATATACTTAAGTTGCACATCATAAAAGTATATCACACCACACTTAACACTTTGAATAAAACAATAACTTTTATTCATTCATCATAAAAAAACATCCAAAACTATAGCATACTGCTATTTACATTACTTTCCTAAACTATAAACTTTCCTGAACTACAACAGTTGCAGGATAACATCATCATCATCTATCCCATTGGTTATCATACCCGGGATTTATATTTCGTTTATTTTCAAAATCACCTATCAATTACATTCTCTACAATGTCCAACTAAGATACTGTGTAGCCTTACGACGTTCTTCCTCCATAATTCGGAACATTGTTCGGCGATCCAATACTTATGATGGTAGCGTCTCGAATTGAATCGGATAACCCATGACTCGATCTTGAGCTCGATTAACCATGGTGTTGAATACGTTGTTCATCTCTTCCATCTTTCTCCTCTTTGCTTGTGCATCACTCTCTGCTATTCCGGCTCGTTGATAAGCTTCACTGTACGCGTCTTCGTCTCTTACCCTTTTTGTAGATTCTTCTTTCAGCTTATTCTCCAGTTCTGCAATCTTCTCCATCATTTTCTCGTTTTCCCCTTCTGTGTGGATAAGCTTTTCTTCAACATTGTTTAGTCGTTCTTTTTCGATCCTTGATCTCATCGTCTTTCTGTGCCATCGAATTCTTTTTTTCAACTACTATCTCTCGCAACTCCTGGATGGTATCTTGAAGTTCCACATTGCGGTCATACACCTAGTCATACATACGGGCAGCTATCGAATTGAGTGGAAGCTCTTCCTCCTCGTCCTCCTCATCCTCTGACTGTGGCAGCTCAACGGGGTCCTCCTCTTCTGTCTCTATCTCATCATCCTCATCAGGTATCTCTCCTGCTTAACTACTGTGACCGACGGAACTGTTTCCCATGGCAGTAGTTATTCCCAAATCACCTGAATATCTCGAGGCTCCTCCTCTCTAGCCTGACTGGATCCTCCTACATTAGTCATCCTATCAACCAAAGTTTAAGTTTTAATTACTAATCATTACTACTCGACACTCACGAGCACATAAGTTGTAATCACATATGCACATAAGTGTTTTATTACTTTCTCTTTTCTAAAACTCGATAAGAGTTAAACATCACTCTCTTTTTAAAGGTTACTTCCTAAGGCTTTTCCTCCACCTAAGGTTCATAACCTAAAGCTCTGATACCAACCTGTGACACCCTCAAATTAGGTACTTCATTCCCACAAGATTTGGTGCTCACTATTCAAACATTCATACTATCTACCCAAATAAAATAATATTTGAATCATAAAACCTCCCCTTAAATATGGTTACATCATTAAGTTCAAACACATTCCAAGTTATCTAACCTTTAAAAGTCATTCAAATGCGGAATTAAATTATTACACAACTTCATTAAAATAAAGTCTAAGATCATCATAATAAAAGTCTAACATCGTAATCATAATCAAAATTACAAGTCTTCAACACTTGTACATTTTTCCATTTCCTTTGCTAGACGAAGGTTCATCTACCTTCTCCTTTTTAGCTGCAATGAGTTTATAAATATGCAAGAGTGAGAAAAACAATTGCTCACTAATTATAACAATGAATCAACATGAGTATAATAATAATAATAACTGCCAATAATAGGCTCATCAAGACTGAATAGTACTCTAACAATGATATTCAGGAACTGAAATCCAAAATATGGAATAAACATAACTAAGAGTCATCAGACCATGAACTAAGTCCACAGTTGCGAGTAATCTTTCAACCCCAACTATAATAGTCATAAGACTATAAGGACTCCTCGTACTTAGGGGGATCAGCCCTTCATACAATGTATTGTGCAAAAACATTTTAACGCTACACATAAGTTAACCCCTAATAATAATAGGGTTGTTCATCTCAGTATTTAGAGTACAAGTCCGCACCAAAGAAAGTTTGGTTTGGATAAGCTTTCAAGGGTAATTTGAAGTTCAACGAACATCAACTAGAGGACTAGTTGAATCAATAGTGTTTGATAATCACAACAGATGTTTAATAACAACATAACATAGAACAATTGAGAATTATAAATGAACTGACTATAACTCATGCTTGAAACAACTATAGAGCATAAGTATTTAATAAAATGAAGAAGATGGTAAACCGTTGCTTGAACAATAAATTAGCTAAAGTTAGAGTCTTATAACATTAGAAATGAAATTACCAAACATACATTAACTGGTAGCAGGCTAGAAACTATAAACTTGTCTAACATGGTATTAATTTCAAGTAAGGAATAAAAATAAGTCAAAAAATAAAGACGAGAGTTCAAACTGTGTTCATTATGCAAGAATGTAACTGAAGAAAACTTGCTTAACTATAAACAAGTTAGAATGAATCAACAAAATGAGGATTCAATAACATTAGAGTTAAAGTTAGTTCGAATGAAGTACGACGATTGATATGTTAGATCAACAGTTGAAATAGAAAGCTTGCTCAATCAAAGAATAAAGCTTCATAATGTAATAATGGAACTAGGTCAACGAAAATAAAGAATTAAGAAGCTTGCACAATGTAAAAATAGAGTTAGAAAACTTGCCTAGAGCGTAAGCTATAAAGTTAAACTCACGATCACCTACACATAGTTTTAGAACCACAATACCTATTAGATATGCTAACATATCATAAAATGTTCATGACCATTCACATTTCAGAAACTCCAAGTGTTTTACTTCGCAACACTTATCTAACTTTCATTATGTATACCAAACTATCACATAACGCATTCTCGATTTACTAATCACTTTTAAAATTCTGAATTCATAAACTACATAACATGACTCTATTTAACCTTGTTGTTACATGATTCTCACATTCCATAAACTTAAGCAAAGCTACAACGAACAACCAAAGTCTGCAGAATAAACAGACTTCAGTGTTTGAAAATGGGCACTCGTGCGGCCGCGCGAGTTTTATATAGGAATGTCGCGCGCCCGCGCCTAAGGGCTGCGAGCCCGCGTGACTTGCAGAACCCAGTTTTTCAAAACAGAGCCTCGACACATTTTCGTAAGCCAACTAACACGAATATCACCCATCAAACAGTGATATCAAAAAGTAAAATAAATATACAACTATCATAAACATGATTGCTCACATTTACAACCAATTGGAATAATTTGACACCAACTAAAACTATTTTAATTTCTCAAAATTCATATTTTTCATATAAAACTCAATATTTTTGATATTCATCCAAAAATTAACACTTTGATTTTAAAACATGGCAAAATCATCTCATTCAAATTTCATTATGCTCATTTGTTAATGAACTACCATATACAAGTGCAAATTTACTGTTTCACACCCGAATTGGCCACTATAATTGAAAATTACTCAAGCCATATGAAGAACACATATACTGTCAAAATTTTCTTTCACTGTTAACTGAAAATTAACATGCGATTACCATGTTTGACAAAAATTCTAGCATTATAAACATATACAATTGCAATTACCAACTATATAAATCCACAATTACCAGTTATATATATTAACAATTTCGCAAATTGAATTCACAGACGTAGAAGGCTTATGGCGTAAAAACTTTGATATGCATATTCATATATGATTAGAGAAAATAACTTCAACTAATGTGATAATTCCTTGCAATTGCAGACAATCCTTCAGAATCTCTCTCAAGCTTTCTCTCAATTTCTCTCAACTCGCACTTCTCTGAACCCTAGGCTAGCAAATAAGCAATTAATAATACTAGTATGCGTAATAACAAAGATATAAAATTGATATGGCCATAATAAACCTAATCAGTTAAAAAATATAACGTATATATTATAATTATATTACATTTATTATTTAAATTATTTTATTTATATTATTAAATTTAAATTTCAAAAATTATAAATATCAAAAGCCATAAGGCTTGTTTGGCAAACCATTTAAATTTTAAAGAATTAAAATACTTAAGCCTTATTTGGCGAAAAAAAATTTAAATCCTTTTTAATTTATTTTAATAAACACTTTAGTTTATAAACTATAATTCACATATTATTTTCATATCCAACATTAACCCATTAAATTAATCACATACTATATTTTAATTAAATATAGCCTTTTAACAAATATCACCAAATTATAATTTTTATTATAACTTTATTTAATAATTTAACATATCCTCTAAATTATTAAATCAACACAACAACATAACACCTCACGTAATAATACAAATCTCTAAATTATAAATTAATTTATTTTAGAAAATTCCCTTTTTATACATTTAGATTCATCAACAATCACATGAATAAAATATTCATTTAACAATAAACACCTCAAATAATATTTATATAACTCAATAAATATATATATAACTCAGTAAAAATTTAAATTACAATTTAAAATTTTGGATTGTTATAGATTGGACATGGTTCCATCTTCCTGACTTCGTATAACCTCTAATCTCATGTCATTGCGCAGCTCTCGACAATAGCAGTCTGAAACAGGTCTTATACACCCCAATTGGATGCTCGGATTGTAGTTCTGTACGTTCAAGCGGACATAACGTTGCACGTGTGCACGTACTTTGAAATGGCGGGACCCACGGAGCCCAGGGTACCCTGGGCAGCCGCAGGTGCATCTGCCGTAGGTACACTTGCGGCTCCCAACTCTATAAATATAGAGCTTGGGGTGGCCATATTTAAGAGAAAAAAGGCAAGAAAACCCTGTCCAATTTGCTCTATACACACCCCATATTGAGTGTTTTCTCATTTTAAACACTTGTTAGCTCACATATAGTTATATTTTTACCAGCGGGAGCCGAGTGTTCATCCACTTAAAGTTATAGAAGTCTTCTTTGGTAGCCCACTATAAGCCTTCTTACACATTATAAAGCCTTTCTCTTCGTTTTTGAACATATTCTTCTTCACATTGAGAGTCGTGTTTTGTTTGTATGCCCGAACTTCAATCTGTGGTTTTCATTTCTGTCTGTGTATATATTGTGAGATCCCAGATTTTATGAATAAAGATTTAATTTTCTCGATTTTTTTAATATTATGGTGTGAATTTGAGATAATGTTATAGTTGTGCGTAGTATTTATAAATTCTGCAAAGTATGTAAGTTGTTATAAAATATTCGTTTGGTCGGGGAATATTCTTTTTGTCAGAGAATATTCGTACGACGGCATAATCATTAGTGGACCCCTCAATGGAAGTACTGTCGTTGTAGTTAGAAAAACGACAAAAATATTTTATGAAAATAATGGCGGAGGTTTTACTGTTAATACTGTTGAACTACCCAGTAGTAAAAGTACAGTAATACGTGTGGTTGCATAGTAGCACACAGTATTGATTATTGATGCTTACGTGATAAGTCACTCAGTTATACTCAATTATTGTTATAGTAATTGCTGAATCATATCTCTCATATTATTGATTCGATTATTATCACAATATCATCTGCATTAGATGATATATTATTAAATCAATAATTGAGACGATAAAGTTATTCATATTATTAAATTGCAATATTTACAATATTTTGAAGTTCTGTCGAGAAGAGGTTTGGTCACCTAATTGCGCGCCAATAGGGAGAAATCCTTATTGGAAAGCCCCCTCTTTCCTGGAAACGACCTGGTTGTTAAATATTGTGAGTTATGATATTAATGATGAATAAGTTCATGTTGATTAAAGATGAATTTGATAGTTC
Organism: Panax japonicus; assembly: GCA_020205505.1. NCBI lineage: Eukaryota > Viridiplantae > Streptophyta > Magnoliopsida > Apiales > Araliaceae > Panax > Panax japonicus. Next base: position 65,044,792 of record CM035095.1, on the reverse strand, counting down.
CATTGTGTTGGGATTTGTTGTATTAGTAGATATCGACATCTATTCCGATGATAATTATGTATGGGGTTATATTGATAAATCGAGCAATTTATTGGATAAATGAGCAATTAATTGCTACTAATTCACATGCTCATATAACTATTTGTTCATATGTGTGTACTATTGAATCACATTCTTATACTATTAGGGGAGTTGGTGCAAGATTGATGAAACTTGCATGACTAAGTTAATAATGGAGGTATAGATGGAGGTACTATACTGTAATTAATTTTTTCACATGTTTAAAACTATTGAGTCACATGATTTACTATTGATTCACATGATTTACTATTAGGGGAGGTGGTGCAAGTTTGATAATACTTGGATAACTGAATTAAAAATGAAAGAAAAGTTGGAGGTATTGTACTGTAATTTTTTGAGCCCCAAAACTTGCAATTATCAAAAATATATTTTCCTATAAATAGAAGCTCATTCTTCTTTCATTTCTCACCAATTCACTAAAGCTTTAAAGCCATTATTATAGAGAGAAATTATTGAGAGAAAGAAGAAGACAAGTCTGCTTCCTCACTATTCCAGTATCCAGTCTTCTTTTGAGCTAAGGGATATTATTTTTTGTACCTGTAAGGGGTATTATTCTTTCGTATTCATAAAGAGAATTACTTCTTTCAATACTCGTAAGAGTTTTTATTCAATTCTTTATTATTCTATTGGAATAACCTGTTTATGCGAAGTACCGCATACATGGTGAAATTCTGTTGTTATTCTATTCTTTATTATTCTGTTGGAATATCTTGTCTGTGCGTTTTACGCTGGACCTGATTCCATTATTTATTATTCCACATTCATTATTCTGTCGGAATATCCAGTCTGTGCGTTTACGCCGGACCTGGTTCCATTATTTATTATTCTGTTGGGAATAACCTATCTGTACGGTCTCTATCGCATGCATGGTGAATCCTTCTGTTATTCCATTCTTTATTATTCTGTTGGAATAACCTGTCTATGTGGATTACCACATGCATGGTGAATGATCCTTTATATTCATTCCTTATTAAATTATGGAAATGATCTGGTTACGTTGATTATGATGAGAGTCATAATAAAAGCTTTGGACTGATGAAAATCATGGGTATATAAAGTATTAGTAAGTGTTATGATGAGTTATGTTGGTTATTATGTGAAAACATGAAAGTTTCTTAGAAATCACAAAGGGTTGAAAATTAGATTTGGGTGAAAATGGAACATGAAATTCAATTGACCATATCTCCTATTATATTTTGAATTTTTGAGTGTGGTCAAGTTCTAGAGTTAGATCTATGAGTTATATAACTTATCCAAGTGGAATTACTGGAAAAGGTGTTGTAGATTTTCGTGTGGATTATTTTTATCAAAGGAGTCCAAAGCTGCAAAAGAGGAAAATGCTACTGTCCAGAAACTTAAAGGGGCTATTTCGGCACTTAATTTATGAAACAAATTCCGGCCTTCTGGGACATGAAAGTATATGGTAATAAAGTACCTCCTGTCCAAAAATGAGCTCATTCCGACTTAAAATGAGCAAGTTATGACCATTTCAATATTTAGGTTTTTTCCGACGAAAAATGCGATAACCGGAGTACTATAACTCTGTTGACCATGAAATTTAAACTGAAAGCTCACGTTAACATGTGTAAGATCCTGCCAAGATTTGGGAATTTTTGGAGTTAAACTTGAGGTAGCTAATTTCTTAAGGAATTAATTAGAAATTGATTTTTTGAAAAATAGTAAATGAATTTTTAAAATTCCGAGAAAAATATATTTTCATTATGGGACTATATTCTGCTAAATCCCAAAAACAAAATATTTTTGGGACTGATTTGGTATTTTTCATGAAAATAGTTTAGTTACGGACATATGAGTTAAATATGTTATGTGAAGTAACAAAGTTGGAAAATAGGATTTTATGGCTTAGAAATCCTATATAAGGTATATGTAGATTGTTGATAAGGGATTTGATCATTGGTGATGAAATCTTATGATTATGACATTCTTTGAATGATTAAATGCATTATTTGGTAAAGTGTAAACAATTGAAATAAATTATTTATAAGTTTAGAGGTGATTAAAATATTGTTATGATATTAATAATATTAGATTATGAGTGGTTGATAATATTTGGATAAATTTAAATTCTTTATTATTTATCCTTGTTTAAGTTTGGTTAATGCTTATATAATTGTTATCATCCTCATGCTTATATGGTGATGAATGTAATCTTTGGCTTACGTGCGAAGATGGACTGTTGTTTATTGAATTATATATCTTTGGCATACGTGCGAAGATGGACTGTTGTTTATTGAATTATATATCTTTGGCTTACGTACAAAGATGGATTGTTGATTATTGGTTTTATTGTTGTATATCTTTGGCTTACGTGCAAGATGGATTTGGTATGATTATGACCAGGGATTATTCGGTATAGTCATGACCATTGATGATTTAAAGAATATCCTTGGCCCGTAGTGCAGGGATGATTCGATGATGTGGTTTATTTATTAAGCTAAGTCTCAACAATAAAAGTTGATGAAAACATTTTTAAATCATAGAAGATAGTAGATATTATGCTCTACTTGACTCTTCTAATGGATTGCTTATTCCGCTGCAGTTGAACTTGATGTCTATTGTATTTTATCAGTTTAACATTATTAAAGACTAATGATAATTTATTCTGCTTTATCTTAGTCATAATATTTCTTACTAGGCTAGTTGAGCTCACCCTTTCTTTCACTGTTCTCTTCAGGAAATGAGAACGTAACCGGGACTAGTCGGGGAACGGAGTGATGGTCCGGGATGGAGTATTAGTAGTCCTCACTATTTTATAAAATAGTGTGACAATAAATATAATGAGGACATCATTGAGTTTTTATACTGTCTAGATGATAATATACGTATTAAAACTCTTAGATTATGTTTTGTCGTATTTTACACGACTGTTGTATAATTAAGTTGTATTTGAATTTATGTACCATGTATCTGGCGAGTCAAGATGGGTGATGAATACCTATTTTTGGGGGCGTCACATATATACTTTTATATATATATATATATATATATATATTAGCCGTAAACGCATAGGATATATATCAATCCCGGCTCAGTTTATCATTTCAGCGATTTGTCGCTATATATATACACACACACACACACACATTTCTATCAGTCCTGGAGTTTACTTCGTGGCCTTTTACTGCTTTATTTACATTCCGTCCCGCCTAGAGTTTACTTCGTGGCGGTTTATCGTTTTTACTGCTTTATTGACATTCCGTCCCGCCTAGAGTTTACTTCGTGGAGGTTGATCACATTTACTCCTTTATTTACATTTCGGATCTCCCATGGAGGTGCTTCGTGGTGGTTGATCATGTCTCTATATATAAAGATATTTACCGCTTTTATATATTTACATTTCCGATTCCCCATGGAGGTGCTTCGTGGTGGTTGATCATGTCTATATATATATATATATATATTTACAACTTTTATATATATAATTGCTTACTGCTTTTCATATAAACTGCGGCATCATGTGAGCCTAGGAATTATGTGATCACAGATTCAGCCCACTGAATTTAAATTCGGTTTCCGTGATGGACATTTTTAGCTGTAAGCAACTTGTAAATTCTTCACGGTGTTTTGATTTCCTTAGGTGGCTTTCCTGCCTAGAAGGAGTTCGACACTACTATATGTTATTTTCTCAAAGATGCTTCATATCTCAAAAATAAAAGCAATCAAGCCGAACATTTAATAATAAAATGGAAGTATCAAAGGACTCAATTACTATTGAGCACAAGGTTTGAGAAACCTCTTTTACAAAATCTCATTGCTATATCTTGTTTTAAACTGAATTTTCATATATATTCAAAACCTTTGTATATAGGTGCGAACGAGACCTCACACAACTTCCAATTAACAACACATTGACCCACACACACACACATTCATATAACAGTTTATTGAAAAGTGGCGGTCACTGTGGTAACACGGATGTCGTGGGGTGCCTAACACCTTCCCTCCGCATAATCAAGCCCCCGAACCCAAATAAATCTAGGTTTCATAGACCCATTTAGCAGTGTCACATCACTGGGTCAATGTGCAAACCTTTTCTTAGTTGCGTTGGTGCAACCAGTTAAAAACACCAACTGGTGACTCTTACAGTCAAATCGTCGAGATATACATGTCAGACCGTTTTCACTTATTTTTTCAAACAAATGTCACATAAAATGAGAACACCAAAGAACAAGAACAGAAAAAGGATAAATAAAAATCCCGACGTCGACAGGTGGCGACTCTGCTGGGGACTCCAGTAAGAGGTCTTAAGCCGCTACTATAAACTTTTCAAAACTGTTATATGCTTGTGTGTGAATGTTGTATTTACGTTTTTTGATGAATGTGTATGAATGCATTTTACTTACTGCACTTTAATATATCTATCTGTGATATTAGTGGTTCGCACATGTCATTTTCATAAACGGTGAGACATAATGTATGTGAATATATGTTGTGTGGTTCCTCCACCAGGAGGCTATCCTATTGGTGTTTGATTACTGGACTCGTAGGAAGACTAATTCCAACGAGGCTCAGGAAAGGCACCACCCAGATTCGCTCCAGTTAAATGACCAGATTAACTTCCCGTGAAGTTGATTGCGATGATCTCAGAACCTTCATGCCAAAAAATCGGCAGATTAACCTAAGATAGGTCAACTTCTAATAAACCAAACATGGATGAAAGTCTCTTCATGCTTTCCATTTTCAATTACTTGTAATTTCATTCCATGTTCATCTCTATGTAATAAAAAATATGAAGAATATTTGCACATGCATATTAAGACTTGACATGCTATCAAATGACATCCGTTTTATAGGATAACATTCCTAAAATGTACACATTATGATAGCATGTAAACATTTATACATTCCCTAAGACTAAACTACATAAGTTTTTGTAGGGAAAGATTTTGGCCTATTACTCGCTCAAAATCCAAAATGGCCACGAGCCTACAGCCAATCATGTCTTCATCTGACCAGTCTAATCCTACTCCTGTCTCTCGAGAAGAGTTTGACGGATTAAGCAAGCAAATCACAAATTTGGCTGTTGATAAGTGGGTTTTATACCTACTTATTGGATATCAATTCACGAAAATTATGCCCATCTCAAGTAAATTTGAGTGTGTTTTTAGTTGTATTTCATAATCTTTTGCATTGTATGTACTATGAACTCCTTGGGTGTAAAAGTGGAGGAAATGGCATAACTTGACAATGGTTGGTGGAAATGGAGCTAATGGATGTTGGAGCAAAGAAACCAACCATTAGCAGGACAAATAAACAAGAGCAGCAGAACAAGGATGTAGGAGCAGCAGAACACATAATCCAAATTGCAGAAGCAGTGCGGCCGCGCGGATGCACATGCATAAACACGCGCGCCCGCGCGATCACCCGAACCAACCAGATTTTAAAAACGCACGCCCGCGCGATGATTACAAAGGGGACACACGCGCCGCTTCCGACATCTGAGGCTGCTAATTAATTTAATTTTAATTTTTAAATTGTAAGAGTCTGAGTTGGTTAAAACAATTCTGGCTGGTGTCAGACGCATCTATCATTCGTTTTACGTGTTTTTCAGAGAGGAACTAGGCTTTAAACTTTGAAAGATTTCCATTGATGAAGCAAGCTTAGACTCATTATTTTCTACTTCTACTTTTGATTTCAATCATTGTGGTTGAACTACTTTTATGTTGTTGGATATTAGTGAGGATTTGAACGTTACATTTGGATTGTAATCAGCAATTGGGTTTGATCAATTATATCTTCTCTTTTTCAATTGTTTGTTTATTTTCCATGTGTTTCTTTGATCCCATAATGGTTTTCGGTTCAGTCATGAACTAAACTCCATTATGGGATTCTAATGGAGTTTAATATGTAGTCTAACGTATGGCCTAATTGCTGGACTATTTTGTGTATCATAAGTAATTTCTATCATGGTTGACTTGAATGCATGAATGATTGATTACCATTCATTTTATGTGCTTGTATGGAATTAAAAAATAACATGCTAGTATGGATTGTAATCATGATAGCATGCGTATATGGGGTTGTTTTGCTTAGCTTTGTATTTCGTGAACCAGATAGACATATATTGTTTCACCATATGAGTTAAATAAGGGCTTGTGCTTAAATTCAATATTGCTGCAATCTTACATAGAAATATAGTGAGATTGGTTTTATTGATGATTACATGGTGTCTATTGCATATGGATGTTATGTAAGTAAGTCATAATACATTGAAAAATGGTTATGTCTACATTAGTGCTCTTGGCTACTTTTCTGTGATACGTGAAAATCTTGCATGATGGTGGTGGTTAGACGACCTATTAAATGAAGTTAGGATCCCATTATTATTCTTATTTTAGTTATTATTTGCATTTAGAGTAATTCACAATTATAAGCATTAGTTTAAGCATATAAAAATAGTGATTGAGTTGATGCATAGTAGTTTAATTTAGACAACTTTCTTCGTGGATCGATACTTGACTTACTCTGTATTACTTGTTGACACATGTATACTTGCATGAGTTAGAGCTCTTTAGAACTAAAAAAGAAGCAACAAGTTTTTTGCGTCGTTGCCGGGGAAAGGCGTATAAATTTTTATTATTATCATCAGTTTTAAGATATATTGTATGAATTAGACAAATCTAATCTTTTCTCATTTCTATTTTTGTTTTTGTTTTGGTTTCAGGTACTTGTATAATTTTTATGCACACCCGATCATCCAATTCCGAATTGATACTAGCACAGAATAACATTAACGGGAGAGGTTGGAAAGCAAGAGTGCATAGAAATTTTGAAGCACAGTTAGAGGGTACTACATTTGATATGGCAAACAAGGGACAAAGAGAAGAGCAAGGAGAGGAGCATAGGGCTCTAAGAGACTATTCCATGCCTAATATTAATGGATTACAGTGTAGCATAGTCAGCCAAGCAATAGCAGCTAATACATTCGAGATAAAACCAGGCACTATTCAGATGGTGCAATATTCGGTTCAGTTTAAGGGGTAATGCTACGGATGATCCAAATGAACACCTGTTGAGCTTTATTGAGATATGTGATACCTTCATATACAACTTGGTAATGGAGGATCCTATCAGACTTAGGTTGTTTCTGTTCTCATTGAGGGATAAAGCGAGAAGTTGGCTTCTTCTTTACCATCAGGATCAATTACTACATTAGAGGACCTAGCACATAAGTTCTTATCCAAGTTTTTCCCAATGGCTAAGATTGAGAAAATGAGGACAACTATCTCTCAGTTCGAGCAACATCAGGGTGAATCGTTATACGAAGCATGGGAGAGGTATAACAAGATGCTAAGAAAGTGTCCGCACCTTGGCATGCTAGATTGGATGGTGATCAACACATTTTTCAATGGATTGGGATGACAATCAAGACCTATTGTAGATGCAGCTGCAGAAGGGGTATTATGGGAAAAGAGTTATGATGAGGCCTATAACCTTATTAAAAAAATTACAGAAAATGATTTTTAGAACTCTACATCTCGGATGCCACAGCCCAAGGTTGCAGGTTTGTTGGAAGTGGATGCTATTACTCAGTTGTCAGCACAGATGGCAGCTATGGTGAAGAAAATGGATTCATTAACAGAGAGCAAAGTGAAATCAGTTGCCTTCATATGTGAAATTTGTGTGGGGTCACACTCGACAGATCAACGTGCTATCAGCTCAGAGTCAATACAGTATGTGAGCAATTACAGGAAAGACCAAGGACAATTTCAGAGCACATACAACTCCAACAACCGCAATCATCCAAACTTCAGTTGGTCAAATAATCAAGGTAATAAACAAAATCAGTTTTAGATGAATCAGTTTCAGTAACAGCCAGCGCAGCAACAGTTTACTCCAAGACCACCTTTTCCACCGGGATTTCCTCAATAACAACAACATCACACTCCAGCTGAACCTCAGCAAGAAAAAAAAATCAGAAATGGAGGAGATGATGTTGAAGTACATGGTAAACACGGAGGTTATGATTAAGAATCAAGCAGTGGCTATTAAAAATCTAGAAACTCAAATGGGGAAAATAGCGAGCATGCTTAACAACATGCCCCAGGGTTCATTGCCAAGTAATACAGAGGCAAATCCAAGAAGAGACGGGAAGGAACAGTTTCAAGCGATCACATTAAGGTCTGGGAAAAAGATTGCAGAAACTGAGCATCGTACGGCCGCGCCATGTTTACAAAGGGAGGACGCACGGCCACGCGAGGAAGAAACTGTGTCTGCTAAGAAATTGAATAAGGAGGATTCTGAGTTACAGTAGGTAGATGATAACAAAGCAGGTTCAGTGGAAAAGTCCATGAATACAGTACCACTAGTTCACTCTCTAGTTACGTATCCGCAGAGATTGAATAAACAGAGGGAAGATAAACAGTTCAGCAAATTTTTGGAGGTTTTTAAAAAGCTGCAGATTAATATACCTTTCACGGATGCATTGGAACAGATGCCAAGTTATGCAAAGTTCATGAAGGGTATATTGTTAAGGAAGAGGAGATTAGACGAATTTGAGACAGTGGCCTTGACAGAGGAATGTAGTGCAGTGCTTCAGCGTAAACTACCTCCGAAGCTGAAAGATCCGGGTAGCTTCACAATTCTATGCACGATCAGAAAAATGAACTTTGATAAATGTCTGTGTGATCTTGGGGCAAGTATCAATCTGATGCCCTTGTCAGTGTTTAATCAGTTGGGATTGCCGGCTCCAAAGCCGACAAACATTTCTTTGCAACTAGCTGACAGATCCATCACGTATCCACAGGGAATAGATGAAGATGTATTGGTGAAAGTGGAAAAAATTATCTTTCCGGCTGATTTCATCATTTTGGATTACGAGGAAGATAAGAGTATAACAATCATATTGGGGAGACCATTCCTAGCTACAAGGAGGACCTTGATTGACATTCAGAAAGGGGAACTCACTATGCATGTTCATAATCAGGAGGTTATCTTTAATGTCTTCAAGGCTATGAAGTTTCGAACAGACGAAGAGGAATGTTTCAGAGTTGATTTATTGAACCATGTCTTAAATGATGAAGTAGAGAATCTGGTGAACTATGAACCGTTGAGGAGTGTAATTGCTAAAAACTTCAGATTTGGAGGAAGAGGAATTTGAAGAACTAGTGCAATATCTGAATACCACTCCACAATTCAGAAAATTCAGAACACCTGTCGAGCCATTGACAAAAGCTGGAGAAACATCGATAAAATTAAAGCCATCTCTGGAGACACATCCAGAACTTTAATTAAAACCACTTCCAAATCATCGTAAGTACTCATTTTTAAATAAAGATTCAAAGCTACCTGTGATTATTTCTTCTACACTAACATCTTTTCAGGAAACAAAACTGCTACGAGTGCTTAGAGAGTTCAAATCAGCTATTGGGTGGACCGTAACAGATATTAAAGGGATCATCCCTTCTTTTCGCATGCATACGATCCTGTTGGAAGATGGTAGGAAGCCGTTAGTTGAGCAATAAAGAAGACTTAATCTGATAATGAAAGAAGTGGTCAAGAAAGAGGTACTGAAATGGCTGGATACAGGCATAATCTATCCAATTTCAAACAGTTAATGGGTGAGCCTAGTGCAGTGTATATCGAAGAAGGGTGGTATGACCGTGGTTTCAAATGAGAATAATGAGCTAATTCTAACACAAACAGTAACGGGGTGGAGAGTCTGCATGGATTACCGCAGGCTTAATAAAGCTATAAGGAAAGATCACTTTCCACTACCATTTATTGATTAGATGTTTGACATATTAGCAGGTCATGAGTACTATTGCCTTCCGGATAGATATTCGGGCTACAATTGTTGGGTAAAATCTATTTACGCACAACACGCAAGTATACGTGGTCAACAAGTAATAAAGTGATAAGTTGAGTATCGTTCCCACAGAGAATTATCTAATAAAAATCACCAAGTACTAACCCGTAACCAACTCAATCTTATTTAAATGAATGAATTACAAACTATATAAATTAACTACTATTCCACTAATTAAATTAAGACTGTGGAGATTTAAGATCACAACTTCACTTATTGCTTCATTTAAGTTAACACACTTCTCATCAATTATTATCTATTCTGAATTGTTAATCAAGAACACTAGAGTAGTATTAACCACCTCTCGATGCACTAATACCGTATAAACGTCAATCCACAATTAAGATAGAAATTCGTTAAACACCTTAATCAACTAACCCACTATATCTCTATGTGAATTACAATTGAAAAAGGTTGAAGAATAAGTTCTCTACCCGGTTACATGCGATGTCAAGCGTATCTCTACCTTAACACTCATCAAGTTTAAGCTATTAACAAAATCCTGAACACATGCTATCATGATTAGATCTAAATCTATACTTCATCTCTCGAGTTCATATAGATTATCACGGTAATTGATGGCCAAGCAATTAAAAAATTAAGTCCAAATCACAATAGACAATCCTCTCAATAGAACATAATAATTGATAACAAAGCATATTAAAATAAACTACACAATAAGATCCATTGTAATCTCAAACAAAGAATTAGTTCATGATTATTGAATTATGATAGCTCCAGAAGACAAGGAAAAGACTATCTTCACATGTCTATATAGCACTTTTGCTTTTAGAATGATGTCTTTTGGATTGTGCAATGCTCCAGCCACCTTTCAGAGATGCATGATGGCTATATTTTCGGACATGGTGGAACAAAATGTGGAGGTATTTATGGATGATTTCTCAGTCTTCGGGGACTCTTTTTGTAAGACCCCAATTTATTATAAATAAAATTAAATTTTCCTCTATTGATTATTCTAAATTAATAAGGGTTAATTTGATATAATGTTTTGGTTACAGGTGAAATGTGCAAATTTTACAAAATAAGCAAGTGTTTATAAAATATTCCTTTTGTCGAGGAATATTCGTTTGGTCGTGGAATATTCTTTTTGTTGGGAATATCCGTACGACGGCGCAGTCATTCGTGGGCCCCATAACAGGATAATTGTCGGATGAAGAAAACGACAAAGTATGAGTTTTTATAATTAACGGCGTAATGGTTACCGTTAACACTGTTGGAATACCTGGTGGTTAAAATACAGTAATACGCGTAGTTGCATAATAGCATATTGCACAGTATAGTTGAATTATTAATTCTTACGTAAGAATGCACTACTCAATAATTGTTACAGTAGTTACTGTTCAATATTTTATTTTATTGATTCAATAATTGTTGCGTTGATAGTTTATATTATTGTTGTTTCAATAATTGTCACTGCACAGTATTTCCCATTATCAGATCAATAATTCATATTATTTGAATAATATTATTAGATAACATTATTGGCAATGTCTAGAAAGTTCTGTCAATGAGAGGTTTGGTCATCTAATTGCGCGCCAGTAAGGAGAAATCCTTATCGGAAAGCCTCCTCTTTCCTGAGAACGGTCTGGTTGTCATAATTGTGATTCTGTAATATTATTTGGGAATAATTAATTATTGATTTATATGATAAAGAAATATTTATCTGATGTGGATATAAATGATGGATTTATTTATTTTATATGGTTATTAATAAAAGAATTAATAATGAGATGTTTTATCTGTATTTTGTCAGATTGGAGGTATTAAAAATCACCCGTTTGTGGATTTCAGATATTTTCTGTTTGGAATTTTGAAAAACTTTCTTAAATTCATATTTTTCTGATAAACGAGCTATTTTCTATGAATTATTAATGTTTTTGATTATTATTTAAATGATAAAACATTTTGGAAAATTCTAGAATTTGTTAGGTGAGAAATGTGCTCAATTGAATTTCAAATGTGGTGGAAGGCAATAGTAGCAGGTAAAGCCATCAGGTAGCAGGTCAAGTCTGCTTCGGCGTGCTAACATTTTCCTATAAATATGGGGCTAAGTTAGAATTGAAAATCACACCAGAAACAAGTTTTATCTCTTTCTCTCTCTATATTATCGAGCGTATTTTGTGAGTATTTAGATACTTTGAGAGTTGTTGTTCAGTACAAGTTTCATTCAGCATCATATTCGATATTTCATTCTGAAGTACTGTTTCTTTGAGGTAAGGAATGTTATTTTCTTCATATATGATATTATTTATTTCAATATCATTATGCCGGAGTATTGATCTGAACTTTTAATCAAATTTAGAACTTTTTGTGTCGGGGTTACTATTCACGTATACGACACTATTCACGAATATGGCACTATTCACCGAAAAATAAAATTTTCTTATTTTTATTCAAGATGTCTATTATGGTTACTATCTTTGATTGTATCCATGTTTTGGTCTTTATTTTTGAATTCTGCTTCAAAATTGGTTATTATGAAGTATTATTGATCTTGGATAAACTTTAATACAAATCCCTAATATTTGTCTTTCGGTCTCACTGGATTCATTTTCTTTAAAATATTTTTCATCATCCTCAGTCCTAAATAATGATATTACTGAATATCTTTGGTCTGTAGTGCAAAGATGAATAATTAATTTATGAATATCTTTGACTCGTAGTGCAAAGATGTACAGGTGTTGAGATGAGCATGACCAACTGGTGATATAAATGAATATCTTTGGCCTGTAGTGCAAAGATGAATATTTGATTAAAGATGTATATTGATTGTTGTTACAGGGATAAAATATTGACGATGGACTTTTAAATCTTAGAAGATAGTAGAACCCATTCTCTACTTGACTCTTCTAATTGATTGCTGTTTCCGCTGCAGAATATTTATCTAAAACTTGTTGTCTATTATATTCTATCTGATTTTTCCCTGTTGAGGACTAACGATAATTTGTTGTATATTAGCTTAGTCATAATATACTTTACAGGGCTAGTTGAGCTCACCGTTTTCCTTTTTGTTCCATTTTTCTTCTCAGGAGGTGAGAACATAGCAGGATCTAGTTGGGGTATGGAGTGATGGTTCTAGAAAGATATTTTAGCAGTCCTCACTATTTCTATAAAATAGTGTTTGAATAATTATAATGAGGTCTTATTTGAGTTTAGATATTGTCTAGAAGACAATATTTGTATTTAAACTCACAGTATGTGTTGTCGTATTTTGCACGACAATTGTATTATTGAAGTTGTAGTTTTCTTTCTGTACCACGTATTTGGAGACTCGAAATGGGTGTAGTATACCTTTTTTAGGGGCGTCACAGTTGGTATCAAAGTTTAGGGATATGGTCTCTGGCGGAGATTGGGGAATAGAACTAGGAGGGGAGAGATGAGTAAATCCTTTGCTAGGGTGTCTTATCTAAGCTTATTTGTTGGTCGGTCATAATATAGGGATATTATGTGATATATTAATTTGTTTAATTAACCCTTGTTTTATGGCAGTATTTAAGAATGGCTTCTGAGAACGTTAACAATGGAGTGTATGAGACTGTGGAACAACCTTTAGTCACAAACCAGGAGAACGTGCAACAGGAAGGCAATATTCCTCCTGTAAACAACACTACAGAGCAAACAATGAATGATGGAATGTTTAGGAGCTTTTTGCAGTTCATGCAAAATCAGACGAGGGAGACTCGTGTACAAAATATGGGTGGAAGTGATGGTAACGCGCGATCTGTTACAACTAAGCAGTTCAAGGAGTTTGGACACCAGATTTCTGGGGAAAGCCCGATCCGATTAAGGCAGAAACATGGGGCAAGCAAATTACCAAGATATTCGATGTCTTGAGATGCACAGAGGAACAAAAGGTTCCACTCGCCACCTTTATGTTCCGTGGTGAGGCAGATTACTGGTGGGAATCTGTGAAGCGTACCCAGCCATCCGCACTTAACATGTCTTTGGAAAGATTTCAGAAACTGTTCAATGACAAGTACTTTCCATAAAGTATTCGTCATATGAAGGAGGTAGAGTTTATTAAACTGGAACAAAACAACATGACGGTGTCTCAGTACGAGGTGAAGTTCGCGGAGTTATCCAGGTTTGCACCTCATTTGGTAGAAAATGAAGAACGTATGACGCGGATGTTTCTGAGAGGTCTAAAACACGAGATTCATCAATACCTTATCTCTCATTAATTTTCTCTATATCCAGTTGTTGTCAACAAGGCTCAATTATTAGAGCGAGATAATGAGTATACTCAACCGAGGGACCACAACCAGGGTCATACCGGTGACAACAGTCATCAGAGCGATGATAACTAGCGAGGAGGGAAAAATACGGACAAAGGCGGTAACCACTCAGGTGGTAATCGTGGCCATAAAAATAGAAGATGTGAGTCAAGTGGAAATTTCAGAAAGAGGAGATTCAACAATGATGGGAAGACATCAGCAGTAGCACCAGCACCAACAACATATTCTAGGAGAGGAGAACGACCGCCAGTTAGATGTTACAAATGCGGGAAAGAGGGACATATCAGCTCAAACTGCCCACAACAATCCAAGGTATGTTATAATTGTGGAAAGGAAGGACATATCGCTCGAGATTGTACTATAGCGAAACCAAGTTTAGCGGGGATGGTGACTCTAAGGGCTATCCCGGATAAGTCTAAATCAGCGGTTCCTGGAAGAGCGTGTGTTGTGACTGGCCAAAATATGAGGAACCCGAACGAGGTGATTACGGGTAAGCTAATCTTGAACTCTTGCGAAGTATATACCTTACTAGATACCGGTTCTACCTATTCTTTTATCTCTTCTGCTTGTGCTCAACGTTTAAACTTGACTCCAAAGAAATTGGACTTTGACTTATTTGTTAAAACTCCGTTGGGTGAAACCTTCGTTACATCTACACTTTATAAATCTTGCATGATCCAAGTTGGCACTATCACATTACCTATTGATCTTATCTCTTTAAGGATACTTGCTTTTGATTTGATTTTAGGAATTGATTGGTTAACCCCTCATCATGCCAAAATTGATTATTTTCGTAAAGTTATTAGTTTTCATATTCCTAACCAACCTATCATATGAATTCAAACAACTAAACCACTAAAATTAGTCACTGTCATATCAAGCCACAAAGCTATTCGTTTACTGAAAAATAGATGTCATGCTTTCTAAGCCCATGTTATGGATTTGAATAAACACAAGTCAGATTTGAATAATATTTCTGTTGTTAGAGAATTTCCTGATGTATTTCCTGAAGAACTTCCCGGTCTACCCCCAGAACGTGATGTTGAATTCTTTATTGACCTTTAAACGGGTACAAAACTCATTTCTAAAACCCCATATCGAATGGCTCCTATTGAACTTCAGGAGTTAAAAGTCTAACTACAGGAATTGTTAGACATCGGTTTCATTCGTCCTAGTACATCTCCTTGGGGTGCTCTTGTTTTATTCGTAAAGAAGAAAGACGGGAGTATGCGACTATGTATTAACTACCGAGAATTAAACCATGTCACCATAAGGAATAGGTATCTGTTAGCTCGCATTGATGACCTGTTCGACCAGTTGCAAGGAGCATAATTCTTTTCAAAGATCGATCTTCGTTCTGGATATCATCAGCTGAAGATTAAAATAGAGGATATTCCAAAGAATGCCTTCAGAACTCGGTACGGGCATTATGAATTCTTAGTCATGTCTTTTGGATTGACTAATGCTCCTGCTACTTTCATGGATATGATGAACCGTGTATTCAAGGAATATTTGGATCAGTTCGTTGTTGTCATTATTGATGACATCCTTATCTATTCCAAAAGCCGTGAAGATTATGAGCACCATTTGAAGCTGATACTTGAAAGGCTTCGTGAAAATAAGCTTTATGCCAAGCTGAAGAAATGCGAGTTATGGCTTGAGGAAGTATCATTCCTTGGGTATGTGGTGTCAAAACATGGAGTATCTTTTGACCCGACGAAGATTGAAGCAATACAAAGCTGGGAGAAACCGAAGTCGGTGACCGAAGTACGCAGCTTTCTGGGCTTAGTTGGTTATTATCGGAGATTCGTGGAAGAATTTTCTCGAATCACTACTCCATTGACTCAGCTTACTCGGAAAGATACAAAATTCGGTATGGAGCGAGGAATGCGAGAAGAGTTTCCAAGAGCTCAAGAGGAGACTCATTTCGGCACCTGTTCTAGCAATACCATCTAGGTCAGATGGATTTGTTATCTACAGCGATGCTTGAGGCAAAGGGTTAGGATGTGTTCTCATGCAACATGAGAAAGTCATAGCCTATGCCTCGCAACAACTCAAAAAATATTAGAGGAATTATCCTACTCATGATCTGGAGTTGACAGCAGTCGTATTCGCGTTGAAAATTTGGAGACACTACTTGTATGGGGAGAAAGTGGAGATTTATACAGACCATAAAAGCCTCAAATATTTCTTCACCCAAAAAGAACTCAACATGCGGCAACGACGTTGGCTTGAGCTGTTGAAAGATTATGATCACACTATTCAGTATCATCCTGGAAAAGCGAACGTAGTAGCTGACGCATTGAGTAGAAGATCATATGCGAGTACAAGTGCGATATTGTCAACACAAAGGCCCATTTTGCATGACTTACAAAGGATGGAGATAGAATTAAAGACTCTGAGGAACCACATGATGATGGCGAATATACAAGTAGAACCGACTTTAATCGATAAAGTTAAAGCTGCTCAAGTTACGAACCTGGGGCTGGTGCGTATGAAGAATAAAGTGCAAGAAGGAGCTATTCCAGAAGCAAGAATCGATGAAGAAGGAATACTTCTAGTCAACTCTAGACTTTGCATTCCTAACAATTCTAACATGAAGCATAGAATCATAATGGAGGCACACAACACCCCGTTTGCAATCCATCCTGGGAGTACCAAAATGTATCATGATATTCGACATACTTTTTGGTAGAACAATATGAAGAAAGCGATCGCGGAGTTTATCTCGAGGTGTTTAGCATGTCAACGTGTAAAGGCAGAGAATCAAGTGCCAAAAGGTCCATTGCAACCACTTGAGATTCCGGAATGGAGGTGGGAACACATTACCATGGATTTCGTTACGGGTCTTCCCAATGTTTCTCAAGGTATAGATGCGATTTGGGTTATTATTGATAGATTAACCAAGTCTGCTCATTTCTTGTCAATACGTGAGACTTATTCCCTTGAACATCTTACTCGTATGTACGTGAATGAGATTGTGCAATTGCATGGCATGCCATTATCCATAGTTTCGGATCGTGACCCAAGATTCACTTCAAGATTTTGGGTTAGCTTGCAGAAAGCTATGGGCACGGATTTACGATTCAGTTCAGCATATCATCCTCAAACGGACAGACAATCAGAGAGGACTATTCAAACCCTTGAAGGTCTATTAAGACTCTTGCTCTAGATTTCAAAGGAAGTTGGGATAAGTACTTTCCACTGGTGGAATTCTCCTACAACAACAGTTATTAAGCAAGTATAGGCATGGCTCCATTTGAGGCATTGTATGGAAAAAAGTGTCTTTCTCTAGTATGCTGGGACGAGGTAGGAGAAGCAACGTTGTTGGGAACAGAATTAGTACGCATGACTACAGAAAAGATTCAAATGATTCTACAATGTATTCAAACCTCACAAGATCGACAAAAGAGTTCTGCTGATCTTCATAGAAAGGATGTGGAGTTTAATATTGGAGATCATGTATTGTTACGTGTTGCTCCATGGAAGGGAGTTACAAGATTTGGAAAGAGAGGAAAGCTCAATATAAGATTTGTTGGTTCATTTGAGATTCTTGATCGAATAGGAAATGTGGCCTATAGACTCGCATTACCTCCAAACATGTCTCGTGTTCATAATGTTTTTCATATATCTATGCTTCGTAAATATGTGAAAGACCCGAACCACATTATTGAGTTAGAACCAGATGAGATAGCTGAAGATTTAACGTACGAGGAGGTACCTGTTAAGATCTTGGATATGAAAGAGCATGTCCTACGCACCAAGGTTATACCACAAGTTAAGGTTTTGTGGAGGAACCATGCTATTCAGGAAATGACCTGGGAGTTGGAATCAGAAATGAAAACGAGGTACCCTCACCTGTTCGAAACACCAGGTACGTACGTCAATTTCGAGGACGAAATTTTATAAGGAGGGGAGGTTGTAAGACCTCAACTTATTATAAATAAAATTAAATTTTCCTCTATTCATTATTCTAAATTAATAAGGGTTAATTTGATATAATGTTTTGGTTATGGGTGAAATGTTCAAAATAAGCAAGTGGTTATAAAATATTCCTTTTGTCGGGGAATATTCGTTTAGTCGTGGAATATTCTTTTTGTCGGGAATATCCGTACGACGGCGCAATCATTTGTGGGCCCCATAATAAGATAATTGTTAGATGAAGAAAATGACAAAATATGAGTTTTTATAATTAACGGCGTAATGGTTACCGTTAACACTGTTGGAATACCTGGTGGTTAAAATACAGTAATACGCGTAGTTGCATAGTAGCACACAGTATTGCACAGTATAGTTGAATTATTGATTCTTACGTAAGAAGGCACTACTCAATAATTTTTACAGTAGTTACTGTTCAATATTTTATTTTATTGATTCAATAATTGTTGCGTTGATAGTTTATATTATTGTTGTTTTAATAATTGTCACTGCACAGTATTTCCCATTATCGGATTAATAATTCATATTATTTGAACAATATTATGAAATAGCATTATCGGCAATATCTAGAAAGTTCTGTCAATGAGAGGTTTAGTCATCTAATTGTGCGCCAGTAAGGAGAAATCCTTATCGGAAAGCCCCCTCTTTCCTGGGAACGGCCTGGTTGTCATAATTGTGATTCTGTAATATTATTTGGGAATAATTAATTATTGATTTATATGATAAGGAAATATTTATCTGATGTGGATATAAATGATGGATTTATATATTTTATATGGTTATTAATGAAAGAATTAATAATGAGATGTTTTATCAGTATTTTGTCAGATTGTAGGTATTAAAAATCACCCGTTTGTGGATTTAAGATATTTTCTGTTTGGAATTTGGAAAAACTTTCTTCTACAAAGTTGTAGAGAATTCAATTTCATGTGGAATGGACATAAAATTCGTATTTTTCTGATAAACGAGCTATTTTCTATGAATTATTAAAGTTTCTAATTATTATTTAAATGATAAAACATTTTGGAAAATTCTAGAATTTGTTGGTGAGAAATGTGCTCAATTGAATTTCAAATGCGGTGGGTGGCAATAGTAGCAGGTAAAGCCATCAGGTAGCAGGTCAAGTCTGCTTCGGCGTGCTATCATTTTCCTATAAATAGAGGGCTAAGTTAGAATTGAAAATCACACCAGAAACAAGTTTTCTCTCTTTCTCTCTCTATATTATTGAGCATATTTTGTGAGTATTTAGATAATTTGAGAGTTGTTGTTCAGTATAAATTTTATTCAGCATCATATTCGATATTTCATTCTGAAGTACTGTTTCTTTGAGGTAAGGGATGTTATTTTCTTCATATATGATATTATTTATTTCAATATCATTATGTCCGGAGTATTGATCTGAACTTTTAATCAAATTTAGAACTTTTTGTGTTGGGGTTACTATTTACGCATACGAAACTATTCACGAATATGGCACTATTCATCGAAAAATGAAATTTTCTTCTTTTTATCCAAGATGTCTATTATGGTTACTATCTTTGATTGTATCCATGTTTTGGTCTTTATTTTTGAATTCTGCTTCAAAATTGGTTATTATGAAGTATTATTGATCTTGGATAAACTTTAATACGAATCCTTAATATTTGTCCTTCTGTCTCACTGGATTCATTTTCTTTAAAATATTTTTCATCATCCTCAGTCCTAAATGATGTTATTGCTGAATATCTTTGGCCTGTAGTGCAAAGATGAATAATTAATTGATGAATATCTTTGGCTCGTAGTACAAAGATGAACAGGTGTTCCGATGAGCATGACCAACTGGTGATATAAATGAATATCTTTGGCCTGTAGTACAAAGATGAATATTTGATTAAAGATGTATATTGATTGTTGTTACGGGGATAAAATATTGATGATGGATTTTTAAATCTTAGAAGATAGTAGAACCCATTCTCTACTTGACTCTTCTAATGGATTGTTGTTTCCGCTGCAGAATATTGATCTAAAACTTATTGTCTATTATATTCTATCTGATTTTTCCCTGTTGAGGACTAACGATAATTTGTTGTTTATTAGCTTAGTCATAATATACTTTACTGGGCTAGTTGTGCTCACCCTTTTCCTTTTTGTTCCATTTTTCTTCTCAGAAGGTGATAACATAGCAGGATCTTGTCGGGGTATGGAGTGATGGTTCTAGAAAGATGTTTTAGCAGTCCTCACTATTTCTGTAAAATAGTGTTTGAATAATTATAATGAGGACTTATTTGAGTGTGGATATTGTCTAGAAGACAATATTTGTATTTAAACTCATAGTATGTGTTGTCGTATTTTGCATGACAATTGTATTATTGAAGTTGTAGTTTGCTTTCTGTACCATGTATTTGGCGACTCAGAATGGGTGTTGTACACCTTTTTTGGGGGCGTCACACTTTTGATCTATGCCTTGAAAATTTGGTAATGGTTTTGAAGAAGTGTGTTGAGACAAACTTAGTGCTGAATTGGGAAAAGTTACACTTCATGGTACAAGAAGGAATCATACTGGGACACATGGTTTCGAAGAAGGGACTTGAGGTAGATAGGGCTAAGCTGGAAACTATCGAGAACTTGCCACCACCTACTTTAGTGAAAGGTGTTCGTAGTTTTATGGGACATGCAGGTTTCTACCGCAGATTCATCAAGGACTTGCCATGGTAGTCCTCAGGTTTTTACACAGAAGTATAGTCACAAGGTTTGGGACTCCTAGGGCCATCATTAGTGATGAAGGCAGTCATTTCTACAACAGGCAGTTTACATCTTTTTTGGCCAAGTATTGGGTGAACCATCGTATTGTTATAGCTTATCACCCACAAACAAATGACCAAGCGGAAGTGTCGAATCGAGAAGTCAAAAGAATCCTTGAAAAAGTTATAAATCTCACGAGAAAGGACTAGTCTTTAAAGTTGGATGATGAAGTATGGGCATATAGGACTGCATACAAAACTCTATTGGGCATGTCACCTTTTCAGCTCGTGTATGGAAAAGCCTGTCACCTTCTTATGGAGCTAGAGTATAAGGCATATTGGGCAATTAGGAAGCTTAATTTTGATTTGAAAGCTGCAGGGGAGAAACGCCTACTCCAACTCAATAAGTTGGATGAATTCAGATTATAGGCATATAAGAATTCAAAGATATACAAGGAGAGGGTGAAGAAATGGCATGATCGAAAGATCATAGAGAGAACATTTGAACCAAGACAAAGATTTTTGCTTTTTAATTCCAGACTTAAACTTTTTCTTGGGAAGCTAAAATCAAGATGGTCAGGGCCATTTACAGTGAAGACTGTCTTGCCGAATGGTGCAATTGAAGTATTTGATAAGTTTCCGGACAAGCCTTTTAAGGTGAATGGACAGCGATTGAAGCATTACTTTGGTGGCGAGGTGGATAAACAAAAAGTCACCTCAATTCTTTCTTCGACATGAGATTCAGAGACAGTCAAGCTAATTGACTTTAACTTAGCTCTTGATGGGAGGCAACCCATTATTTCTATCTCTATTTTTTTTATTTTTTTATTTATTCAGTTTAGGTTGTTTTTATTAGCTCATCTTCACTTTAAGTGTGATAGATTATAGTGTTTTGCCTAATTGAGTATGTAGCTGAATTTGTATTGAGAGGTGTTTGATGTAATATATAGTTTATTTGGTCATTCATGCTTACTCAGTAATCCATGCCTTAACAGTGTGTATTGATGTCTATCTAGGTATCTTGGACTGAATTCATCACTGATTTGTAGTACTGGAATTAAAAGTTGGCAGTGCAGGGAACAGGGTCGCGTGGCCACGCCATGTAAACAGCATAAGACCGCGTGCCCATGCGGCATGCCTGCAAACTCAACAAAATCACACTTGCGCGCCCGTGCCACCAGTCTATTGAAAAATCGAGCGGCCGCGCGCGACACCGGAAAGTGAATTTTTTTATGTTTTAAAATAGGTGTTTGACCAAATTCTTCTATCATTTGAAATCACACCGAGGCGTATTTTTTTGCTCTCCTCAACATGCACGTCTCCTCATCTCTCTGAAGTTATAAACTAAGCCCTAACTCTCCTCTCCATTACGTGATTGTTGCTTCAGAGCTTATACCCACGATCAGTGTCTGCATTATAAAGCTAGGGTTTTAGAGAGTGGTGGTGTGAATTAAGTTTATGGGTTACTCTCTTCATCAATTATCACTCATTCTCAAGCAAATCTTCATCTTTAACATTCAAAACAATGGGTCCAAAGAGAGCACGTTCGAGTTCTTCTTCATCATCATCTTCCTCTAGCAGTCAATGGGAGGAGGTGGTGGATCATACCAAATTTCTGAGTCTGGCCGCACAAACCGAATATTACAGAATCATGGCAAAGACGTTTCTCAAGGAGTGCGGTTTCAAACGTGAGAGGCAAGATGGTCATTTATGGAATATGATTCACGAGAGAGGATGGTTTGGCTTTATTGCAACCCCTGTACTGATTCCGATGAGTATAGTTCGAGAATTCTATGTGAATGCTAAAGACGCGATGACTAGTCTATTTATGGTTCGAGGATTTGAAATCGATTACAGACCACCTGCAATTAGAGAAGTTTTTAGGCTACGCGAGACACCACCAACTGGGTCTGCTAATTGGGTAGAAAGTGCACATTTGGAAACGGATTTGGAAATGGTCATTACGGAGTTATGCGTGCTAGGCACAAAGTGGACTTATAAAGCTGGCACGAATCAGCCTCGCATATTCCCCACAACAGCTTTGTATCGGTAAACAAAGGCGTGGAATTTGTTTATATGCGCCAAGTTAGTTCCGTCATCTCATCAGCATAAAATCACAGAGGAGAGAGCAATCATCCTATGGGGAATAATCACTGGCAAGTACATTGATGTGGGCTACCTGAATAATCAAAATATGTTGAAGTATCTGCGGGGAAGCACAACAGGGAGTATTACACATGCGTCAGTTGTGGCTATGTTGTGACACCCCCAAATCTGGGTTACCTGACTCCCGAATTTGGTGTTCACGATTCACACTATAATATCATTTAACTACCCATTCATATATAAATAGGAATATATAAATCATTAACATAAGTTGTTAATACATAAGTCCCAGGTTTCTAACCTTAAATTACAAACATACCCCCTTAGATAAACAAAAAGGAATACAACATAATAATAATATTCTTATAACTACTCCAGCATCTTGCCTTTGCCTTTGTTCTTCTTTAACCCGCTGGCCTCTTCGTTCCTAGCTGAAATGTTTTATTTATAGAAAGGGTGAGCAACAAATTTGCCCCGCAAGTTAAGATATACAATAAACGTATATGAATCAACAATAATAGCCTATCTATTTTGATAGAATAAAACCAAAGTTCGGGGAACTTTTAAATAGATGAACAAATTGTTATTCAATAACAAGGCTTCTCCTTTTCTATGCAACACCATAATTTGATAATGAAAGAGTACAACGCTTTCAAAGTTCTACAAGAATCAATTCTACACAATAACAAAGTGGAATAATTTCCAGATTTATACTGAGCGATCACACATGATCTTTGAACTTATTTTTCTCGGGTATCCATCAAAGATTTACTTTGATATATACTAGGAGTATCAGATAACCATAAAGATTAAATCATACCCCTCTGCAAGTACATAGAGCCGGCCAACTCCTTGTACCCTATATTATGCATAATACTCAAAATGCGCGCAAAGGTCGAATTCACGACCCAAAATGTTCCCTTTATATAAAAGGTTGTTCTTCTCAGTCTTAGAATCAAGATTTTGATTTTACAACGAAATACTGTGATTTCAAATTCTATTTACTTATCGATCTTGCCAAATTAATTGGCATCGATTCTATCAATAACAATTGAATTATTTTCTTGAATTTATCAAGTTCTAACAAATGTTTGTCTTGCAAGAATAATTAGCTAAGACATTTCTCAACACAATTTGACAATGAACAGGAATTATCTGTACTGTCAATTCTAACTTCTACAGATTTGAATATTCAACAACAGTAATTCTACGAATATATATTTCTGAATCAGTAATTCAATTTGAATTATTAAGCATGCACTAATTGCGAATAATCAACAATAACTTCCCTGGATGTGGTATAATTAGCAATAATTAACCACTATAATAATTGAATGAAATATAACTCAAGGTTGAGTTAGGAAACTTTCCTTCTACGTTGATTACAGCTACACAATATAATTAACTGCGTTCGTAAGACCTATATTCAACAATGTCGGTCTCACAATTAGTACAAATATTTATAACACATAACACTGTATTTTACAGTCAAACTTCTCCTAGGCACATTACCACATAGCCACATTAGTGTTTATAACCTATATAAACACTTATCAAGTCTAACTATTTCGGTCTTGTTGGATTTCGGTCCATTCTCGGTGTTCTGGTCACCCTATCCGACAATTAACACATTGATTGTCAATTAAACTTGGTCTCTAAGCTTCAATATTATTTTAGATAAGTCAAATATCGTTTATAATATTTTCCGGAAGCTTTTAATAATTTATAAACACTTATTATAAATTATAATAATTTTTCAAACACTTAAATCATTTTTAAATGATTTAATTATCAAATAATCTTATCATTATTAATATTTAATAAAAATATTAATAACATACTTGTCAAAATATTAAAGTTATTATTAATAACTTAAAATATTTTTAAATCATCAATATTCTACTTAAATGATTTTTAAAATATTTAAAATCATTTTTAAATCATCACCATTAATATATAAATATTATTATCTAAATATTAAAAGTCATTAAATATAACTTAAAATATTTTTAAATCATTTTTCTCATTTTTAAATGATTTTTAAATCAACAAAACCATTTTTAATTCATTTATTTAATATAACAATTAAATAAATCAAATATCATTAATATTACTTTATTAATGAAAATTCTCCAAAAATATTGAAAATTATATTTTATAATTTAAAATATTTTTTAACATTTTATTCTAAATTAAAATGATTTTTAAATCATTTTTATCTTATTTATTTAATTAAATAATCAAATAAATATAATATCATTAATATTAAATTATTAATGAAAAATTCTCCAAAAATATTAAAAGTTACTTTTTATAACTCAAAATATTTT
The DNA here is from genome assembly GCA_020205505.1 of Panax japonicus. NCBI lineage: Eukaryota > Viridiplantae > Streptophyta > Magnoliopsida > Apiales > Araliaceae > Panax > Panax japonicus. The sequence goes on along the minus strand of CM035095.1, from coordinate 65,019,531 downwards.
TAAATACATTTTTCTTATTTAAAATGATTTTTCATAATATTAAATCATTTTTCTCTAATTTATTTAATAAACTAATTAAATAAATTAAATACCTTTAATATTATAAATAATTATAATTATTAAAGAAAAATATTTCAATTGGTCAAAAATTATTTTTCATAATTTAAAATAATTAAAACCGTCGCTATAGGTCTTTAGCGACAGAAAGCGTCGTTGTTGGTGTTCTTGAGCCCAAGAACACTGACAGCCGGCAGCTTCAAGGTGCTCAGTTTTACCGTGAATAATTCTCAATCTGTTCATGTTCTGGGCTATCTAAAACTTTGGTATTGTAGTATTAATGTAACACTACAATACCTAATCGATACTTTGGTCAAACAACATCACAACAAGGAGATCAAAGCCTCCAAAGTTGCTGTCAGACGGTTTCTGGGTTTTCCAGAAACCCAGCAGTTTCGAGTGCTCACTTTCAAGCTTAATTTAATCTATATTCTGGTCATGGTTCATGTGGTTTGATGGCTCACAATTGTAGCGCATATGTAAATGAACAAATAAACAACAACAGGTCAATTATACAACAACATAATCACTAGCTATGCTTCGGTTAATATCTGTCAGAAAACATGTTCTTCACTTTTCTGGAAATTCTAGAAATTCCCATCCGTGGCCAAGTGACCTAATTTGACCAATTGATATGTTAAATCCTTGGATGTTTTAGGCGATCTAAATACCCAGATCTGTAGTACACTATTCAGGCTACATATTCATAACAACAAAATCAACAAACATCACAAAATTGGACAGATCAAGTGGCTAAGAATTCTTGTCAGACGTTGTTTAACCCTTTCTGGGTTACCCAGAATTTTGCTCGGTCAATCCCGGTCAACGGGTTTTGACCGTTAATAACTCCTAATCTAGACATCATTTATCTGATCTACCACCTGCAGATTAAAGACAACATACCAGGCTACCATTACAAAACATAAAACAAGAAAACGCAAACACGGGCACCGATCTATGGCACCTGACATTTGCTTGTCAGACCACCGAGACTGCTCAAAACAGTTTTGAAAAACTTCGAGTTTTATCAACTTTGATGCTATGGATCTATGATAGATCATCATAGATCAACTAAAAACATATCCTAGCATGAATCTAAACACATAAACACAATTATTTTCTTAGCATACAAGATCAAAGTTGAGTTTGGGTTTATACCTCTCTTGTCCAAACTTTGATCTTGATTCTCCTTAATTGATTATGGTGATCTAAAGACTGAATTTGGGACTGGTATGCTAGCCAATTTCGGAGGTTCTTGTATGAGGGAGAGTTGGTGAGAGCTTTGGTCAAAATTAAGCAAAATAATGAACTTTCTCTCTCCCAATCTCTTATATAATGCTTTGATTCAATGAATGCAATGTTGTGCTGTCACAAGAGGCTGATTTTGATGAGATTTTGTGCCACCAAGTCAACATATTAGGTAACCTACTAAAGATTTGGCCATTTTTGCAAGCTATCTAATAAAAATCCCATAAAGGGCAATTTTGTCATTTGCAAATTTATTTTAATGGTATTCTTGGAATTTGTACAAACCCTTAGGGTTTGGGGCTTGGATTAGGGTTTAAGATTTGAACCCTTCAGGTTTTAAAACTTTAATTCCCAAAATTTTCAAATTGAGGGTTCACAAATTAGAAAATAAAATTCCTAAAATGCAATTTGGTTTTCTAAATAGAAAAATTAATATACAAATATATAATTAAAGCTTTCTAATCATATTTAAGTTTAATGAACCCATAGGCTTGTCAATTAGGATTAGGGTTTCCTAATTTAGGGTTTATAATTCCTAGTTTTGAAATTAGGGTTTCTCGGCTTTTGATTAGGGTTTCTAACGTTACATTAGGGTTTCAAATCCTGAGATTAGGGTTTTATTAATATTAAACTTTATCCGATCAATCATTGATCAAAAATTCTATACCGTTCAAACACATACATATTAATATAATTATTTTAATTATATTTTCTATCGAATCCCGTTCCAAAAATTAGGGTTAGGGTTTCTATTCTCCGTTAAGCACAACTCTACTCTAATTTTATTAGTCAATACATAAATTGACCTTCTCGATACACGTATCACAGAAACTTGTCACAAAATTGATAATTAATATTAATATTAATATTAATATTAATAAAAAAAATTTATTCGCAAATTTTTGATTATTCGAAATCCTGGGTTATCACATTCACCCCTCCTTAAAAGGATTCCGTCCTCGGAATCACCGCTTTCTTATATTCTACAATCTTTTAAAGTTGTATCATCAACTTATTTTAATCAACATAATATTAATTTTGGTTTCAAATTTTAACCTGTGACTTAAGTCTATAAAAGAAAATAGTTCACAGAATTATCTAACTCCTATTATTCGCGTAATGAAATCCTTACCTGCTGCCACGTCCTGAGTTGCCACTACATCTTGCGCCGTCATGTTGAATGTACAGGCCGTTGGTCTCCGGGTCCCTTATTGGCTCTTTCCTTCTCAGCATTTCTTTTCGGACAGTTTCGTACAATATGGTCGGTCGATCCTCATCCAAAGCAACCTTGAATTTTCTTCGGACTGGGACAATTCGGTGACAATATGCCCCTCTTGCCCGCAGTTATAGCAAACTCCCTTCTTCTTCAGGCAAACTCCAGCATGGTGTTTCCCACAATTCGAACATGGATCCCTTAATTTCCTATTATCTTCTGTATTATTACCCGACTGGGTATTCTCATTCCATTTTCTCTTATTTGGATTACTTCCTTCACTGCTTCCTCCGTCATTTGTCTTCTTCTTCTTTTCCTGATGAAATCGAGACGCTGCTTCGCTCCCTCCTTCAGCAATTAACGCTTTCTCCAATAGAGCCGCAAAAGTGTTGATCTGTAGCACAGCTACTTTATTGAATATCCCCGGCTTCAGCCCATTCTCGAATCTTCGCTTCTTTCTTGCTTCTGTGTCCACCTGATGAGGTGAAAATCTTGCCAGCTCGTTGAATTTGGCCGCGTATTCAGAAACCGACATGTTCTCCTGCTTTAGTTCTAAGAATTTGACTTCCATTCTGCATTGCATACTCAGTGAGAAGTAGTTCTCAAAGAACAACTCCTTGAATCTTGTCCACAACACCACCTCTGTACCAGCTCTTGCTTGGTTCGTCTCCCACCAGTAATTGGCTTCTCCCTTCATCAGATAAGTTGCAAAAGTCGTCTTTTGCTCTTCTGCCACACGTGCAATGATGAATGCTTTCTCCATTTCCTTTACCCAAGTTTGGGCTTCAATCGGATCGGTGGTTCCATTGAATTCCGGCGGGCCTACCGCGTTAATGTCCTTGAAATTAGCTAATTTGCAGCTGGCTATTCTCTCGCTCTTCCTCTTCCTGCGGGAGCTCTATTCTCCATAGCTTCGGCTATCATATTTTCAAAATTTTGCATTGGGTCAACTTGACCTCCTTCGTTATTCACTGATTGTTCTTCTCGTTGGTTTCGATTCTGTCGTCTAGGCGGCATGATCTGATTTAAATAAAAATCTTATATTAATACTCTTTCTCTATACAAATTCTTAACACAATAAGAATTCAACACATAATTCTCAAGTAATTGCATATTTATTCAAATAGCACATAGTACATTTAGTACTTCACATATTACTATCCCTTTTTAAATCATATCAGGATTAACAACACAACTATACACAAAAAGTTGTTATTCTCAATTTTCACATTACTATATCCAGTTCATCAAACTTACCACACTTAGGAGTTCAGTAACTTACCATAATTACATGAGTGTATGAACTTATCTTAGTCAGACCTTTGGCGTCCATTCGCTGAGGGGTTCAAAACATTTCATATAACTATGAGTCATTAACTTACCATAAGTATGAGTTTTGAGAACACACAAATTAATCTTAATCTTATATTCATATAGAAAATAAAGATTTCATTCATACAAACATATCATTAGATTTATATTCATGCAAATATTACATAGTACTTTTCAGTACACTACACATACAACTACAAATAGGTACTATCCCTTTTTGACAAAAGTCGGGATTCATTACTACAACTTTACACAAAAAGTGGAGTCATACAAAAGTTATCTCTTATTCCTACCAAAGAAAATATTATACTCCAAATGATTATACTCCTCACACTTAATCTTTCTTCCGTCCACTTTCTCCATCTTTCTTCCTTTTAGGACAATTCTTAACCCTATGATTCGTTCCACCACATGCAAAACATCATCCTTTCTTTGGTTTAGGACAATTTGGTGATAGATGTCCTTCCAGACCACAATTATAACGCACATTCTGACCCCACATACATTCCCCCAAATGGCTCTTTCCACACTTGCCACAGGCTTGCTTCTTCTTCAAGCTTGACTTTTCTGAATTAGGGCTATCGTTGTCCCTCTTCCTTTTCTTCTTGTCTTTCTGCTGCTTGATCATCCCTTCAGACGATCCACCACCTTCCGCTTTCATTCTGTCTACCTGCACCTTGAGTTCGTTCCTTTCTTCAGTCATTTGGCATAACGCTCGTTCTGTCTTCCATAGCTGCTCCAAGAGAAACGCCTTACTCCGGAGTTCTTGAACTTCTGCAACTAGTTGATCTTGTTCTTCAACTGTAGTCTTATTCTTTATCTCTACCATAGCTGGCTCAGACTCTACCTCCTCATCTCCACTCAGATACATCTCGAGGTAATCGTCATGATCGCTCCCCAGATTAATCATAGGTTCATCTTCTTCCACCTTATCAACCGATTCACTTTGCGCTGGCACCTCGGCTTCTGGCATTGGTACAACAGCCACTAGCATCTCCGTACTCATTTGATCTTCTCCAGACATCCTACAATCAATTTAAATAACTTGATTAGTACTTCATTAGTACAAACTCCTCACACTATGTGTCCCCATTTCTCACCATCGTTGCACTTCGACAATCTCTCACTTAGTACTCTAAATGAGTATTCTCTATCTCGCTTATGGTTATAATCCTAGGGCTTTACCCACCCCACTTAAGGTTTATAACCTACAGCTTTGATACCAACCCGTGGCACCCCCAAATCCGGGTTACCTGACTCCCGAATTTGGTGTTCACGATTCACACTATAATATCATTTAACTACCCATTCATATATAAATAGGAATATATAAATCATTAACATAAGTTGTTAATACATAAGTCCCAGGTTTCTAACCTTAAATTACAAACATATCCCCTTAGATAAACAAAAAGGGTTTACAATACAACATAATAATAATAATGTTCTTATAACTACTCCAGCATCTTGCCTTTGCCTTTGTTCTTCTTTGACCCGCTGGCCTCTTCTTTCCTAGCTGAAATGTTTTATTTATAGCAAGGGTGAGAAACAAATTTGTCCCGCAAGTTAAGATATACAATAAACGTATATGAATCAACAATAATAGCCTATCTATTTTGATAGAATGAAACCAAAGTTCGGGGAACTTTGAAATAGATGAACAAATTGTTATTCAATAACAAGGCTTCTCCTTTTCTATGCAACACCATAATTTGATAATGAAAGAGTACAACGCTTTCAAAGTTCTACAAGAATCAATTCTACACAATAACAAAGTGGAATAATTTCTAGATTTATACTGAGCGATCACACAAGATCTTTGAACTTATTTTTCTCGGGTATCCATCAAAGATTTACTTTGATATATACTAGGAGTATCAGATAACCATAAAGATTAAATCATACCCCTCTGTAAGTACTTAGAGCCGGCCAACTCCTTGTACCCTATATTATGCATAATACTCAAAACGCGCGCAAAGGTCAAATTCACGACCCAAAATGTTCCCTTTATATAAAAGGTTCTTCTCAGTCTTAGAATCAAGATTTTTATTTTACAACAAAATACTGTGATTTCAAATTCTATTTACTTATCGATCTTGCCAAATTAATTGGCATCGATTCTACCAATAACAATTGAATTATTTTCTTGAATTTATCAAGTTCTAACAAATGTTTGTCTAGCCAGAATAATTAGCTAAGACATTTCTCAACACAATTTGACAATGAACAGGAATTATCTGTACTGTCAATTCTAACTTCTACAGATTTGAATATTCAACAACAGTAATTCTACGAATATATATTTTTGAATCAGTAATTCAATTTGAATTATTTAGCATGCACTAATTGCGAATAATCAACAATAACTTCCCTGGATGTGGTATAATTAGCAATAATTAACCACGATAAATAATTGAATGAAATATAACTCAAGGTTGAGTTAGGAAACTTGCCTTCTACGTTGATTACAGCTACACAATATAATTAACTGCGTTCGTAAGACCTATATTCAACAATGTCGGTCTCACAATTAGTACAAACATTTATAACACATAACACTGTATTTTACAGTCAACCTTCTCCTAGGCACATTACCACATAGCCACATTAGTGTTTATAACCTATATAAACACTTATCAAATCTAACTATTTCGGTCTGGTTGGATTTATAATAATTTATAATAATTTTTCAAACACTTAAATCATTTTTAAATGATTTAATTATCAAATAATCTTATCATTATTAATATTTAATAAAAATATTAATAACATACTTGTCAAAATATTAAAGTTATTATTAATAACTTAAAATATTTTTAAACCATCAATATTCTATTTAAATGATTTTTAAAATATTTAAAATCATTTTTAAATCATCACCATTAATATATAAATATTATTATCTAAATATTAAAAGTCATTAAATATAACTTAAAATATTTTTAAATCATTTTTCTCATTTTTAAATGATTTTTAAATCAATAAAATTATTTTGAATTCATTTATTTAATATAACAATTAAATAAATCAAATATCATTAATATTACTTTATTAATGAAAATTATCCAAAAATATTGAAAATTATATTTTATAATTTAAAATATTTTTTAACATTTTATTCTAAATTAAAATGATTTTTAAATCATTTATATCATTTTTATCTTATTTATTTAATTTAATAATCAAATAAATATAATATCATTAATATAAATTATTAATGAAAAATTCTCCAAAAATATTAAAAGTTACTTTTTATAACTCCAAATATTTTTAAATACATTTTTCTTATTTAAAATGATTTTTCATAATATTAAATCATTTTTCTCTAATTTATTTAATAAACTAATTAAATAAATTCAATACCTTTAATATTATAAATAATTATAAATATTAAAGAAAAATATTCCAATTGGTCAAAAATTATTTTTCATAATTTAAAATAATTTTTAAAACCATTTTTGGTAATTTTTAGAATTTATTTCTATTTTTAAATAATTTTCAGAATATTCAGAAAATAAAATAATTAAAACCGTCGCTATAGATCTTTAGCGACAGAAAGCGTCGCTGTCGGTGTTCTTGAGCCCAAGAACACTGACAGCCGGCATCTTCAAGGTGTTCGGTTTGACCGTGAATAATTCTCAATCTGTTCATGTTCTGGGCTATCTAAAACTTTGGTATTGTAGTATTAATGTAACACTACAATACCTAATCGATACTTTGGTCAAACAACATCACAACAAGAGATCAAAGCCTCCAAAGTTGCTGTCAGACGGTTTCTAGGTTTTCCAGAAACCCAGCAGTTTCGAGTGCTCACTTTCAAGCTTAATTTAATTTATATTCTGGTCATGGTTCATGTGGTTTGATGGCTCACAATTGTAGCCCATATGTAAATGAACAAATAAACAACAACAGGTCAATTATACAACAACATAATCACTAGCTATGCTTCGGTCAATATCTGTCAGAAAACATGTTCTTCACTTTTCTGGAAATTCCAGAAATTCCCATCCGTGGCCAAGTGACCTAATTTGACCAATTGATATGTTAAATCCTTGGATGTTTTAGGCGATCTAAATACCCAGATCTGTAGTACACTATTCAGGCTACATATTCATAACAACAAAATCAACAAACATCACAAAATTGGACAGATCAAGTGGCTAAGAATTCTTGTCAGACGCTGTTTAACCCTTTCTGGGTTACCCAGAATTTTGCTCGGTCAATCCCGGTCAACGGGTTTTGACCGTTAATAACTCCTAATCTAGACATCATTTATCTGATCTACCACCTGCAGATTATAGACAACATACCAGGCTACCATTACAAAACATAAAACAAGAAAACGCAAACACGGGCACCGATCTATGGCACCTGACATTTGCTTGTCAGACCACCGAGACTGCTCAAAACAGTTTTGAAAAACTTCAAGTTTTATCAACTTTGATGCTATGGATCTATGATAGATCATCACAGATCAACTAAAAACATATCCTAGCATGAATCTAAACACATAAACACAATTATTTTCTTAGCATACAAGATCAAAGTTGAGTTTGGGTTTATACCTCTCTTGTCCAAACTTTGATCTTGATTTTCCTTGATTATGGTGATCTAAAGACTGAATTTGGGACTGGTATGCTAGCCAATTTCGGAGGTTCTTGTATGAGGGAGAGTTGGTGAGAGCTTTGGTGAAAATTAAGAAAAATAATGAACTTTCTCTCTCCCAATCTCTTATATAATGCTTTGATTCAATGAATGCAATGTTGTGCTGTCACAAGAGGCTGATTTTGATGAGATTTTGTGCCACCAAGTCAACATATTAGGTAACCTATTAAAGATTTGGCCATTTTTGCAAGCTATCTAATAAAAATCTCATAAAGGGTAATTTTGTCATTTGTAAATTTATTTTAATGGCATTCTTGGAATTTGTACAAACCCTTAGGGTTTGGGGCTTGGATTAGGGTTTAAGATTTGAAAGCTTTAGGTTTTAAAACTTTAATTCCCAAAATTTTCAAATTTAGGGTTCACAAATTAGAAAATAAAATTCCTAAAATGCAATTAGGTTTTCTAAATAGAAAAATTAATATACAAAAATATAATTAAAGCTTTCTAATCATATTTAAGTTTAATGAACCCATAGGCTTGTCAATTAGGATTAGGGTTTCCTAATTTAGGGTTTATAATTCCCAGTTTTGAAATTAGGGTTTCTCAACTTTTGATTAGGGTTTCTAACAGTACGTTAAGGTTTCAAATCCTGAGAGTAGGGTTTTATTAATATTAAACTTTATCCGATCAATCATTGATCAAAAATTCTATACCGTTCAAACACATACATATTAATATAATTATTTTAATTATATTTTCTATCGAATCCCGTTCCAAAAATTAGGGTTAGGGTTTCTATTCTCTGTTAAGCACAACTCTACTCTAATTTTATTAGTCAATACATAAATTGACCTTCTCGATACACGTATCACAGAAACTTGTCACAAAATTTATAATTAATATTAATATTAATAAAAAAAATTATTCGCAAATTTTGGATTATTCGAAATCCTGGGTTATCACATATGTTGTGTGCCCATCAAGGCTGCCATTGGGACATTGAACAAATGCAAAACCCGAGCCAAGATATCACTCACGTAACCATCGCAAAATTCGAGGATTTGGCAAGAGGTGCACCGTACCCACGAGGAAAAAGCTTCATATCCAGCCCACATTCTCAGAGCCACCACCGCAGCCAGCTTAGACAAATGAAGCGGGCCCGTCAACTGAAGCAATTGCTGTCACTGGGGATAGACAGCTCCGAAGGTTGTAGCGAAAGGTCGACGCGATGTATGACAACTTCGCAGTGTTTACTACGGGTCTGACGCAGTCATTGGCGGAGGCGTTTTCACAGGAGGGAACGATGCTTGAGTGGCCTCAGTTCGGGACGGCTGTGCCATATCCACCCCCAGATTCAACACCCGAAGAGGGTGGTACGGCTAAGCACTAGGGGAGTTTTCAATAACCCTATACTTTCATTCATTGGGGCAATGAATATTTTAAGTTTAGGGGTATTGGGGTAGTAGTATAGTTGCATGTAGTATGTGCATGTTTAGTTTAGCATGTTTAGTTTAAATTTTTATATAGTACGTGCATGTTTATGTGTTAGATTAAATTTGTAGATTTTTTTTGGTTTTTAGTAATTATTACTTGTGTTAGTATATGTTTAGTTGCATTTTATGTGTAGTGCATGTTTAACAAATTCTGGCCTTATGGAAATTTGTCTAGCCTATGACGAAAGTGAATTTTGAAGGATTGTTGAATACTTTGGATAACATGAGCTTAGTTATAATGGTTTACATAATGTAATTCATGTTGCTGTTTAAATGCTTTCGGTTTGTACGGTCGTGTTCATAATTACTTGTAGGTATAAGAATTATGTGTTGCATTGCTCGATAGAAAATGTGGTTTTAAAAAGAGAAATATGTGGAAAGTGGACTTTAGACTATATAAAACATTGACATTCAAACTTTGGGAAAACTTGGGTATTATATATACATATATATATATATATATATATAACAAATAGCAATAACGTGGCTAGTCTTATTTCGGGGCCCTGGCTACTCGAGTAAGTACGCCCGTAGGGGTGTCTTAACATCTAGCGCCCTAAGGTCTTTCATGGTCTGGGATTCGTTGGTTGAAAGCTCGCTAAGGGGTAGAAGTGTTTGCCTAATGAAATGAGGCATTGCACAGTCATGTGAAAAAAAAATAGAAAAGGAAAGTAAAGAAAAATCGCAATAAACACTGCGGGAAAGAGTGAAAATTTCCCTCGTGAGTAGAAATAAAGCAGTTAAGCCCATTGTTGAACCTTAGTTTGTTTTTATATGTTGGAACAGTCTTTGTTGCATAAGTATACATGAGTCTTAATTTAGATTATAATTTTCTGTTTTGAGCAGTTTAGCATGTGTATTCTTTGCATGAATTAAGTTTTGGTGAACACAACACACACACACAACATCTTTATAGCATATATGAATTATCCGAGTGTATGATATTATGCCTATAGTTTGGTTTGAAATTGTATTCTTGAATCTAGATAATTCGCTGAGGCATTTTGGACTGAAATTCTGTTATGGCTAGAACAATGTGTAACTCGTTTGCATCATGATTTAGTTGCATAGCATGTAGTTGCATTTTCAGTGTTTATATAGTATGCATTGCTTGAGGGCAAGCAATAGTTTAAGTTTGGGGGTATTTGATAAGTAGGTTTTATACCTACTTATTGGATATCAATTCACGAGAATTATGCCCATCTCAAGTACATTTTAGTGTGTACTAAGAACTCCTTGGGTGTAAAAGTGCAGGAAATGGCATAGCTTTACAATGGTTGGTGGAAATGGAGCTAATGGAGGTTGGAGCAAAGAAACCAAGCATTAGAAGGACGAATGAACAAGAGCAGCAGAACTAGGATGTAGCAACAGCAGAACACACAATCCAAATTGCAGAAGCCGTGCGGCTAAACAGGCATAAACACGCGCGCCCGCGCGATCACCCGAACAGACTAAATTTTAAAGACTCAAGCCCGCGCGACGATTACAAAGGGGGCACGCGCGCCCGCGCGCGACATCCGAGGCTGCTAATTAATTTAATTTTAATTTTTAAATTGTAAGAGTTTGAGTTGGTAAAAACAATTCTGGCTGGTGTCAGATGAATCTATCATTCATTTTTACGTGTTTTCAGAGAGGAACTAGGGTTTACACTTTGAGAGATTTCCATTGATGAAGCAAGCTTAGACTCATTATTTTCTACTTCTAATTTAGATTTCAATCATTGTGGCTGAACTACTTTTATGTTGCTGGATATTAGTGAGGATTTGAACGTTACAGTTGGATTTTAATCAGCAATTGGGTTTGATCAATTCTATCTTCTCTCTTTTAATTGTCTGTTTATTTTCTAGGCGTTTCTTTGATCCCATATTGGTTTTCGGTTCAGTCATGAACTAAACTCCAGTATGGGATTCTAACGGAGTTTAATACGTAGTCTAACGTATGGCCTAATTGCTAGATTGTAATCATGATAGCATGCGTATATCGGGCTGTTTTGCTTAGCTTTGTATTTCGTGAACCAGATAGACATATATTGTTTCACCGTAATAGTTAATAAGGGCTTGTGCTTAAATTCAATATTGCTGCAATCTCACATAGAAATATAGTGAGATTGGTTTTATTGATGATTACATGGTGTCTATTGCATGTGGATATTATGTAAGTAAGTCATAATATATTGAAAAATGGTTATGTCTACATTAGTGCTCTTGACTACTTTTCTGTGATACGTGAACAATCTTGCATGATGGTGGTGGTTATATTACCTATTAAATGAAGTTAGGATCTCATTATTTCCAAATTTGATTTATTACATTATTACTCTTATTTTAGTTATTATTTATATTTAGAGTAATTCACAATTATAAGCATATAAAAATAGTGATTGAGTTGATGCATAGTAGTTTAATTTAGATAACTTTCTCCGTGGATCAATACTCGACTTACTTTGTATTGCTTGTTGACACATGTATACTTGCATGAGTTAGAGCTCTTTTGTTAGCACTAAAAAAGAGGCAACAATTGTTCTGCTTAAAGAACTACATCAATCTACTCAGGGTTCATGAATACCCGTACATACAAAATCCTCTGCACAAGGAGGAGCACAAGGTTCAGATAAAATAATTCCTGAACTTCAGTTGGATGCGACCAATAAAACTCCTAAAAACACCCATCTCAAAAAAGATCAAGACACAGGTGATATCATGAAGAAATTCATTCAAATGGAGGAAACCATTTGTTTTATCAAAGGAATTGGAACACACGGGAGTGTTTCATATACCGACCTTTGTATATTTCCTGGTGTTCATTATCCAGAGAAGTTCAAAACTCCTGACTTTGAAAAGTATGATGGTTTAGGAGATCCTTACACTTATTTGAAGATATTTATAGGAGAACTTGGATCTTATGCAGAGGATGAGAAGCTCAGAATGCAGCTGTTCTAGAAGAGTCTGACTGGAGAAGCCCGATCGTGGTATACCAGATTAGACAACTTAAAGATCCATAACTAGGATGAATTAGCTAATTCCTTCCTCACTCAGTACAGCTTCCAATCTCAGATGGCTTCTGACAGATACCAGATTACCAAGGTCAAGAAACAATCTACTAAGTCTTTCAGAGAGTTTGCTCATAAGTGGAGGCGCCATACTGCTCAAGTTATTCCTTCCATGACGGAATCAGAAATGGTCATGACCTTTATAGACATACAAGAAGCTTCTTTCTATGAAAGAGTCTTAGCTGGAATTGGCAAGCCATTTTCTAAAATGATCAAGCACGGAGAGATGGCTGAGATGGGATTGAAGTCAGGAAAGATTCAAGACATAGCCTCTCTTAAAGTAGTTGTTGAGCACATCCAGTCTGGAACTTATGGAAACAACCCCCGGAGGGTCCATAAAAAGAAAGAGGAAGATGTTTCCTTGATACTACAAGGTCAAAAAGGCAGTCGGATTATGCCTATCCAGAGGATAAACTACTCCCCTTTGCAAACACAGTCTTCAAACCCTTCATTACCTAAAGGTGGAGAAGTCAAACGCCCCCAAGTGTTCACACCCTTAGGGGACTCACTTGAGAATGTCCTTACTCTTCTGAATACTCATAAGAAAATTACACATCTTCTTCCACCAGCCAACCCGAATAGGAAGGGTTCAATGCTACTCGGAAGTGTGCTTATCATGTCGGGGCACCGGGACATGACACTCAGGATTTCTGGGCCTTTAAACACAAGATCCAAGACTTAATCGACAATGGGGAGATTGTCGTGACTAAACCTGACCAACCTCATGTGCAAGATAACCCTCTTCCTCAACACAAAGAAGGAGAGGTCAGTATGATTAATTGGAGTAGTGGACAGACTTCCAATTACATTGTTGAATCTTCCCAGACCAGCAAAGACGGTGCTGATAGATTGGATTATACACAATTCCAGTTCATGATGGAGCAAAATATTAAGGCTCTTTGTAAACAAGTAGATCAGTTGGAAAAACTGGTGATTCATCAACACAAAGTCACATGCCAATTAATTAGTCAGGAGTATGCTAGTCTCTTTCCTTTTATCATGAATATTCCATCCTCGCCTTCAGAAAGTGAAACACTGAAGGATAAATTTATGAAAAGAGCAAGTGCCGAAGCCCGTCGGGAGTTTGCTAACAAACGGGAATTTACATATCTTGGCCAACCAATGGAAGAGATATTTCAAATGTTGATCAATGAAGGAAGAATCACATCCCTTCTACCTCCAATCAATCCCCATTCCAGACAGTTTAATTCTAAGGTAGTATGACAATATCATTCCCACTCTCACGATTACAGCACAGGAGAATGTTGGGCACTCCCCCACCTCATTCAAAATTTAATTGACAGCGGTGTCCTGGAAATGGCAGACGATGACACTTTGTTACTCGAGAGTGGGAACACATGTCTTACAAAATGGAAGGACGGCGTAGCAGTTATATCTACTGAGGATGATTTGGCTGCCAGACCACTCACAATACAAGTAATTCAACTCTAATGAGCTGACAATCCTATGGAAGTGGCTACACCAGAGCCAATTAACTTACCATTCAGACCACAATATCATGTTGTTCGCCTACACAAAGTCCCATGGAATTATGGGTAGGCTAAAGGATCTACTTTACATACTACTGCTACAGTGTCAAAGGATAATCCGTTGTATCTTCCCCATCGGGTGATGAAGCCCGCCATCAAATCAAATGGGAAAGTTCCCATGGAGAAGATTGAAGAGTTCCTCCATACCATGGGTCTTAACGAAGCCAAAGTGGTTTTAAGCTTGAAAGAAGCTCCAGAGTAAATTTTCATATTGGACTTGGTTTTCACTTCCGGAGATTATAGGAAGGTATTGCTAAGGGTCTTGGAAGAAGCCCATTTACCAAAATCAGTGGATGTGGAAAAATTCCAACATCTGGTTGATCACATATTCAATAACAATGTGATATCTTTTACTGATAACGACATACCCGCTGAAGGGACCGGTCATTGAAAGCTATTACATATAGCAGTTTTGTCCTCCTGATACATGGTTGGAGGAGTCTTGATAGATGGAGGTTCATTTCTTAACATCTGTCCTTATGCTACCTTGGAGAAGATGAATGTCAACCCCAAGAGGATCAAAAGCAACCATACGATTATAAATGCTTTTGATGGATCCCGACGAAACGTCATTGGAGTAATTGAATTACCAGTGGAGATTGGTCCACATACATTCAGTGTATCCTTTCACGTGCTCAAAATAGCCATAGGATATAACCTGCTGTTGGGAATACCATTAATTCATATGGCTGGAGCTGTCCCTTCCATCCTTCATCAGCAACTCAAGTACATTATCAACAATAGCCTAGTCACTGTTAATGTAGAGCCGGAATGTCTAGAACAAGGTGACATGCCACTAATCAGCTTCAATTCAAAAATAGAGTCGGTCAGTTTCCACGCCCTGGAGGTGAGCAACACTCATTACCATCCCATTGGGGAACCATCTCTCATACCCAAGATTTCTGCCAAAGTTATGTCAGCCACTCAAGAGATGTTGTCATTGTGTAATAAACCTGGACAAGGGTTGGGCAAAGAGCATTAGGGTATTAAGCACCCTAGTCAAGTGCCCAGTCAAACAGGGATAGCTAGATTAGGCTATTTTGCTAGCTCCAGTCACATGAATCCTCATAAGTACAAGCAGATTCCTTTAACTTCAGCCACACGACGATTGTCTCCACCTGTAACTCCTGAGCTAATACAGTCTCTGGTAAAGGTGTCAGCCCATATTATGGCTATACTATTTCCTAAAACAGTATCGGTTAAAGCAAAAGAGGTCATGATTCATGTTCCCGAAGTGGAAGAGAGGGAACAAAGATGTAAATAAGACATTGCCTTGATGATTTCAGGCATACGCATCATTGTCCATGATGAGCATACAAACAAATATACCTAGATGATGATTGCCCAGATATCATGGTCATCATTATGGTAAAGGAGGACGATGATAACCCATCTATCACTGCAGTCCATCAAGACTTTACCCTTGACAATTGGAATAACACTCCATGCATTGGTCGACGAGGGTAAAATCGGTGAAAAATTCCATCTTCCCTGTAGATAACTTTAACTACTTACTTTTATGTACAATATTAATAGTTGTTTTATTAGTACATGTTAACACTTTGTATGATTAAATAGTTTTATATATTAAGTGAAAGCATATTTTATTTTAGGACTCTGAATTTAGGTGTGTATGTACTTGTTGATGAGGTGCCTTTTCTCCACAAGGACTGTAACTTTGATGAAAAGTTGGACTTAGACTTGATGGAAATATAAGAGGACATTGAGATACCTCAGGAGATTAAGGAATGGGTCGAAGACAAACCTAAACCTAATCTTGATCAAACCACTTCTTTCAATCTCGGAACATTAGAAAACCCTAAGCTAATCCAGATTTGTTCAGACCTCACTCTAAACCAAAGTAATGACATGGTTGCGGTACTAACCCAATTCCAGGATGTGTTTGCATGGTCTTATGAAGACATGGTGGGTTTATCCACTGAAATTATCCTTCATCGCCTTCCCATTAAAGATGGATTCAAGCCAGTCAGGTAGAAGCTCAGGCGATTGAAACCTGAGTGCAGTTTAAAGGTTAAAGAAGAAATTATGAAACAATTTCAAGCAGGCATTATCATGGTGTCTACATACTCTGAATGGCTATCAAACATAGTCCCCATGCCTAAACCAAGAGGAAAGGTGTGAGTTTGCATGGATTAGTGGGATCTGAAAAAAGCTTGCCTTAAGGATAGCTTTCCCGTGCCATTTATCCACATTCTCATTGATAATACTGCTTAATACGGCATGTACTCCTTTGCGGATTGCTGCACGGGGTATCATCAGATTGTGGTTGCTGAGGAGGATCGTGAAAAAACTACTTTCATCATGCCTTGGGGAACCTTTTGTTATATAAGATTATCATTCAGCCTCATCAATATCGTAGCAACCTATCAGCTAGCTATAATGTCTCTTTTCCATGACTTAATGCATAAAGAGATAGAGATATACACGGATGACATCATTGTCAAGTCCTGAAGGGAGGATGATCACTTAGACCATCTCAAAAAGCTTTTTAATAGGTTCCGTAAGTACAACTTGAAGTTGAATCCAGCCAAGTGCGCCTTTGGTGTTAAATCAGGCAAGTTGCTAGGTCTCCTAGTCAGCCACAACGGGATTGAGCTGGATCCCACTAAAATCCAGGTCATCAAGGAAATGCCCATTCCTTAGATAGAGAAGGAAATACGGGGATTTTTGGGAAGAATCAACTTCATTAGCAAGTTTATTTCTCAACTCACAACAACCTGTGAGCCCATCTTCAAGCTGTTAAGGAAGAACTCCTACATGAAATGGAATGATGAGTGTCAGAAAACCTTCCTTACAATTAAAGAGTAGTTGGTTAACGCTCTTGTTTTGGTACCTCCCACGGATGATATTCCCATGTTCATGTACCTGTCCATTAATGATAATGCCACGGGCTGCATGCTGGGACAAAAAGTTGAAAGAGGCCAATAGCGAGCTATCTATTACCTTAGCAAAAGATTCCGCAGCAGTGAACATAAGTACACTCTGATTGAGAAGACTTGGTGTGTTTTAGCATGAGCTTCCATGAGGTTACAACATTACCTCCATGGTCACATAACCCATCTCATATCCCGCGTGGATCCTCTCAAATATGTGTTGAGTAAGCCCATACTGAATTGTCGGCTGTCAAGATGGCAGTTGATTCTGCAACAATTTGACTTCGTCTACGAGACGCAAAAGTCCATTAAAGGACAAGGGATTGCGGATTAACTGGCTGCCACACCCGCATAGGATTACAAACCCTTAGAAACATACTTCCCCGATGAAGGGGTCATGGCAATTCAGTAACACCATCAGTATGATGCATGCCATACATGGAAAATGTATTTTGATGAAGCTATTATCATGGAAGGTTCTAGAGCTGGAGAAGTTCTAGTATCCGGTACGGGGAGCAGTATCCTGTCACCGTCAAATTGTAGTTTGTCAGCACCAACAACAAAGCCGAGTATGAAGGCTATATCATAGGACTCAAACTTGCCCAATTAATAGGTATCAGACGGTTAACTCTCTTTGGGGATTCAAAGTTGGTAATCAAACAAACCATGAGAATCTATCAAACCAAAGAGCTACATTTACTGCCTTACCATCGGCAAGTTTTACAGATGGCTTCGGAGTTCGAAGAAGTACACTTCCTCCACATTCCTTAGAATATGAATGATTTTGCAGATGCGCTAGCAACTTTGGCCTCCTTGATCAACATACATGACAAGGAAAACATGCCAAGCATCCCCTTTGCCCTATAAAAGGCTCCAGCTTATTGGAATTATGTTGGAGAAGTATCGGATGAGCTACCTCCCATCCAACACCCTTGGTATTAGTATATCAAGGAATATCTGCGAGATGGATCTACACCCGCTGAGGGGAGCCCGACTGAAAAAAAGCAGATCCATCAAATGACTATGAAATTCTACCTGAGCGGAGATGCACTCTACAAAAGAGATGCAGTATTAGGTCTCCTTAGATGTATGGAAAAAGACCAAGCTTAGAGGCTCATGGATGAAATTCATGGTGGAGTATGTGGCCCACACATGAGCGGACCCTTACTTGTTAAATAAATCCTCATAACAGGGCATTATTGGCTTACGCTCAAAGCTGACTATGATGATCACGTCAAGAGGTGCTATCAATGCCAAATGCATGGAAATGCTATCCACGCCCCTCCAAGGGACATCCACAATATGAGTTCACCATGGCCCTTCTCAATGTGGGGAATGGATGTGATCGGGCCCATCGAGCCCAAAGCCAGTAATGGGCATCGGTTTATCTTCACCATGATCGACTACTTCATCAAGTGGGTAGAAACAACCTCTTTCCCTAGGGTTACAAAAGAAGTCATCATTTCTTTCATCAGAAATAATGTCATTTGTTGATATGGACAACCAGAGTTAATTATGTCAGATAATGCTAAGAACCTCAATAACAAAATGATGGAGGAGTTATGCAGTAAATTCCACATCAAGCACCTTAACTCCGTCATCTACCTTCCAAAGATGAATGGTGTTGTTGAAGCGGCTAATAAAAACATCAAGAAGATCATGCAGAAGATGTCCGCCAATCACAAAGGATGGCCTAACCTCTTGCCTCTGACTTTATTAGCCTACAGAACTTTAATGCGTACTTCCACTGGGGCAACCCCCTACTCATTAGTTTATGGGATCGAAGCAGTACTCCCCATAGAGGTGGAAATGGAATCCCTCAGAGTATTGATGGATGCTCAGCTCGATGAAGACCAATGGTTACAAGACATATATCACCAATTATCTCGAATAGACGAAAGGCGAATTGCGGCTATCTTCCATGGTCAGTTATATCAACAAAGGATCGTCAAATCCTACAACAGAAAAGTCCGGCTATGGCAGTTTAAACAAGATGACATGGTTTTGAAGAAGATCATTGTTAACCAAGATCAATCTAAGGGAAAATTCTCTCCAAACTGGGAAAGATCGTTTGTTGTCAAGGAGGTATTGACAGGAGGTGCTCTCAGACTATAGGAAATGGATGGCAATGAATTTCCATAACTCATCAACTCGGACAGCGTGAAACGGTACTATGTTTGAGGTTACAATCAAGCAAACATCCTAGTTTTGGATAATCAGATCACCAGTCATTTTAGTTTTCTAACCCTTTTTACATACTCTTCTACCCCTCAGGGAAACATACTCTTCAAACCAGCCAATTTTGGTTATCCCACCAGGGATTGAACCTTTCACACCTGTAGTTTATCCTGAACTTAGGATCAAACTTTTTCACGCTTGCAGTTTGTCCTGAACTTAGGATCAAACTTTTTCACACCTGCAGTTTGTCCCCAAACATGGGATCAAACTTTCTTTCCTCCGCAGTTTAGCTTGCGCAGGGGATTCAGACTTCTCTTCGACTGTAATTCATCCTGAGGGGTGAACTACGTCGACCTGATCTCCCTGATACCTGGGAGTACGTAGGCAACAATATTCTATATGGCCCGGTCGTAATAAAAACAAAAAATAAAAACATTTCTGCCCTTTCTCTACAAAAATAGAAACAACAAAAACATTTCTACCCTTTCTCTACGTAAACAAAAAAATTCCTACACCCTTCAGCACCATTTAGCGTTGAACCTCTTACACCAGGGTTTGAACTACGCAAACCTGATCTCCTCCTTAATAGGAGTACGTAGGAAGCCATTTATGCTTTGGTCTAACCCCCTACCAAAACACAAATACTTATCACATGGTACTGGGATCAAACTTTAATCCACCACATTTCATTGGCTTCAAACCAATGGGATGGAACTACCTGACCTCTCCTCACAAATAGGAGATCCAGCGACCATCTAAGCTACGATTCTACCTCAAAGAACAACACCAATCCATAAGAGATGGAATTAACTAGGCTCCTCTTAAATAGGAGTACTGGCGACCATCTATGGTGCAGTCAACCTCAGATAGGAAAAGCCACACTCCTCTCCACAACTACATACAAAAACCTATCCCAAGACACCAAAGATGAAAGGGATACACCCAGATCAATGATCCGTTTTGAAAGATCCTACGACGTCTCAATGTCCGCACATCAAGGATGAGTTCAGAATGCATCAAGATCACAAGCCCTTAAGAAACAGGCAAATATCAAGCATGTATCAAGGCACAACTAAAAGGGAAGTGAATCAAAATATATTTCACTGCCATATATAATATTGTTTGATATATACAATATGTGATGTACATGGCAAAATCGCTAAGCTAGTCTGTGCAGGAAAATACAAGTCTATATATGGATCTGTATGTATATGGACTATCAGATTTAACATAGTATCCCTCTCCGAAGAAGGAGGTAACGCTACAAGCTCCTGCCCAATGGTATCTACATGAGCTAGCAGATCTGAGGCTAACTGCATGGTGGCATGATGCTCATCAATGTATTCACTCATATCGGTAAGGATGCCAGTCGAAAGGGATATCACTGAAGTACTGTCTGTGACGGCTATATCCCGGGCAGATAGGGCAGCATCCCGCTCTACAATCAAGGCATCTCTGGATGATCTATCCTCATCTCTCTCTAATAGAGCTACGTCTCAAAGGTCGTTAGATGTAGACTCTGCTCCAGATATTGTGTTAAACGCCAAATCACAGTAGCACTCATAGTGGGAGAATCCATCACAACTGCTGGCAACCCAGTAGACAAATCCTCCTTGAGTATAAGTCTCCTCCATAGGCTCCCCATCATCGGAATCAATCCCCTACACTGTGGATACTCCCTTAGTCAATGCTATCTCTGTCTCCATCCATGCGGAAAACTCAACAGAACAACCCAGATGGCTGACAGAAAACTCAACTAGCTTACGCTGATCCCAATAGGCATACAACCTAGATCTATCCTCTACTAATAAGTGGCGAGAAGCTAAGCCCTGACTCAATGCCCCCTCAAAAGGATGGAAGTCCTGGAACTGGTCAAACTGGCACATCACGGTCAGCGGGTGGTATGTAGTCATACCCCTGAAGCTAGCTAGAGGGAGATAATCCATGCCCGGAGCATGAGTGATGAAGCTTTAGGGTGAGATAAGCCATGTACACGATAATATATCAAACGGATCTCTGATCCCTGCTAGGAAAACGGACCAAGATATAGGATATGTACACTCCGCAAGTTGAAAGGAGTATGACATGGCTATGTCATGGGTGAAACAAAACTCATGCCATCTGAAAGTTCCAATCGGTCTCAAGTGTGACATAAACCAGACATACAACATGACCTAGCTGCCTGTAAATACCCCTGTAGGGTAAGTGATACAATATGTGGCCTACCTTAGCGTCTCTACGATGATCATCGGTACAATGGTGTAACCCTCCATGAGAGCTCTCACTGCCATGATAATGCCAATATCTAGCTCATCCATGTACCGTGGCATGTATACATACGATAATACGCATAGTAGCAGTACATCTACTCTGGCTGAGTGCCCGTGATCCTCCAGCATGGTGAAATCCCCGGAGTGCCATGTGTAGCTATCCTCAAAACCAAATCTATTTGTCAGAAAATGATGGGATACAACATGGCCGGATGTGATCTCATCCTGCACAACTCTCCGCCTCAACCCGGTGAGAGTCATAAACTGCCGGCTCATGTCGCCGATGGCCATATGCGTGCAAGGTCTATCAAAAGGCAGCACCGTCAATCATGTATACTCTTCAAGAGTAGGAGTCAACTCGTGGATGCCCAATCAAAAAACATGTCTCTCTAGTATCCAATGCTCCAGCATACCCTCTATAAAGCCTGCGGGAACCAGAAACATCAGGAGAGACATAATATGTTGTAACAACTGATCTACAGTCACCCTCTCTGAAGGTGACATAGTATGATACCACGAACTCAGGAGGGATGCCACCAACAATGGTTATGTATGATCAATACGGCTAACTGTCAAAGAAGACATCTATACGGGCCGTGTCATAAGACCATCCAGGGGTCAATACTGAATATCTCTGGACATACATACATATGCATAACATAATACATGCCTGATCAACAATAAATGGCTATATGATATAGGGAATGGAAAACTATACATACATTTCTACGTATATCATCATCTAATACATATCTGTACAAGCTCGAAATATAGGGAAATGGGGCACAAACGCCCAACAAATAATAGAGGCCTATCAAAAGATAAAGCGAGAATTGGGAAAAGCCACCCAATGTCTAACAAAGGCCTATCAAAAGAGATAACGAGAATATACATTAGAAGAAGACAATGGTGTCAATGTCTACATCATCAAAATTGTCCACCTGATGTAACTCCTCTTGAGTCATGAGATCTATATCCACAGGGATGTCAGGCCTATACAAGGGAGGATTTGCATAGACAAAGCCATATGGGTCACCTGAGGGACCAGTGTCAGAGCTGGAAGGATCAAAAGTATCTCCCTCTGAAGGATCTCTGCGCAAGTGCCGGATAAAAAAATGTACCCGTTCTAACTGTCGGGTCAAACTGTCAATCCATGTCAAATGAGTTAGATCTCAGACACAGGCTAGCCAATTCAGTCATCATCACGGATCTAGGAACAATATCCCCCATAAACTGAGTGGCGCGGGTCTGGGCTCCAATGGTATGAAGGAATGACCAATGCTGGAATATCTCCTGAGTGCAGGGACCCTCTGATAATGTAAAACCATCAACACCCAATAATGGGATATCAATAACGGGTGACTGCGAAACAGGTTAATAACGCATGGCAGGAGGCAAGATTGGTATACGAATCTCTCATGTGGTGTTCCTAATAGCACACTCTCCTAAATAGAGCTTCCATCCTCCATCTGTGAAGAGAGGAATCCTACGGTTAGAAATCATGTGCTCGACACCAGTCGGATACCCATCCTCAAATCTAATGCTCAAGTGCTCCCCTGAATAGGGAATCTATGTGATGACATCATATGTTAACAACTTCAGCTGTAGGCGGCAATGTGTGAAACCCTCATCTACAGGGACCTCCGCCAGTATGGAATGATGCCATCGTCGTCTGCGTGGGTAGGTATATAATCCTAATACACTCACCGGATTTAAGCATGGGAGCCTCTCGTAGGCCCAAAACTGCCAACACAAAGGCAAATATTTGCTGTCAGACAACACTCTTAACATGTACATGGGAAATTACAAGAGAAATACTCACCAGCAGAAAAGGGTAAAATCCTAGCCAAGCCTCTTTCAAGCCCTATGAATGCATGTGCATTCCCCTAAGGAAGTAGGCAAAGGTGCAAGAACCTCAATCGTACTCTCCAATATGGTCCACGTGTCGAGTGGCACTGATCAAAGCGAAGGACACCGTAGAAGAGTTATTAGCTATGAAGCAGCCCCTAATGATCATCAGGAACAATCGCCGAAGATTGCGATCCCTGACCTCACATCATTGGGTATGGGCTTACTCAATAGCCCTCTCATAGCATCTATGCTCAAAGGACCTTTACGAACAGTCCTTCCCTTGAGCGCCACCGTCGGAACTCCTAACAAGGATCTGATGGCAGTCGGGGTAATATCCACCGTACAAGGCACTGGTACCCCTCCAAACTCCATACCTGTGATAAACTGCCAATCCATCGGCATAATCATCACTTTACAGTCCAACAAATAGAGTGACTGAGTCTGGTGAAACCAACGCTCAGACAAAGCCGTGAGGTAACCCCAGGGACATTGGTGGGGAAGGATGGAAAAGAATGCTCCAAATCCCCAGTCATGCATGATCGCTTTATAGTCAGGATGCAGAGCCTGGTACATGGCATAAATGCTGAACCAGTTCCCTCTAGGTTGGGTAAAGCCATGGACCTACATCACAAAGTAGATCAACATTAGAATCCTTTACTCCTCATCAATAGGAAAGAAGGAAGATCAAAGTCTAGCTTTGTACCTCATTTGCATTCAAGTAAACTGAGGGATGTCTACTCAAATCGCCCAACAACTCTGGGTTCACCACTTGAATACTTGGGAGATCTTTACGGGGAACATGTATAGCAAGAGCGGGAGCATCAACCGGTACATCCTCCTATTCGTCCTCTACATCCGGTATATCAACCCGGATATGACGTATCACCGCCTCCACCAAACGACGAGGCTGTCTCACGGAACGGGATTCAGGCACTTCAGAAGCCCTCCTTTGCACACCAGAAGTGGTCCTGCGGGAACTACTCGGTCGATCCGGATCCATATATCTGGACAACAAGTCTCCAAATCACCTCAGAGAGGGTATGATAAATTCTTATCTAGAGCTTTTTCAAAATGCAGTTTTATGACTATATGCATGCATGTATTATTTTAACATACGTCTATAGTAGAGTTAAAATACATGACTGCCCAATGCCTATATTTTGGTAAATTTTGGCCATAGTCCCCTTTATAAATAGGACTATCCACATGGATATAGGCATGACTAGGTGGCCATTCAGTAGCACATCTATCCACTGGCCATATACATCCTACATGTATTAAGACATCAAAGTAAAAATCCATAAGGGTAGCCTAATTACTAGGATTATTTTGCTTTTTTCACCTTTGCTCATTTGTCCTCAAATAGGATAAGAATTAGCATAAAAAGGTGTCAATTTGACTGTTTCAAAAGTTCAAATTTTTTCACATCATTATGTTCAACATGGTTTAATACTAACATTTACAATGTTGAATATTTTTTAACAAGTCATTTCAGTATGCATAATCACTACTATGTGTTTAGATGCATTTCATGTGATATTTCATTTCTAACGGATGAAAACTGGAAAAGAAGACATGCATACGGTACCAGGACAGTGTAGAAAGCTTGTACAGTGACAAAATTTGTAGAAAGTCATCTGAACACATCAGATCCGAAGAAGAGCTCTCAGGTTTCCTTCGCGACGTAGCTTGAAATAACTTGGGAAAGCAACCATCCCATTTAAGGGTAGTCACGGTAGGCCGAGGTCCACCTACGTCTACTATAGGTGTACCTGTGGTACCCCTATATGGGTCCCACCCCTCTAGCTCGGTCCAGTTCAAGTTGCAAAGGAGTTCTTACAAGCTAAAAACGCCAAATCAGGAATAAAAATGCTATGCGATTGAGCGGAATAGCCTGAAATCCTAGTTTTCACGGGCCAAACTCTGGCTTTACATGCCACTCATTGGTCTTTCGCCCAGGCATAGGGTACACTACACTGATGATCTTAGTTATTGTAAACTACATTCAGAAATATCTCACAAAAGTCTGATGCCGTCAATGCAAGGTATTAGCCCTAAAACATGGTCCCGGCGGGGGTGTCACGCATTTTTCAACCGTTGATGCACACGTCAATGAAGGTCAAGCAGCCTTAACATGGTCCCCGGCGGGGGTGTCACGCATTTTTCAACCGTTGATGCACACGTCAATGAAGGTCAAGCAGCCTTGACATTATCCTTAGCAGGGATCTCATCCATTGATACACATGTCAATGAAGGTCAGGCAACCCTGACAACATCGACTGTTGGTAGTAACTCCAACAGTATAGCAGAAGGACCCAGTGATACAAACCAGGGAAAAACATCCTCATCGAGGAGGGCTGGTGATGGAATATGTTATACACATCCTCAATAGACAAAACCCATCCCCACAGAGTCTCTTATACGTGAGAGATAATCTTTAGGATAAAGTTTGTATCAAGGATTCAAGACTTTGGTTATAACCCCAACATCAACAATCCTAGAGATTCCTGGTAGCTGTGGATCGCGCGACAGAGACAGTTCATCAGGCTGGTTACTTCTGTCCCTAGTAGAAGCAGTAGGGAGCCGAAATTTATCCCTTCATGTTGGAGGATATTCCAACAAACCACATACATTTGCATCATATTGTCATGCATAGCATCATAATTATCTTGTTGTATTTCATGTTTCTAGTATTTTTATCCTATCCATGCCATTGCATTGTATAAATATGATAAAGAGGGGCATCTGTAGACACTCGAAATTTTCTACCTACCTATTACTAACATTGTAGGAAGTGCAGAATCTTCTTTCAGAGATAACCCTGAAAGATAACTCAGCTTAATTCCGAAAATAGCACTAGAAGTTCAGTTTCAACCCCGAAAAATACACCGGGAGTATTTTTTTTCCATCTCGGAGAAAACCCCTAGGAATGAAGTGCAAATATCAAAAATTCCATCGAAGAAGGCCAATTCATCTTGGAGATAACCCCGAGATATTCAGTCTCAGTCCCAGAAATAACACCGTGAAAGATAATGTTAACCTTGGAGATAACCCCAAGGACTGCAGTGGCAGTTCTTGAGATAACCCCAGGAGAACGGGCACACCTCAGAGAAAACCCTGAGGGCATTCAACACTTGCAGTAGCCCAATCTCAAACCCCTGAGCAACGTCTGCTTTATCAGCCAAAACTAGAGATAACCCTGGTGAAGGGCAAAAATGTCAAATTGCCACCTCAACCCCACATGGCGTCGCCTCAACAAATAGACATTCAACATACATTCTACACAATAATGTCCCACAAGAACCAAGGAGTTGCAATCTCGAGTGACTACTCGCAAGGCAGCACGCCGGATAGAATTTGAAGCCTGAAGAAATAGGACATGGTTCCATCTTCCTGACTTTGTACAACCTCTAATCCCATGTCATTTCGTAGCTCTTGACAACATCAATTTGAAATAGGTCTTATACACCACAATCAGATGCTCGGATTGAAGTTCTGCAAGTTCGAGCTGACATTAAGTTGCACGCATGGACGTACTTCGAGACGATGGGACCCGTAGAGCCCAGGGCACCCCGGCAGCTGCAAAGTGTATCTGCGGCTATCGCAGGTACACCTGCGGCTCCCAACTCTATAAATATAGAGCTTGGAGTGGCCATATTCAAGAGAAAAAAGGTGAGGAAGCCTTGTTCAATTTGCTTTGTACACACCCCATATTGAGTGTTTTCTCATTTTAAAAACTTGTTAGCTCACATATATCTATATTTTTACCGGTGGGAGCCGAGTGCTCATCCACTTAAAGTCATAGAAGTCTTCTTTGGCAGCCCACTGTAAGCCTTCTTACACATTATAAAGCCTTTCTCTTCATCTTTGCACACACTCTTCTTCACATTGAGAGTCGTGTTGTGTGTGTATGCCCGGACTTCGGTCTGTGGTTTTCATATCTGTCTCTGTATATATACTTATATATATATATATATATATATATGGACTAGCATTATCGAGTTATGCCTCGATTGAACCTGGATTCACGTCCGGAGCGTTTACGTGCTTTTATATATATATATATATATATATATATATATATATATATATATATATATTTACATTTCTGTCAGGCCTGGAGTTTACTTCGTGGCCTTTTACGGCTTTATTTACATTCTATCCCGCCTGGAGTTTACTTCGTGGCGGTAGATCATTTTTACTGCTTTATTTACATTTTGTCCCTCCTTGAGTTTACTTCGTGGCGGTTGATCGCATTTACTGCTTTATTTACATTTTTGATTCCTCATGGAGGTGCTTCATGGTGGTTGATCATATCTCAATATATATATATACCACTTTTATATATTTATATTTTTGCTTCCTCATGGAGGTGCTTCGTGGTGGTTGATCATGTCTGTATATATATATTTACAGCTTTTATATATATAACTGCTTACTGCTTTTCATATAAACTGCGACATAATGTGAGCCTAGAAATCATGTGATCATAGATTCAATCCACTGAATCTAGATTCGGTTCCCGTGATGGACATTTTCAATTGTAAGCAGCTTGTAAATTAGTCACGGTGTTTGAATTTCCTTAGATGGCTTTCATGCCCATAAGGAGTTCGGCACTACTATATATTATTTTCTCGAAGATGCTTCACATCTCAAAAATAAAAGCAATCAAGACGAACATTTAATAATAAAATGGAAGTTTCAAAGGCTTCAATTACTATTGATCATAGAGTTTGAAACACCTCTTTTACAAAATATCATTGTTATATCTTGTTTAAAACTGAATTTTTATACAAATTCAAACTCTTTGTATATAGGTGCAAACGAGGCCTCACACTACTTCAAAATAACAGTACATTGACCCACACACAAACACACACACACATTCATATAACAGTTTATTGAAAAGTGGTGGTCATCGTGGTAACACGGATGTCGGGGGGTGCCTAACACCTTCCCGTCGTATAATCAAGCCCCTGAACCCAAATGAATCTCGATTTCACAGACCCATTAGGCAGTGTCACATCACTGGGTTAATGTGCAAACCTTTTCTCGGTTGCGTTGGTGCAACCAGTTAAAAACATAAACTGACGACTTTTACAGTCAAATCGTCGACATATACAAGTCGGACCTTTTTCACTTATTTTTTCAAACAAATCTCACATAAAATGAGAACACCAAAAATAAGAACAGAAAAGGGACAAATAAAAATCCCGACGTTGACAATTCCATCTCTCAATTTAAAGATGGCTGCTTATTTAAAGCATAGGCGGAAGGAGGGGGTGGGGGCTGGGGGAGACGGGGGTAGGTATATTCAATTCATAATTCATCTAGAGCAGCACTGCAGTAGTCGCTAGTCTGTTGGGTGAGTTTTAAAGTTTTTTTATAAACTTACTAAATGAAACAACGTTGTTTCATTTGGTAAGTTCAAATAAATATATGAATAAATAAACCCTTTTAAGCTTTAGCAGCCAACGCCCAAGTCCCAACAGTTCCTTTTTCTTCTTCAACAGCCAGTGACCCAGCACCAATAGCTCCTTTTTTTCTTCTTCACCAGCAGCGGCCCACCAGCAGCTCGCCAATTTCCCCTCCTTCCCCAATCGCCACTTCAAGCCTGCAAGTCATGGGTCCACCGCTTCGGTAAAGGCAAGTTTCAATAGTTTTCAGTTTAATTGAATATTTGATTTAGGTTTTTAAAAAATTAGAGATTTATGGTTATTGTTGTCATTAGTTAAAATTGGTACAAATAAGGAATTTTGTGCTTAATGTTGTCATTAAATTAAAGATTTAGAGTTTGTTATGTCATGAATTAGAGATTATGTGTTATTATCCTTGAATTGATATTGTATATTGTTTGTGAACTAATTGAATTAGGTTAGTTGATGAAATTATTATGAAATGTTTAAAATGATGAAATTATTGTGAAATACTATAATTGGGCAAAATGAAAGTATTATCCATTGATGTTTATATTTATTCTAGATTATGGATAAATACGTTATTAAGCAACCAAGAACTGTTGATTCTTCTAATAATCAATTACCAAGTTTTGAAGAAAGTGGTGGTATAAGAAATTCACGTGTGGAGTTCAATACGAATGATATTGTTAGTGATTCAGGATTACGTAAATCAATTGAACTTTGATATTATGATTGTCGATGTCGGGATTTTTATTTGTCCCTTTTTCTATTCTTGTTCTTTGGTGTTCTCGTGTTAGGTGAGATTTGTTTGAAAAATAGTAAAAAAGGTCCGACATGTATATGTCAACGATTTGACTGTAGGAGTCCCCAGTTGGTCATTTTAACTGGTTGTACCAACGCAATCGAGAAAAGGTTTGCACATTGACCCAGTGATTTAACACTGCTAAACGGGTCTGTGAAACCGAGAATCATTTGACTTCGGGGGTTTGATTATGCTGATGGAAGGTTTTAGGCATCCTCCGATATCCGTGTTACCATGGTGATTGCAACTTTTCAAGAAAATGTTATATAAATGTATGTGTGGGTGTGGGTCAATGTGCTATTATTTGGAAGTAGTGATATGCCTCGTTCACACCTATATACATAGGGTTTGAATTTGTGTAAAAATTCAATTTTAAACAAGATATAGCAATGATGTTTTGTAAAAGAGATTTTTTAAACCCTGTGCTCAATAGTAATTGAGGCCTTTGATACTTCCATTTTATTATTAAATGTTCAAATTTGATTGCTTTTATTTTTGAGATGTGAAGCATCTTCGAGAAAATAATATATAGCAGTGTCGAACTCTTCATGGGCATGAAAGCTATCTAAGGAAATTCAAACACCGTGAATAATTTACGAGATGCTTACAGCTAAAAATGTCCATCACTGGAACCGAATCTAGATTCAGTAGACTGAATCTGTGATCACATGATTCCTAGGCTCACATGATGCCTCAGTTTATATGAAAGCTGTAAGCATTTATATATAAAAGCTGTAAATATATATATATATATATATATATATATATATATATATATAGACATGATCAACCACCACGAAGCACCTCTATGGGGGGATTGAAAATGTAAATATATAAAATTGACAAATATATGTAGAGAGACTTGATCAACCACCATGAAGCACCTCCATGGGGGATCAGAAATGTAAATATATAAAAGCGATAAATATATATATATATAGACATGATCAACCACCACGAAGCACCTCCATGGGGGATCAAAAATATAAATAAATCAATAAATAGGATCAACCACCATGATGTAAACTTCAGGAGGGACTAAATGTAAATAAAGCAGTAAAAACGATCAACCACCACGGAGTAAATTCCAGGCGGGACGGAATCTAAATAAAGCAGTAAAAGGCCACAAAGTAAACTCCAGGCCTGACATAAATGTATATATATATATATATATATAAGCGGTAAACGCACAGGATATATCAATCCCGGCTCAGTTTATCATTTTCGTGATTTATCGCTATATATATATATATATATATATATATGAACTGCTGTCGAACAAATATATATATATATATATATATAAGCAAATAAACGCTACGGACGTGAGTCCAGGCTCAATCGAGGCATAACTCGATAATGTTAGTCTATATATATAAATATATATATATATAAACAGAAATGAAAACCACGGACCGAAGTCCGGGAATACATACACAACATGACTCTCAACGTGAAGAAGAGTGTGTGTAAAGATGAAGAGAAAGGCTTTAAAGTGTGTAAGAAGGCTTACAATGGACTGCTAAAGAAGACTTCTATTACTTTAAGTGGATGAACACTCGGCTCCTGCTGGTAAAAAAGTAGCTATATGTGAGCTCACAAGTGTTTAAAATGAGAAAGCACTCAATATAGGGTGTGTACAGAGCAAATTGGACGGGGCTTTCTCGTCTTTCTTCTCTTGAATATGGCCACCCCAAGCCCTCTATTTATAGAGGGGAGAGTAGCAAGTGTACCTGCGGCAGCCACAAATGCACATGCAGCTGCCCCGAGCTCCACGGGTCCTTCCGTCTCGAAGTATGTGCACACGTGCAACGTGATGTCCGCTCAAACTTATAGAACTTCAATTTGAACATCCGATTGAGGTGTATAAGACCTATTTCGGACTGTTGTTTTTGAGAGCTATGCAATGACATGGGATTAGAGGTTGTACGAAGTCAGGAAGATGGAACCATATCCTATGTCTTCAAGCTTCAAATTATATCTGGTGTTCTACCTTGTGTTGTAGTCACTCGGGATTGCAACTCCTTAGTTCTTGTGGGATATTGTTATGTTAAATGTATATTTGAGATGTTTTTTTATTGAGACGGTTCCGTGTGGGGTTTGAGGTGGTAATTTGACCATTTTGCCCTTCATCGGAGTTATCTCCGATTTTGGCTGATAAAATAGATGTTGCTCAGAGTTATCTCTAAGATTGGGCTGCTGGAACTGTTGAATGCCCTCAGGGTTGTCTCTGAGGTGTGCTTGTCCTCCTGGGTTATCTTCGGGTTTGGGAATTGAGTGCCTCAGTGTGAGTACTGAGGTTGAAGCTGACTGCATGGGTTGAAACGAGCATCTCCGGGGTTATCTCCAGAACTGCAACTGTACTCCTTGGGGTTATCTCCAAGGTTGACATTGTCTTTCCCGGTGTTATTTTTGGGACTGAGACTGAATATCTCAGGGTTATCTCCAAGATGAATCGGCCTTCTCTGGTGGAATTTTTGGTATTTGCACTGCTATCCCCGGGGTTATCTCTGAGGTTGGGAAATGATAATCCCAGTGTGTCTTTCAGGGTTAAAACTGAACTTCTGATGGTATTCTTGGGATTAAGTTGAGCTGTCTTCCAGGGTTATCTCTGAAAGAAGATTTCGAGCTTCCTGTAATATTAGTAACAGGTAGGCAGAAAAATTTCAAGTGTCTACAAATGTCCCTCTTTATCATATTCATGTAATGCAATGGCATGGATAGGATAAAGAATACTAGACACTTAAAATACAACAAGATGATTATGATGTAATGCAAGATAACATAATGCAAATGTATGTGATTTGTTGGTTGTTCTCCAACATGGTGGGATGATTGTCGGCTCCCTGTTGCTTCTACCGGGGGAGTATTACATAAGCATCCTGATGAACTGTCATCAACGCGTGATCCACAGATACCAAGAATATCTAGGATTGTTGACGTTGGGGTTATCACCATAGGTATGAATCCTTGATACAAACTTTATCATAAAGATGCATCTCTTATGTACAAGAGATTCTGTGGGGATAAAGCTTTGTCTTTTGAGGATGTTTATAACATATTCCATCATTGGTCCTCTCTGATGAGGATGTTTTTCCCTGGTTTGTACCGCCAGGTCTTTTCGTTGTTCTGTTAGAGTTACTGCCAACAGTCGGTGTTGTCAGGGTTGCCTGACCTTCATTTATATATGTATAATTGAATAAGATCCATGTTGGGGATAATGTCAAGGCTGCTTGACCTTTATTGACGTGTGCATCAACGGTTGAAAATGCGTGACACCCACGCCATGGAAAAGGTTTTAGGGCTATGACCCTGAATTGATGGCATTGGACCTTCGTGAGGTATTTTCGAATGTAGTTTGCAATAGATGAGATCATCGGTATAGTGTACCTTATGTTTGGGCAAAGACTAAAGAGTGATACGTAAAGCCACAACTTGACCTATGAAAACCAGGATTTCAGGTTATTCTGCTCAATCGCGTAGCATTTTTATTCCTGATTTGGCCTTTTTAACTTATGAGAACTCCTTTACAACTCGATCTGGATCGAGCCAGAGGGGTGGGCCCCATTCTCTCAATATCTTTTAATAGGCATGTATTAGTAGTTGGTCGTTTGTGCCCCATTTCCCTGTATTTTAGCTGTACAGAGATGTATTATATGATGATGTACTTAGGAATGTATTTGCTATTATTTGTTACATCATATTGTCATCTATTGTTGATCATGCATGTATTATGTTATGCATATGTATGTATGTCTAGAGATATTCAGTATTGACCCCTAGATGGTCTTATGACACGTCCCATACAGATGTCTTCTTCGACAGTTAGCCGTATTGATCATACCCAACAAGTATTGGAGACATCCCGTCTGAGATCGTGGTATGATAGTTTGTCACCTTTAGATAGGGTGACTGTAGATTAGTTATTACATCATATTATGACTCTCTTAATGTTTCAAGTTCCCGTAGGCTTTATAGAAGGTATGCTGGAGCATTGGATACCAGAGAGACATGTCTTCCAGTTTGGCCTCTATGAGTTGACTCTTACTCTGGAGGAGTACGCACAGTTGACGGCTCTGCCATTGGACAGACCTTGCGTGCGGATGGCCATCGACGACATGAGCCGACAGTTTATGACTCTCACCGGGCTGAGGCGTAGAGTTGTGCAGGATGAGATCACATCCGCTCATGTCGTATCCTAGTGTTTTCTGATGGATAGATTTGGCTCTGAGGATAGTTATACATGGCACTCCGGGGATTTCACCATGCCGGAGGATCATTGGCACTCAGCCAGAGTTGATGTCTTGCTACTGTGCGTATTGTGTGACGCCCCCAAATCTGGGTTACCTGACCCCTGAGTTTGGTGCTCATGATCCACAATATAAATAACATTTAACTACCCATTTAATTATAAATAGAAACATACACCTTATTAATTGATATAGTTAATACGTTACCCCAGGTTCTCTAACCTTAACATTACAAACATACCCTTTAGTTATATAAAAAGGGCTTACAAACATAACATAATAATAATGTTATTCATAACTAATTTATCAATATGTCGTTGCCTTTTTCCTTCACAACACCTCCTGCCACTTCATCCCTAGCTGAAAAGTTTTATTTAGCAAGGGTGAGCAACAAATTTTCCCCACAAGTTAAGATATACAATGAATGCATAAGAATAAGAACAACAAACTATCTATTTTGATAGAATAAAACCAAAGTTCGGGGAACTTTGAAATAGCGGAACAAATCATTATTTACTAACAAGTCTTCTCACATTCTCTGCAACACAATAATTCAATAATGAAATAGTACAACGCTTTCAAAGTTTCTACGATATTCAATTGAATAACAATTTAGAATTATTCTCCAAAGTTTAAGCTGAATGATCTCAAACGATCTTGAAATTATCTTCTCGAGTAACTGTCAAAGATTTACTTTGATATACCCAAATACAAGATGGAAATATATTCCAGAGTTATGCTGAGTGACCACAAAGGATCTAGAACTTCTCTTCTCGAGTAACTATCAAAGATATACTTTGATATACCCAGGTGTATCAGATAACTATAAAGATTAAGTCATACCCCTCTGCAAGTACTTAGAGTGGCCAACTCCTTGTACCATATATTATGCATAATACTTAAAAGCGCGTAATGACCGAATATACGACCAAAAATTCTCCCCCTTTTATATTAAATGGTTGTTCCTCTCAGTCTTAGAATCAGAATTTGATTTAACAATGAAATACAATGATTTCAAAATCTAATCACTTCTCGATGTAGCCAAAATAATTGGCATCGATCTATCAATAATAATTAAATTCTCTTCTCGAACCTATCAAGTTCTAACAAATGTGCGTCTAGCCAGAATAATTAGCTAAGACATATCTCAACACAATTCGACAATAAACATGAATTATCTGTACTGTCAATAATTACTTCTCCGGATGTGAATATCCAAAAATATTTATTCTCTAAGTATATATATTCTCGGAATCATTAATTCAGTTTGAATTAATAAATATGCACTAACTTCGAATAATCAACAATAAATTCTTGGACGTGGGCTAATAAAAAATAATTAACCACTAAAGTATTTAAACAGATATAAATCAAGGTTGAGTTAAGGAAACTTGCCTTCTTCGTTGATTACTGCTACACAATATACTTATCTGTGTTCGAAAGACCTATAAACAATAATATCGATCTCACAATTAGCACAATAATTTATAACACACATTACTCTAATTCACAATCAATCTTTCTCCTAGACACATCACCACATAGCCACATCAGTATTTATAACATATATAAACACTTATCAAGTCTAACTAGTTCGGTCTGGTTGGACTTTGGTCTATTCTCGGTGTTTTAGTCACCTTATCTGACAATTTACACATTTATTGTCAATTAAACTCAATCTCTAAGATTCAATATTATTTTAGATAAGTCAAATATCGTTTATAATATTTTTCGGAAGCTTTTAATAATTTATAAACAATTATTATAATTTATAATAATTTTTCAAACACTGAAATTATTTTTAAATGATTTAAATATCGAATAATCTTATCATCATTAATATTTAATAATATAAAAATATTAATGACATACTTGTCAAAATATTTAAGTTGTTATTAATAACTTAAAATATTTTTAAATCATCAATATTCTAATTAAATGATTTTTAAAATAATTAAAATCATTTTAAAACCATAACCATTAATATTTAAATATTACTGAATTTATCATAAAAATATTAAAAGTCATTAATTATAACTTACAATATTTTTAAAACATTTTTCTCATTTTTAAATAATTTTTAAATTAATAAAATCATTTTTCTATCATTTATTTAATTTAATAATTAAATAAATCTAATATCCTTAATATTAATTTATTAATGAGAATTCTCCAAAAATATTGAAAATTATATTTTATAATTCAAAATATTTTCTAACACTTTATTCTTATTAAAATGATTTTTATAATATTAAAATCATTTTTCTCTAATTTATTTAATATACTAATTAAATAAATTAAATATCTTTAATATTAAATTATTAGTTAAAATTCTACAAAAATATTAAAAGTTACATTTTATAACTCAAAATATTTTTAAATACTTTATTCTTATTTAAAATGATTTTTATAATATTAAAATCATTTTTCTCTACTTTATTTAATACATTAATTAAATAAATTAAATATCATTAATATTCAAATAATTATAAATATTAATGAAAAATATCCCAATTTATCAAAAGTTATTTTTCATAATTTAAAATAACTTTTAAAACCATTTTTGTAATTTTTTAGAATTTATCGCTATATTTAATTAATTTTTGGAAAATCAAAAATAGAAATTAATTAAACCACCGCTATAGCCTATAGCGACGCTTTCTGTCGTCTTAGGTGTTCTTGAGCCTGACAGGCTGGTTCTTAAGGGTCATGGTTTGACCGCTTATAATTCTCAATCTATACATGTTCTGGGCAATGTTAAACATTGATCATGTAGTGTTTATATAACACTACACGAATCAATCATCATCTTGGTCATACAACAAACCAACAAGAAGATCTAAGCTTCCAAACTTTCTGTTAGACAGTTCCTGGGTTTTCCAGAAACCCAGGCAGATCGTAGTGCCTTATTGTGACTCGATTATTTCTATGTTCTGGTCATGATTCATGTAGTCCCAAGGTTCCAATATGTAGTCCTTATGTCAAGGAACATATATATAACAACATATTAGTCCAACAACAAAAGATTCACAAGTTATGACTCGGTCAAACCTTGTCATAAAAATTGTTCATACTCTTTCTGGGTTTTCCAGAAATGCAAAATCAGTGCAAGTGGTCTACTTTGACCACCTGTTACGTTCGATCTATTGATGTTTTAAGGGATCGAAAGGCCAAACTCTATAGTCCATATTATAGGCTACAACGTGGTTATAAACACTTCATCATAACATCTACAGTCTGACAGATATTGGCCTTGCAAAGTCATGTCAGACGCTGTTTAGGGATTTCTGGGTTACCCAGAAATCGCCCGATTATGGTCGGTCAACCAACTTTGACCTTAAATAACTTGCAATCAGGACATGGAATGGCTGTGATTCCACTTTTAGATTACAGTCCTCATGTCAGACTACCAATCCAAAACATAAAACAAGAAAAATCATAAACAAAGATGAATTTGTGGCTCCTGACATTAGCTTGTCAGACCACAAAAATGTCCTTGAGCAGTTTTTGAAAAACATCAATTTAAAGCCTTTTGATACTATAGATCTATGATAGATCATCATAGATCATCGTAAAACATCTTCTAGCACATTATTAAACACTTAAACACAAAATTTTTCCTATCACATAAGATCAAACTCAAGTTAGGAATTTATACCTTCTTTGCCCAAGCTTTGATCTTGTCTTAACAATCTGATCAAGATGTTTTAGAGGGCTATAATGTGACTGATATACTTAAGGAATTCAGAGGTTTAGGTGAGAGAGAAGTGAGTTGGGAGTTTGAGAGAAAAATGACCAAATGAGTACACTTTCTCTTTCTCCAATTTATATATATTATGATATAATACATTAGATCTGATGTTGCTATAATTTGGAGGATGATTTGCTGAGATTTTTAGTCACAAAGTCAACTTAGTTGGTCACTAAATAAAGGTCTTGGAAATTTTTACAAGTTAACTAATTAAAGAATGTAAAAAGGGCATTTTGGTCATTTGTATTATATTTTTAATGGTATTTTTGACTTTTGTCCAAACCCTTAAGGTTTAACCCTTAGGTTTTATAACTTTAGTTTTTTAAGATTTTTAAATTAGAGTTTGTAAAATAGAAAATTAAGATAACTTAAATATTATTAGGGTTTTCTAATTATATTAGAGTTTCCTAAATCATAATAAAGTTTAATAATCACGTTAGGCATCCTAATTAGGTTTAGAGTTTCCTAATTAGGGTTTAGGATTCCCGAATATGAAATTAGGATTTTCTGGCTTTCGTTTAGGGTTCTTAACTATACGTTAGGGTTTCTAAACCTGAGATTAGGGTTTCTAATCCTTTATTAGGGTTTACTAATTTTAAACCTTATCCGATCAATCATTGATCAATAATTCTATACAGTACAAACGCGTACTTATCAATACAATAATTTTAATTATATTTTTTATGGAATCCCTATCCAGAATTAGGGTTAGGGTTTCTAAAGCTATTTAGCACAACTCTACTCTTATGTTTCAGTCAATACAAAAATTGACCACTTCTCAAGACTAGTATCACAGATACACAACCCAATATTAACAATCAATATTAATATTAAATATAAAAAATTATTCATAAAATTTGGATTATTCGAAATCTCGGGTTATCACATATTGTCGTATGTATACATGCCACGGTACATGGATGAGCTAGTTATTGGCGTCATCGTGGCAGTGAGAGCTCTCAGGGAGGGTCACATCATTGTACCGATGATCGTAGAATAGACGCTGATGTCAGCTACATATTGCAACACTTACCCCGCATGGGTATTCACAGGCAGTTCGGTCATGTTGTACGTGTGGTTTATGTCACACTTGAGACTGATTGGCACTCTCAGACGGCACTTGTATTATTTCATCCATGAGATAGCTATGTCGTATTCCTTTCAGCCTATGGAGTGTACATATCCTGCATCTTGGTCCATTTTCCTAGTAGGGATCGGAGATTGAAAATCATTTTTCTTTAAATAGGGTGCTTAGGTTAGAATTGAAAATCACACCAGAAACAAGTTTTCTCTCTCTTTCTCTTTCTATATTATCGAGTGTATTCTTATCAGTATTTTGATACTTTGAGTATTGCTATACGGTGCAAGTTTCCTTCAGCACTATATCTAGTATTCCAGTCAGAAGTACTGTCTTTTCGAGGTAAGGGATATTATTTTTTTTGAAAATGATATTATTTCTTTCAATATCATTATGCCAGAATATTTGGAGTATTTTTCTTGTGAAATTCTCGTCTTTTAGTGTCGGTGTTACTATTCACGTATACGGCACTATTCACGAATACGGCACTATTCACAAAAAAATTAAGTTTTTATTTTTTGTCCAAAATATCTATTATGGATACTAGCTATGATTGTATCCATGTTTTGGTCTTCATTCTTGAATTTTACTCCACTATGATTATTTATGAAGTATTTTTAAACTTAGATTGCTTGAGGTACGAATCCTTAAAAATTATTCTTTTGTTTCACTGGATTCGTTTCTTTAAAAATATTTTTCATCATACTCAGTCCTAAATGATGATATTACTGAATATCTTTGTCCTGTAGTGCAAAGATTAATGATTTTCTGATGAATATCTTTGGCCCGTAGTGCAAAGATGAACAGTTGTTGAGATGAACATGACTAACTGATGAATATCTTTGGCCTGTAGTGTAAAGATGAATATTTGATTCAAGATTAATATTGATTGATAATATTTGTATTTAAACTCACAATTTATGTGTTGTCGTATTTTGCACGAAAATTATATTAATAAAGTTTTATTTGTACTAAATTATCACTATGTCTTTGCCTTTGTCCTTCACAGCACCTCCTGCCACTTCATCCCTAGCTGAAAAGTTTTATTTAGCAAGGGTGAGCAACAAATTTTCTCCATAAGTTAAGATATATAATGAATGTATAAGAATAAGAATAACATACTATCTATTTTGATAGAATGAAACCAATGTTTGGGGAAACTTGAAATAGCGGAACAAATCATTATTTACTAACAAGTCTTCTCACATTCTCTGCAACACAATAATTCAATAATGAAATAGTACAACGCTTTCAAAGTTTCTACGATATTCAATTGAATAACAATTTAGAATTATTATCCAAAGTTTAAGCTGAATGATCTCAAACGATCTTGAAATTATCTTCTCGAGTAACTCTCAAAGATTTACTTTGATATACCCAAATACAAGATGGAAATATTTTCCAGAGTTATGTTGAGTGATCACAAAGGATCTAGAACTTATCTTCTCGAGTAATTATCAAAGATATACTTTGATATACCCACGTGTATCAGATAACCATAAAGATTAAGGCATACCCCTCTGCAAGTACTTAGAGCGGCCAACTCCTTGTACCATATATTATGCATAATACTTAAAAGCGCACAATGGCCGAATATACGACCAAAAATTCTCCCATTTTTATATTAAATGGTTGTTCTTCTCAGTCTTAGAATCAGAATTTAATTTAACAATGAAATACAATGATTTCAAAATCTAATCACGTCTCGATGTAGCCAAAATAATTGGCATGGATCTATCAATAACAATTAAATTCTCTTCTCGAACCTATCAAGTTCTAACAAATGTGCGTCTAGCCAGAATAATTAGCTAAGACATATCTCAAAACAATTCGACAATAAACAGGAATTATCTATAATGTCAATAATAGCTTCTACGGATGTGAATATCAAATAAGAGTTATTCTCTAAGTATATATATTCTCGGAATCATTAATTCAGTTTGAATTAATAAACATGCACTAACTGCGAATAATCAACAATAAATTCTTGAACGTGGTCTAATAAAAAATAATTAACCACCAAAGTATTTAAACAGATATAACTCAAGGTTGAGTTAAGGTCGTTGATTATTACTACACCATATACTTATCTGCGTTCAAAATACCTATAACCAATAATATCAGTTTTATAATTAGCACAATAATTTATAACACACATTATTATAATTCACAATCAATCTTTCTCCTAGACACATCACCACATAGCCACATCAGTGATTATAAACTATATAAACACTTATCAAGCCTAACTAGTTCAGTCTGGTTCGACTTTGGTCTATTCTCGGTGTTCTAGTCACTCTATCCGATAATTTACACATTTATTATCAATTAAACTCGATCTCTAAGCTTTAATATTATTTTAGATAAGTCAAATATCGTTTATAATATTTTTCGGAAGGTTTTAATAATTTATAAACAATTATTATAATTTATAATAATTTTTAAACACTGAAATCATTTTTCAATGATTTAAATATCGAATAATCTTATCATCATTAATATTTAATAATATAAAAATATTAATGACATACTTGTCAAAATAATTAAGTTATTATTAATAACTTAAAATATTTTTAAATCATCAATATTCTAATTAAATGATTTTTAAAATAATTAAAATCATTTTTAAACCATCACCATTAATATTTAAATATTAACAAATTTATCATAAAAATATTAAAAGTCATTAATTATAACCTACAATATTTTTAAATCATTTTCCATCATTTATTTAATTTAATAATTAAATAAATCTAATATCATTAATATTAATTTATTAATGAGAATTCTCCAAAAATATTGAAAATTATATTTTATAATTCAAAATATTTTCTAACACTTTATTCTCATTTAAAATGATTTTTATAATATTAAAATAATTTTTCTCTAATTTATTTAATATACTAATTAAATAAATTAAATGTCATTAATATTAAATTATTAATGAAAATTCTCCAAAAATATTAAAAGTTACATTTTATAAATAAAAGTATTTTTAAATATTTTATTCTTATTTAAAATGATTTTTATAATATTAAAATCATTTTTCTCTAATTTATTTAATACACTAATTAAATAGATTAAATATCATTAATATTCAAATAATTATAAATATTAATGAAAATATCCCAATTTGTCAAAAGTTATTTTTCATAATTAAAAATAATTTTTAAAACCGTTTTTGTAATTTTTAAAATTTATTTCTATTTTTAATTAATTTCCA
This sequence comes from Panax japonicus, assembly GCA_020205505.1. Lineage (NCBI taxonomy): Eukaryota > Viridiplantae > Streptophyta > Magnoliopsida > Apiales > Araliaceae > Panax > Panax japonicus. The sequence continues at coordinate 64,977,267 of CM035095.1, read as the reverse complement.
GAAAATCAGAAAATAGAAATTAATTAAACCGTCGCTATAGCCTATAGCGACACGTTCTGTAGTCTTAGGTGTTCTTGAGCCTGAAAGGCCGGTTCTTAAGGGTCATGGTTTGACCGCTTGTAATTCTCAATCCATACATGTTCTGGGCAATGTTAAACATTGATCATGTAGTGTTTATATAACACTACACGAATCAATCATCATCTTGGTCATACGACAAACCAACAAGAAGATTTGAGCCTCCAAACTTTCTGTCAGACAGTTCCTGGGTTTTCTAGAAACCCAAGCAGTTCGTGGTGCCTTATTGTGACTCGATTATTTCTATGATCTGGTCATAATTAATGTAGTCCCAAGGTTCTAATATGTAGTCCTTGTGTCAAGGAACATATATATAACAACAGATTAGTCCAACAACAAAAGATTCACAAGTTATGACTTGGTCAAACCTTGTCAGAAAAATTGTTCATACTCTTTCTGGGTTTTCAAGAAATGCAAAATCAGTGCGAGTGGCCTACTTTGACCACCTGCTATGTTCGATCTGTTGATGTTTTAAGGGATCGAAAGGCCAAAATCTATAGTCTATATTACAGGCTACAACATGATTATAAACACATCATCATAACATCTATAGTTTGACATATATAGGCCTTGCAAAGTCTTGTTAGAAGCTGCTTAGGGATTTTTGGGTTAGCCAAAAATTGCCCGTTCATGATCGGTCAACCGACTTTGACCTTAAATAACTTGTAATCTGGACATGGAATGGCTGTGATTCCACTTTTAGATTACAGTCCTCATGTCAGACTACCAATCCAAAACATAAAACAAGAAAAATCATAAACAGAGATGAAGCTGTGGCTACTGACATTATCTTGTCAGACCACAAAAATTTTCTTGAGTAGTTTTTGAAAAACATCAATTTAAAGCCTTTTGATGTTATGGATCTATGATAGATCCTCATAGATCATCATAAAACATCTTCTAGCACATTATTAAACACTTAAACACAACATTTTTCTTATCATTTAAGATCAAACTCAAGTTAGGAATTTTTACCTTCTTTGCCCAAAGCTTTGATCTTGCCTTAACAATCTGATCAAGATGTTTTAGAGGGATATAATGAGACTGATATACTTAAGGAATTCGGAGGTTTAGGTGAGAGAGAAGTGATTTGAGAGTTTGAGAGAAAAATGACCAAATGAGTACACTTTCTTTTTCTCCAATCTATATATATTATAATATAATACATTAGATCTGATGTTGCTGTCAATTGGAGGCTGATTTACTGAGATTTTTAGTCACAAAGTCAACTTAGTTGGTCAGCAACTAAAGGTCTTGGCAATTTTTACAAGTTAACTAATTAAAGAATGTAAAAAGGGCATTTTGGTCATTTGCATTGTTTTTTTAATGGCAGTCTTGACTTTTGTCCAAACCCTTTGGGTTTAACCCTAATGTTCTAACCCTTAGATTTTATAACTATAGTTTTTTAAGATTTTCAAATTAGAGTTTGTAAAATAGAAAATTAAGATAACTAAAATATTATTAGGGTTTTCTAATTATATTAGAGTTTCCTAAATCATAATAAAGTTTAATAATTACGTTAGGCATGCTAATTAGGTTTAGAGTTTCCTAATTAGGGTTTAGGATTCCCGAATATGAAATTAGGATTTTTTTTGGCTTTCGTTTAGGGTTCCTAACTATACATTAGGATTTCTAAACCTGAGATTAGGGTTTATAATCCTTTATTAGGGTTTACTAATTTTAAACCTTATCCGATCAATCATTGATCAATAATTCTATACAGTACAAACACGTACTTATCAATACAATAATTTTAATTGTATTTTTTATCGAATCCTTATCCAGAATTAGGGTTAGGGTTTCTAAAACTGTTTAGCACAACTCTACTCTTATGTTTCAGTCAATACAAAAATTGGCCACTTCTCAAGACTCGCATCACAGATACACAACACAATATTAACAATCAATCTTAATATTAAATATAAAAAAGTATTCATAAAATTTGGATTATTCGAAATCTCGGGTTATCACATATTGTCGTATGTATACATGCCACGGTACATGGATGAGCTAGTTATTGGCGTCATCGTGGCAGTGAGAGCTCTCAGGGAGGGTCACATCATTGTACCGATGATCATAGCATAGACGCTGATGTCAGCTACATATTGCAACACTTACCCCGCATGGTTATTCACAGGCAGTTCGGTCATGTTGTACGTGTGGTATATGTCACACTTGAGACCGATTGGCACTCTCAGACGGCACGGGTATTATTTCACCCATGAGATAGCTATGTCGTACTCCTTTCAGCCTATGGAGTGTACAGATCCTACATCTTGGTCCATTTTCCTAGTAGGGATCGGAGATTCGTTTGATATATTGTCGTGTACAGGGCTCAGCTGACCCTACAACTTCATCACTCATTCTTCGAGCATGGATTATCTCCCTATAGCTGGTTTGAGGGGTATGACTACTTACCACCCCCTGGCTGTGATGTGTCAGTCTGACCAGTTCTAGGACTTCCATCCTTTTTAGGGGGCATTGAGTCAGCGTTTAGCTTCTTGCCACTTATCAGCAGAGGATAGATCCAGGTTGTACGCCTGTTGGGATCAGTGTGAGCTAGCTAAGTTTTCCATTAGCCATCTGGGTTGTTCTGCAGAGTATTCCACATAGATGGAGACAGAGACGGCATTGACTATGGCAGTATCCACAGTGCAAGGGATTTATTCCGATAATGGGGAGCCTATGGAGGAGACTCATATTCCCACCGAGGAGGATTTGACTACCAGGTTGCCAGCAGTTGTGATGGATTCTCCCAGTACGAGTGCTAATGTGATTCAGCATTCAGCACAGCACTTAGAGCAGGGTCTTCATCTGATGACCTTTGAGAGAGATCAGGCTAGGGCCTTAATGTTGACAGCTCTTGAAGGGAGAGATGCTGCTCTATTGGAGAGAGATGAGGTTAGATCAGCCAGAGATGCATTGATTGTAGAGTGGGATGCTACCCTATCTGTTCGGGATGTGGCCGTCACCGATAGTACTTCAGTGAGATACCTTATGCCTGGCATCCTTGTCGATATGAATGAATACATTGATGAGCATCATGCCACCATGTAGTTAGCCTAGGATCTGCTAGCTCGTGTAGATACCATTGGGCAGGAGCTTGCAGCGTTACCTCCTTCTTCGGAGAGGGGTGCTATGTTAGATCTGATAGTCCGCATACATACAGATCCGTAGATAGACTTGTATTTTCCTGCACAAACTAGCTTAGTCATTTTGTCATGTACAACACATATGTATATATCAAACAACATTACATATGGCAAGAAAATATATTTTGATACACCTCCCTTTTAGTTGTACCTTAATACTTGCTTGATATTTGCATGTTTCTTCAGGACTTGTGATCTTGATGTATTCTGAATTCATCCTTGTTGTGTGAACATTGAGACGTTATAGAATCTTTCAGAATGGATCATTGATCTATATATATCCCTACCCTCATTGGTGTCTTGGGATTGGTTTATGTATGTAGATGTGTAAAGGAGTATGACTTTTCCTCTCTGAGATTGACCAACCACAGATGGTCGCCAGTACTTCTATTTAAGAGGAGTCTTGTTAATTCCATCTCTTATGGAGATTCTCTTTGAGTTATAACCGCAGCTTAGATGGTCGTCGAATCTCCTATTTATGAGGAGAGGTCAGGTAGTTCCATCCCTTTGGTTTGAATCTGATGAAATGTGGTGGATTGAAGTTTGATCCCAGTACCAGATGACAAGTCTTTGTGTTTTGGTAGGGGTTTAGACGGAACCATAAATGGCTGCCTACGTACTCCTATTAAAGAGGAGATCAGGTCTGCGTAGTTTGAACCTGGTGTAAGAGGTTCAACGCTGAATATAAAAGGGTGTAGGAATGTTTTTGTTGTTTTTATTTTTGTAGAGAAAGGGCAGAATGTTTTTGTTATTTTTATTTTTGTAAAGAGAAGGTAGGAATGTTTTTGTTTTTTTGTTTTTTTATTGTGATCGAGCCATATAGAATATGGTTGCCTACGTACTCCCGAGTATCAAGGAGATCAGGTTGACGTAGTTCACCCCTCAGGATGAATTGCAGTCGAAGAAAAGTTTGAATCCCATATGCAGGCTAAACTGTGGGGAAAGAAAGTTTGATCCCATGTTTGGGACAAACTACAGGTGTGCAAATGTTTGATCCTAAGTTCAGGATAAACTACAAGTATGAAAAAGTTTGGTCATATGTTCAGGACAAACTGCAGGTGTGAAAGGTTCAATCCCTGGTGGGATAACCAAAATTGTATGAAATGTTTGAAATAAAGTGAAATCAGGCTGCTGGCTTGAAGAATAAGTTTCCCTGAGGAGCAGAAGGGTATGAAGAAGATTTTGTATGTAAGAAAGGCTTAGAAAACCTGAATGACTGGTGATCTGATGATCCAAAATCAGGATTCTTGCTTGATGGTAACCATAGACATAGTATCGTTTCACGGTGTCCGATTTGATAAGTTGTGGAAATTCATCGCCGTCCATTTCTTGTAATCTGATAGCGCCTTTTTGTCAATACCTCCTTGACAACAAACTCCCCTTCCCAGTTTGGGGCGAATTTTCCCTTGGATTGATCTTGGTTGTCAATAATCTTCTTCAAAACCAAGTTATGTTGTTTAAATTGTCGTAGCTGAACTTTTTTGTTGTAGGATCAGACGATCCTTTGTTGATATAACTGACCATGGAAGATAGCCATGATTCGCCTTTCATCTATTAGAGACAATTGATTATATCTGTCTTGTACCCAATTGGTCTTCATCCAGCTGAGCGTCCATCAACAACCTGAGGGATTCTATTTCCACCTCTATATGGAGAACTAATTCCATACCATAGGCTAATGAATAGGGGGTTGCCCCAGTAGAAGTAAACATTGAAGTTCTGCAGGCTAATAAAGTCAGAGGCAAGAGGTCAGGCCATCCTTTGTGATTGGCAGACATCTTCTGCATGATCTTCTTGATGTTTTTATTAGCTGTTTCAACAGTACCATTCATCTTCTTGATCTTCTTAACGGTGGATGTTTGATGTGAAATTTACTGCTTAACTCCTCCATCATTTTATTGTTGAGGTTCTTAGCATTGTTTGACACAATTACCTCTGGTTGTCCATATCGACAAATGGCATTATTTCTGATGAAAGCAATGATGACTACTTTTGTAACCCTGGGGAAGGAGGCTAATTCTACCCACTTGGTGAAGTAGTCGATCATGGTGAAGATAAACCGATGCCCATTACTAGTTTTGGGCTCGATGGGCCTCGATCACGTCCATTCCCCATATTGAGAAGGGTCAGGGTGAACTCATATTGTTGAGTTCCCCTAGAGGGGCGTGGATAGCATTCCCATGAATTTGTCATTAGTAGCATTTATTGACGTGATCATCACAGTCAGCTTTGAGAGTAAACCAGTAATGCCCTGTTCTGAGGATCTTCTTAACAAGTAAGGGTCCGCTCATGTGTGGGCCATATACTCCACCATGGATTTCATCCTTGAGCCTCTAAGTTTGGTCTTTGTCCAGACATCTAAGGAGTCCTAATCCCTCATCTCTTTTGTAGAGTGCATCTCCGCTCAAGTAGAATTTCATAGTCAATCGATGGATCCGCCCTTTTTCAGTCGGGCTCACCTCAATGGGAGTAGATCAATATCATAGGTACTCCTTGATATGCTAATACCAAGGGTGTTAGATGGGAGGTAGCTCATTCGATACTTCTCCAACGTAATTCCCATAGGTTGGAGCCTTTTATAGGGCAAATGGGATGCTTTGCATGTTTTTCTTGTCATGTATGTTGACCAAGGAGGCCAAAGTTTCTAGCGCATCCACAAAATCATTCCTACTACGAGGAATGTGGAAGAAGTTTACTTCTTCGAACTCCGAAGCCATCTGTAAAACTTGTCGATGGTAAGGCAGCAAATGTAGTTCCTTGGTTTGATAGATTCCCGTGGTTTGTTTGATTACCAACTCCGAATCTCCAAATACAGTTAACCGTCTGATGCCTATTGAGTGAGCAAGTTTTAGCTCCATGATACAGCCTTCATACTAGGTTGTATTGTTGGTGCTGACAAACTGCAATTTAACGGTAACATGATACTGCTCCCCTGTACTGGATACTAGAATTGCTCCAGCTCCAGAACTTCCATGTTAACATCTCCATCAAACTACATTTTCCATTTATGTCATGCAACGTACTGATGGTATTGCTGAATTGCCATGACCCCTTCATCGGGGAAGTATGTTTCTAAGGATTTGTAATCCCCTGCGGGTGCGGCGGCCAGTTGATCCACAATTCCTTGTCCTTTAATAGAATTTTGCATCACGTAGACGATGTCAAATTGTTGCAAAATCAACTACCATCTTGACAACCGACAATTCAGTATGTGCTTACTGAACATGTATTTATGAGGATCCACGCGCGATATAAGATGGGTTGTGTGACCATGGAGGTAATGTTGTAACCTCATGGAAGCCCATACTAAAGAACAACAAGTCTTCTCAATCAGAGTGTACTTGTGTTCAGTGTTGCTGAATCTTTTGATGAGGTAATAGATAGCTTCCTCTTGGCCTCTATCATCTTTCTGTCCCAACATGCAGCCCATGGCATTATCATAAATGGAAAGGTCCATGAACAGGGGAACATCATCCATGGGAGGTACCAAAACATGAGCGTTAACCAACTACTCTTTGATTGTAAGGAAGGCTTTCTAACACTCATCATTCCATTTCATGGAGGAGTTCTTACTTAATAGCTTGAAGATGGGCTCACAGGTTGCTGTGAGTTAAGAAATAAACTTGCTAATGAAGTTGATTCTTCACAAAAATCCCCGTATTTCCTTCGTTGTCTGAGGAATGGGCATTTCCTTGATGGCCTCGATTTTGGTGGGATCCAGCTCAATCCCTTTGTGGCTGACTAGGAAACCTAGCAACTTGCCTGATTTAACACCAAAGGCGCACTTGGCTGGATTCAACTTTAAGTTGTACTTACGCAACCTATTGAAAAGCTTCCTGAGATGGTCTAAGTGGTCCTCCTCCCTTCGGGATTTGACAATGATGTCATCCACGTAGATCTCTATCTCTTTGTGCATTAGTTCGTGGAGCTCCGGCATTGATGAGGCAAAATGACAATCATCTATAACAAAGGGTTCCCCAAGGCGTGATGAAATAAGTTTTCTCACGATCCTCCTTAGCAACCATAATCTGATGATACCCTGCGAAGTAATCAACAAAGGAGTACATGTCGTATTGAGCAGTATTATCAATGAGAATGTGGATAAATGGCACGGGAAAGCTATCCTTAAGGAAAGCTTTGTTCAAATCCCAGTAATCCACAAAAACTAGCACCTTTCCTCCTGGTTTAGGCATGGGGACTATGTTTGATAACCATTTAAGGTATGTAGACACCATGATGATGCCCGTTTAAAATTGTTTCACAATTTCTTCTTTAACCTTTAAACTCCACTCAGGTTTCAATTGCCTGAGCTTCTGCCTGACTAGCTTGAATCCCTCTTTAATAGGAAGGCGATGAAGGACAATGTCAGTGGACAAACCAACCATGTCTTCATGAGACCATGCAAACACATCCTGGAATTAGGGTAGTAGTGTAACCATGTCATTCCTTTGGTTTAGAGTGAGGTCTGAACCAATCTGGATTAGCTTATGGTTTTCTAAGGTTCTGAGATTGAAAGATGTGGTTTAATCAAGGTTAGTTTTAGGTTTGTCTTCGACCCATTCCTTGATCTCCTAAGGTATCTCAATGTCCTCTTGTATTTCCATCAAGTCTGAGTCTAACTTTTCATCAAAGTTACAGTCCTTGTGGAGAAAAGGCACCTCATCAGCAAGTACAGGCACATCTATATTCGGAGTGTTGAAAAAAAATATGCTTTCACTTAATATATGAAATTGCTTAATCATAAAAAAGTGTTAGCATGTACTGATAAAACAACTTCTAATATTGTACATAAAAGTAACCAGTTAAAGTTATCTACAAGGCAGATGGAATTTCTACCCGTTTTACCCTCGTTGACCAATTCATGGAGTGTTATTCCAATTGTCGAGGGTAAAGTCCTGATGGACTACAATGATGGAGGGGCTATCATCGTCCTCCTTTTCCCTAATGATGACCATGAAATCTGGTCAATTATCGCCTGGGTATATCTATTTGTATGTTTATCATGGACAATGATACGTGTGCCAGACATCATCCTGGCGATGTCCTGTTTATGTCTCTATTTCTCTTCTTCCACTCTGGGATCAGGAATCAGGACCTCTTTTTCTTTAATTGGTATCGGTTTGGGAAATATTATAGACATTATATGGGCTGGAACCTTTACCGGAGACTGTATAAGCTCAGGATTTGCAGGTGGAGACAATCATCGTGTGGCTGAAGTTGAAGGAATCTGTTTGTGCATATGAGGATTCCTGTAACTGGAGCTAGCAGAATAGCCTAATCCAGCTCTCCTTGTTTGACTGGACACTTGAATACGGTTCTTAATTCCCTGATGATCTCTGCCCAACCCTTGTCCAGGTTGATGACCCAATGATATCATATCTTGAGTAGCTGACATTACTTCGGCAAAAATCTTGGGTGTGAGAGTTGGCACCCCAATGGGATGGCAATGAGTGTTGTTCACCTCCAGGGCATGGAAACTGACTGGCTCAACTTCTGAATTGAAGCTGATGAGTGGTATGTCACCTTGTTCAGGACATTCCGGCTCAGCATTAACAGTACCTAGGCAATTGTTTATAATGTACTTGAGTTGTTGATGAAGGGTGGAAGGGATTTCTCCAGCCATATGAATCCATGGTCTCCACAAAAGCAGGTTGTATCCTGTTTTTATTTTTAGCACATGAAAGGATACACTGAATGTATGTGGACCAATCTCCACTAGTAATTCAATTACTCCAACGGCGTTTCGTCGGGACCCATCAAAAGCTTTGATAAACGTATGGCTGCTTTTGATCCTCTTGGGGTAGATATTCATCTTCTCCAAGGTAGCATAAGGACAGATATTCAGAGATGAACCTCCATCTATCAAGACTCCTCCTACCATATATCTGGAGGACAAAACCGCTATGTGCAACGGCTTGCAATGACCGATCCCTTCAGTGGGTATGTCGTCATCAGTGAAAGATATCACATTTTTGTTGAAAATGTGATCAACTAGATGTTGAAATTTTTCCACATCCACTGATTTTGGTAAATGGGCTTCTTCCAAAACCCTTAGCAATATTTTCCTGTGATCTTCAGAAGTGAAAACCAAGTCCAATATGGAAATTTGTTGTGGAGCTTCTCTCAAACTTAAAACCACCTTGGCTTCTTTATGGCCCATGGTACGGAGGAACTCCTCAATATTCTCCATGGGAACTTTCTCATTTGATTTGATGGTGGACTTTATCACCCGATGAGGAAGATACAGTGGATTCTCCTTCGATACTGTAGCAGTTGTATGTGATGTAGATCCTTCACCGTGCCCATAATTCCATGGGACTTTGTGTAGGCTGACAACATGATATTGTGGTCTAAATGGTAAGTTAATTGGCTCTGGTGTAGCCACTTTCAAAGGATTGTCAGCACATTTGAGTTGAATTACTTATATTGTGAGTGGTCTAGCAACCAAATCATCCTCAACGGGTATAACTGCTACTCCGTCCTTCTATTTTGTAGGACATATGTTCCCACTCTCGAGTAGCACAGTGTTATCATCTTCCATTTACAGGACACCGCTATCAATTAAATTTTTAATAATGTGACGGAGTGCCCAACATTCTTCTGTGATGTGACCGCGAGAGTATGAGTGATATTGGCATAGTCCCTCAGAATTAAATCGACTGGAATGGGGATTGATTGGAGGTAGAAGGGATGTAATTCTTCCTTCATTGATCAACATTTGAAATATCTCCTCCATAGGTTAGCCAAGGTATGTAAATTCTCGTTTGTTGGCAAAATCCCGACGGGCTTTGGCACTTGCTCTTTTGCAACTTTATCCTCCATTATTTCACTTTCTGAAGGTGAGGATGGAATATTCAAGACAAAAGGAAGGAGACTAGCATGCTCCTAACTGAATAATTGGCGTGTGACTTGGTGTTGATGAATCACCAGTTCTACCAATTGATCTACTTGTTTGCAAAGAGCCTTAATCTTTCGCTCCATCATAAATTGGAACTGCGCATAATCCCATCTGTCAGCACTGTCTTTGATGGTCTGGGAAGATTAAACAACGTAATTGGAACTCTGTCCACTGCTCCAAATAATAATATTGACATCTCCTTCTTGTGTTGAGAAAGAGGATTATCTTGCACATGAGGTTGGTCGGGTTTAGTCACGACAATCTCCCCATTGTCGATTAAATCCTGGATCTTGTGTTTCAATGCCCAGTAATCCTGAGTGTCATGTCCCGGTACCCCGGCATGATAAGCACACTTTCGAGTAGCATTAAAACCCTTCCCATTCGGGTTGGCTGGTGGAAGAAGATGTGTAATTTTCTTCTGAGTAGTCAGAAGAGTAAGGATATTCTCGAGCGAGTCCCTTAAGGGTGTGAACACTCGAGGTGGTCTGACTTCTACACCTTTAGGCAATGGAGGGTTTGAAGACTGTGCTTGCAAAGGGGAATAGTTTCTCCTCTGGATAGGCATATTCTGAATGCCTTTTTAACCTTGTAGTATCAAGAACACAGCTTCCTCTTTCTTTTTATGGACCCTCCGGGGGTTGTTTTCATAACTTCCAGACTGGATATTCTCAACAACTGCTTTAAAAGCTACTAGGTCTTAAATCTTTCCTGATTTCAATCCCATCTCGTCCATCTCTCCGTGTTTGATCATTTCAGAAAATGACTTGCCAATACCAGCTAAGACTCTTTCATAGAAAGGAGCTTCTTGTATGTCTATGAAGGTCATGACCATTTATGATTCCGTCATGGAAGGAATGACTTGAGCAGCAAGGCGCCTCCACCTCTGAGTATACTCTCTGAAAGACTCAGTAGATTATTTCTTGACCTTGGTAATCTGGTACCGGTCAGGAGCCATCTGAGATTGGGAAGCTGTATTGAGTGAGGAAGGCATGAGCTAGTTCCTCCTAGCTATGGATCTTTGAGTTGTCTAATCTAGTATACCACGTCCGGGCTTCTCCAGTCAGACTCTTCTGGAATAGCTGCATTCTAAACTTCTCTTCCTCTGCATATGATCCAAGTCAGGAGTTTTGAACTTCTCTAGATAATGAGCAACAAGGAATATACAAAGGTCAGCATAGGAAACACTCATGTGTGCTCCAATTCCTTTGATAGAATGGAGGGTTTCCTCCATTTGAAGGACTTTTTTCCTTATCTTGATATCACCAGTGTTTGGATCTTCTTTAAGATGGGTGTTTTCATGAATTTTGTTGGTCGTATCCAACTAAAGTTCAGGAATAATTTTATCTGAACCTTGTGCTCCTCCTTGTGTATAGTATTCTGTATGTATGGGTATTCGTGAACCCTGAGTAGATTGATGTAGTTCTTTAAGTAGAACAGCCAAATCTGTAATTTTCTTTCTTAATCCATCAAAGTCTCCTCGAGAGACAGGAGCAGGATTAGATTGGTCAGACGAAGACATAATTGGGTGTAGACTCGTGGCCTTTTTGGATTTTAAGTGGGTAACATGCCCAATTGTTTCCCTACAAAAAATTATGTAGTTTAGTCTTAAGGAATGTATAAATGTTTAAATGCTATCATAATGTGTCCATTTGAGGAATATTATCCTGTAAAACGGGTGTCATTTGATAGCATGTTAAGTCTTAATATGCATGTGTAAATATTTTTCATATTTTCCATTACATAGAGATGGACATGGAATAAAATTACAAGTAATTGTCTTTACAAGTAATTGACAAAATGGAGAGCATGAAGAGACTTTCCTCCGCATTTGGTTTATCAGAGGTTGACCTATCTTAGGTTACTCTCTCGGCTTTTTGGCATGAAGGTTCCCAGATCATCCCAATCTACTTGACGGGAAGTTAATCTGGTCTTTCAGCTGGAGCAAATATAGGTGGTGCCTTTCCTGAGCCTCGTTGGAATTAGTCTACCTACGAGTCCAGTAATCAAACACCAACAGGATAGCCTCCTAGTGGAGGAACCACACAACATACATTCACATATAACCTGTCTCACCATTATGAAAATGATGACATGTGCGAAGCACTAATATCACAAATAGATATATTGCAGTGCAGTAAGTAAAATGCATTCATACACATTCATCAAAAATGTAAATTCAACATTCACACACAAGCATGTAACAGTTTTGAAAAACTGGTAATAGCAGCTTAAACCCTCTTACTGGAGTCCCCAAAAGAGTCTCCAACTGTCGACGTCGGGAATTTTATTTGTCCCTTTTTCTATTCTTGTTCTTTCGTGTTCTCATGTTAGGTGAGATTTGTTTGAAAAAATAAGTGAAAAAGGTCCGACTTGTATATGTCGACGATTTGACAGTAAGAGTCGGCAGTTGGTGTTTTTAACTGGTTGCACCAATGCAACCGAGAAAAGGTTTGCACATTAACCCAGTGATTTAACACTGCTAAACGGGTCTGTGAAAAGGTTGACCTATCTTAGGTTACTCTCAGGGCTTTTTGGCATGAAGGTTCCCAGATCATCCCAATCTACTTGACGGGAAGTTAATCTGGTCTTTCAGCTGGAGCAAATATAGGTGGTGCCTTTCCTGAGCCTCGTTGGAATTAGTCTACCTACGAGTCCAGTAATCAAACACCAACAGGATAGCCTCCTAGTGGAGGAACCACACAACATACATTCACATATAACCTGTCTCACCATTATGAAAATGATGACATGTGCGAAGCACTAATATCACAAATAGATATATTGCAGTGCAGTAAGTAAAATGCATTCATACACATTCATCAAAAATGTAAATTCAACATTCACACACAAGCATGTAACAGTTTTGAAAAACTGGTAATAGCAGCTTAAACCCTCTTACTAGAGTCCCCAAAAGAGTCTCCAACTGTCGACGTCGGGAATTTTATTTGTCCCTTTTTCTATTCTTGTTCTTTCGTGTTCTCATGTTAGGTGAGATTTGTTTGAAAAAATAAGTGAAAAAGGTCCGACTTGTATATGTCGACGATTTGACAGTAAGAGTCGGCAGTTGGTGTTTTTAACTGGTTGCACCAATGCAACCGAGAAAAGGTTTGCACATTAACCCAGTGATTTAACACTGCTAAACGGGTCTGTGAAACTGAGATTCATTTAAGTTCGAAGGTTTAATTATGCGGAGGGAAGGTATTAGGCACCCTCCGACGTCCATGTTACCACAGTGACTACCACTTTTCAAGAAATTGTTATATAAATATGTGTGTGGGTGGGTCAATGTGTTGTTATTTGGAAGTAGTGTTCTGCCTCGTTCGCACCTATATACATAGGGTTTGAATTTCTGCAAAAATTTAATTTTAAATAAGATATAGCAATGATATTTTATAAAAGTGGTTATTCAAACCCTGTGCTCAATAGTAATTGAGGCCTTTGATACTTCCATTTTATTATTAAATGTTCGGCTTGATTACTGTTATTTTCAAGATGTGAATCATCTTCGAGAAAATAATATATAGAAGTGCCGAACTCCTCGTGGGCATGAAAGCCATCTAAGAAAATTCAAACACCGCGAATATATATCGATCCCGACTCAATTTATCATTTCAGTGATTTGTCGCTATATATATATATACACTCAAATAGAAATGAAAACCACTAACCAAAGTTCATGCATACACACAACACGACTCTCAACGTGAAGAAGAGTGTGTGCAAAGAAGAAGACAAAGGCTTTAAAGTGTGTAAGAAAGCTTACAATGAACTGCCAAAGAAGACTTCTACAACTTTAAGTGGATGAACACTCGCCTCCCGCCGGTAAAAAAGTATCTATATGTGAGCTCAAAAGTGTTTAAAATGAGAAAGCACTCAATATAGGGTGTGTACAGAACAAATTGGACAGAGCTTCCTCACCTTTCTTCTATTGAATATGGCCACCCCAAGCCCTCTATTTATAGAGGGGGGAACCGCAGGTGCACCGGCAGCTATCGCAGATGCACCTGCGGCTGCCCGGGGTGCCCCGGGCTCGGCGTACGTGCACGCGTGAAATGTGATGTCTGCTCGAACTTGCAGAACTATAATTCGAGCATCCGATTGAGGTGTATAAGACCTGTTTCAGACTGTTGTTGTCAAGAGCTACACAATGACATGGGATTAGAGGTTGTACGAAGTCAGGAAGATGGAACTATGTCCTATGTAACACCCCATTTCCGAAAAGGAAAAGGGATGTCACGCACAAATATAATAAATACAAATCTCTAATAAATCTCAAAATATCTCTAATGAAATTGAACACCAAATGTCACATACTCAAATTTATATAGAAGGAACTCCACATTTACATAGTCTTTACAATTAAAAATAAATGGCAATATGGCCTAAACTCCCTTATACAAAATATTAGGAAAACCTAGTCTAATGATAAGTCTCAAAACTAATGTACTCATTTGGATCAAAGGTAGCTCTCATCCCATAAATCCTGATCACCCCTGATTACCTGCTGGAAAAAGAACACAGCGTGAGCCAATTGCCCGGTACGGATATAAAAATGCACATATATCAAACAATATATATATGTACCGAAATAACTTAATGAACGAACAATTACAACTACTAACCAAATATGAATATATCGAATTTAGTGAGACAAGATATAAATAATTGACACTGTCAAACCAAAAACTATAGTCAAAGGAATTCCAAATAAAATAAGGCTGAATCAAATGGTTATAAGGTAATAATTTCATACTGAGCTCAAATACAAATAGCCAAAGGATAACAAAATACATTGGTACCCTGATGTATACAAATCAAATCGGATAGTATGCACGACACATATGTCACTAATCCGCCAAACAAATCGAATACTGGGTCGACCCATACGTATCTTGAACAAATATATCAAATAGCTAAAGCTCATACCCAAAGCATTCAAAAGGATACGTCGTGAACTAATCACACCTCCATGGAAGGTGTCATGCCCTTGTGTCAAGAGGACATGTCTGTGGTACCCCCACTGGTGGTTAGCTCAAATATACCCTAAGGATCAAACTATAAAATGTAAGCCAAAAGGGGTTCAAATAACAAGGCTTACATGACCATCACCGAATGATATGAAATAATCAAATACGAACATACTCAATACCATAGGATATCAACGATCAAAACAACTCCTGAATGTGAACAAAATTATACGAAGAAGGATACAAACGAATAAAATCTCCAAAATATGAATTTTAATGTCAACGTCAAAATAAAATTATCACAATAAAATGGACAACAAGGAATAATCCTGAGAAGCAAAACCAAATCTTTGAACGAATAACAAAACGAACGAATTAAATTTAAAAGAGTATCGCTGAAAAAGTACAGAATCCGTACCTTAATATAGTACCAAAATAATTCAACAAATCCAAATGTCAGCCGCTAGACTCCCTCAATATGATCTAATTATCAAAATAAATTACAATACATATAATTAAATTATAAACTCATACAAATTATATTTTCATAAATTCAATAATTTTAATATATTATATTCAGTTTGTAGTCAAAAGATATATTTTAATTATAATAATAATATTATAATATTATTTATTACTATCCCATTTTTTAAATTTCCGTACCCTATATATATATATATATATATATATTAACGAAGCAAGTGATATATATATAACTCACAGGATCATGAATAATAATTATTAACATAATCATCCCCATAACACTTGATGTTAAACAACTGGATTCATTTGTAAATCAACTGTAAATTAAAATTTCTTTAATAAATTCAATTAATCAAACGGCAAAATAAAATTTTAAAATTGATTTTAAACACATAAGAAAATAGATTGTAATTACAGTAGCAAAATAATTATTTGTATTAAAAAATAATCCAATAATTACCTTTGATTTTAAGGATTTTAGTCTCAAATCCTTTTTAATTCCAGCCAAATTCTCTCGTTCTCCTCGTCGTTCTTCTTCCGCCTCTCCCTTTTGTTTGCGCTTTATTCCCACAACTCTTCAGGCATAATAAGGTAAAGCTAGGTTTTACTTATTTAGTATTAATTAATATGTTTTATTAATTATTTTAATTTTATTAGGATTTAAAATTACACAAATATAATTTAGACCCAATTAATTTTAATGGCCCAAATAAATTAACTACAGTTTGACCCAAATATAAGAAAAGTCCAATCAAATATTTTAAAGCTTACTGAAATATTTTATTTTATTTTATTTTTATTTTATTACGTATTACATCACCTTCCCCTTAAAAAGGCTTCCGTCCTCGAAATCAAAAGAATAAAACGTACCTACTTTTCAAAAAGATGTGGATATTCCGCTGGAATAGACTCCTCCATCTCCCATGTAGCTTCCCGCTCCGAATGGTTTTTCTACAAGACTTTAACAAAAGGAATTGTCTTCCTCCTCATAATCCATTCTTAACGATCTAGAATCACCTCGACTTCTTCCTCACAGGTAATATCTTCTTGAATCTTATATAATGGGTATTGCACAACATAAAGCGGATGATAGTTATATTTCCTTAATAGCGAAACATGAAAGATATTATTATGCACATGAGATAATTGTGGTGGCAAAGCCACCTGATATGCCACTTCTCCTACTCTCTCAAGGACTTCAAAAGGGCCAATGAAATGCGGACTAAGCTTCCCTTTCAAACCAAACCTTCGAACACTATTCCATAGAGAAACTTTCAAAAACACATGTTCACCAGGTGTGAATTCAAGAGCCCTCTTATGAATATCAGCATAACTATTTTGCAGCGATCTAGCTTCTTTCAACTTTTCTTTAGCCACTGCTACCTTCTCTGTAGTGATTCTAACCAAATCGGGTCCTTCTATTACCCTTTCTCCAACCTCATCCCAACTAGTCGAAGCTCGACACTTCTTACCATATAATGCTTCAAAAGGAGCCATACAAATACTAGTTTGCCAACTGTTATTATATGCGAACTCCACCAAACACAAATAATCATCCTAGTTCCCTGTCCATTCTAAAGCACAAGATCGCAACATGTCTTACAACGTCTGAATAGTTCTCTCTGATTGTCCATTTGTCTGCGGGTGAAAAGTTGTACTATAATTGAGTCGCGTTCCCCAAGCTCATTGAAATTAATTCCAAAATTGAGAAGTAAACTGTGGATCCCGATCTGAAATAATAGAAATCAGAGTCCCGTGAAGCCTAACAATCTCACGTTAAAAAATATTTGCTAACTTATTTACTGAAAAATACTCACGAATAGACAGAAAATGAGCCGATTTAGTCAAATGATCCACTACCACCCAAATAGTATCATTCTTTTTAAGAGTCCTCGGTAAACCAGTCACAAAGTCCATCGAAATGTCATCCCATCTCCACATAGGAATCTCTAACTGTTGCAACAAACCACCAGGACGTTGATGCTCAATTTTCACTTGTTGACAAGTAAGACATTTACTCACAAATTTAGCTACATCCCTTTTCATTCCACTCCACCAGAAATTCTCCTTCAGATCCTTATACATCTTTGTAGACCCAGGATGAATAGAAAATGGCGAACTATGAGCTTCAGTCAACACTGCCTCACGAATCATTGGATCCATCGGAACACATAACCGTTTACTAAACCATATCACACCTTGTTCATCAATGTGAAACTCTGGTTGTCTGCCCTCATCAATATTCTGCGTTACAGCCCACAACTCGCCATCCTCCTTTTGGGCTTCTTTGATACACAAAATATGAGAAGGTTCCACCCTCATACCTACTACCAACCCATCAGAACCTCTAGTATATAGCTCCAAACCCACACGCTCCATATCCGAGATAAGTTGAGGTTGTGTAACCAAGGCAGATACACTCCCTGAACGTTTTCGACTAAGAGCATCTGCAACCACATTAGCCTTACTGGGGTGATACTGAATCTTAGCATCATAATCCTTGAGAAGATCCAACAAACGCCTCTGTCTCATGTTAAGCTCCTTCTGAGTAAAAATATATTTAAGGCTCTAGTGGTTGGTGAAAATGTCACAAGTCTCTCCATATAGATAGTGCCTCCAAATCTATAAGGCAAAAATAACTGCTGCTAACTCTAGGTCGTGGGTGGGGTAATATACCTCATAAGGTTTAAGTTGTCTGGAAGCAGAAGTAATTACCTTACCATTTTACATCAAAACACACCCTAATTCTTTCTTCGAAGCATCACTGTAAATCTAATAACCTCATGTCCCCGACGATAATGTAAGCACTGGAGCCGACACAAGCCACTTCTTAAGCTCTTCAAAACTTTTTTCACGTTCCTCATTCCACACAAACTTTATGCCCTTCTTCATCAACTGAGTTAATGGCAAAGCTAACAAAGAGAAACATTCCACAAATCGCTTGTAGTACCCTACCAAACCCAAGAAACTCCTTACTTCAGTTACCGTGGTAGGTCTTGGCCAATTATTGATAGCCTCAACCTTCGCAGGATCCACCTTAATACCTTCAGCAGACACGACATGTCCCAAAAATGCTACCTGTTCTAACCAAAACGGGCATTTGGAAAAATTAGCTTATAACTTGTTCTTCTATAGAACCCCCAAATTAATACGAAGATGTTTTTCATGCTCCTCCTTAGACTTGGAATACACCAAAATGTCATCAATAAAGACAATGAAAAATTGGTCCAAATACTCGCTAAAAACCCGATTCATCATATCCATAAACACTGTCGGAGCATTAGTCAACCCAAATGATATCACTAAAAACTCATAGTGCCCATACCGAGTACGAAAAGCTATTTTTGGAATGTCCTCTTCCCTCACCCTCAACGGATGGTACCCTGACCTCAAATATATCTTTGAGAAGAACTTTGTCCTTTAGAGCTGATCGAAAGGTCATCTATCCGTGGCAATGGATATCTGTTCTTCATAGTGATTCAATTTAGCTCCCTATAATCTATACATAATCTCATAGATCTGTCCTTCTTCTTCACAAACAAGACTGAAGCACCCCATGGCGATACACTTGGTCTAATGAATCCACGATCTAACAACTCCTGCAATTGTTCCTTTAACTCTTGTAACTCTAATGTAGCAATCCTATAGGGTGCCTTAGAGATAGGTTCAGCTCCAGGAATGAGCTCAATAGCAAACCCAACTTCCCTTGGCGGTGGCAATCCTAGCAGATCCTTAAGAAATACCTCAAGAAATTCTCGCACAACTGGATAGTCATCAAGTTGGGGCTCATTCTTCGAGGTATCCTTCACATAAGCCAAATAACAATCACGTCCCTTAGCAATCATTTTACTCACCTTCAAAGTTGAGATCAACTTTACAACACCATTCGGCTTTGAACATTGAAACTTGAATTCTAGAGCCTCTAAGGTTCCAAAAATAAGCTTCTTCGCCTGACAATTAATAGCGGCTCGATGCTTACTCAGTCAATCCATACCCAAGATGATATCGAAATCATGCATTACCATCGGAAGTAAGTTAGTTGCGTACACCCTCCTCCCTAACTTCAAAGGACACTCGCGAAAATTGCTTAGAAATAATCACAGAATTCCCCATCGGGGTAGCAATAGACAAATGAGGATCTAATATTTGAGAAGACAATCTAAGATAACGAACAAATGAAAGTGCAACAATAGAGTGTGTAGATCCAATGTCAAACAAAACCGATGCCTCACGATTTCCTACAAGAAGGATGCCTAAAATAATACCTGGTGCTTGGGCCACCTGATTAGCTATCAATGCAAATACTCTCCCACCGGTGTTGCACTGACCGCCATTACTAGCATTATTGCCTCCCCCATTACCACGTTGAACTGTGCAGTCCCTTGCTCTATGTCCCATTTGTCCACATAAGAAACAAGCCTTAGTCTCTCTATAGCAAACTCTACCAGCATGATACCCACCATACGCAGCACATGGACCAGGTGAAAGTGGCAAAAGGTTCGGATTGCCTCCACCTACTGGTCCTGGATACTGCCCCTGAATTTGATCATGTTGGCGATGCTGACCTTAATTCTGATTTTGCTAAAAACCCTTGTTCTGTTGAAATCCCCGATTTTGATACTGCCCTCCAGCTTGCCACTGACCCTGTTGCTGACCTCCATGACCACCTTACTGCATTGGGTAAGCAAAATCCCTTCGAGGATTAAATCATTGACCCGATGGAGGCTCATTCCAATTATTTTGCCTTCTATTCTGATTTTTGCCAAACTTCCCCATTCCTTGCCCTTGCTGGTCATCTCTATCTCTTTTCTACTCCCTTCTGATTTGGAAGCTCGAAAGTCCTTGTGTTCCCTTTCCACACTTAATTGCATTAGCCACCCGTGATATATCTGTAAATATGGTGTGGATGATTGATCTCCTATACTCATATTTCAAGGCCCATTTGAAATTTTTTGCCTGTTGTGCAGCTGTCCCAGCTATTAAACCCGCAAAACCAGCTAATCTCGTAAAACTCTAAATAAAATCAGTAATAGTCTCATCTTCCTTATGTCAAATGGACACAAATTTCCTGATGTATGCATCCCTATCAGCATTTGGGAAATACTATTGATAGAAAAGGTCACAAAAATCGCTCCATATGAGTCCATCCATAAATCCATCTCCCTGTGTAGCCTTCAATGATTTCCACCATTGTTGAGCATCATCCTGTAGCTTATAAACTGCTAATCTCACCTTCTGATTTTCTGAACACCTAATCACATCAAAAATCTTCTCCAAGTGGGCGATCCAGTTCTCCGCATCAATTGGAGTCGGAGCAAAATGAAAAGATTTGGGCTTCTGCTTAATAAACCTCTCCAACAACACATATAACGGGTGCACTGGCTAACCCACTTGATCATCGAAAAGAACATTCTGCTCATGTTGTGGTATCTCTGCATTATCCCCCATGCCATTTACATTATGATTTCCTTGCATCTGCTGAACACCTTGCATAGCCTATGCCACGGCCTGCATAACTGCCTCATTCACCATTGCTGCTACCATAGCCGGGGTTATTGTTGTAGTACCTTGGGCCCCATCATTTCCACCCTAGTTAACAGCCTCAACCTGGGGTTGTCTCTGACCCCTCCTACTGTTATTACCCTGCCTCCCAGCAATTCTCGAAGACCTACGAGCCATCTATGATACAAATCAACAAATAAGAACAAACAGATCGAAACAAATAATCGAAGCCAAAATTATTCAAATCGAAGATCAAACGCAACACAACACTATAATAAAATCTTATAACTACCCAATGATCTACCCATAACTCACAGTTCAAGCCTAAAAGGCAATCTACAAGATCACAACCAAAGCTCTGATACAAACTCTGTAACACCCCCTTCCCGAAAAGGAAAAGGGATGTCACGCACAAACATAATAAATACAAATCTCTAATAAATCTCAAAATATCTCTAATGAAATTGAACACCAAATGTCACATACTCCAATTTATATAGAAGGAACTCCACATTTACATAGTCTCTACAATTAAAAATAAATGGCAATATGGCCCAAAATACCTTATACAAAAATATTAGGAAAACCAAGTCTAATGATAAGTCTCAAAACAAATCTACTCATTTGGATCAAAGGTAGCTCTCATCCCACAAATCCTGATCACTCCTGATTACCTGGCAAAAAAAGAACACATCGTGAGCCAATTGCGCAGTACGGATATAAAAATGCACATATATCAAATAATATATACGTACCGAAAGAACTGAATGAACGAACAATTACAACTACTAACCAAATATGAATATATCGAATTTAGTGAGACAAGATATAAATGATTGACACTGTCAAACCGACAACTATAGTCAAAGGAATTCCAAATAAAATAAGGCTGAATCAAATGGTTATAAGGTAACAATTTCATATTGAGCTCAAATACAAATAGCCAAAGGCTAACAAAATACATCGGTACCCTGATGTATACAAATCAAATCGGATAGTACACACGACACATACGTCACTAATCCGCCAAACAAATCGAATCAAATCAAATACTGGGTCGACCCATACGTATCCTAAACAAATATATCAAATGGCCAAAGCTCATACCCAGAGCATACAAAAGGATACGTCGTGGACTAATAACACTGCCATGGAAGGTGTCATGCCCTTGTGTCAAGAGGACATACCTGTGGTACCCCCACATGTGGTTAGCTCAAATATACTCTAAGGATTAAACTACAAAATGTAAGCTAAAAGGGGTTCAAATCACAAGGCTTACATGACCATCTCCGAATGATATCAAATTATCAAATGTGAACATACTCAATACCACAAGATATCAACGATCAAAACTTCTCCTGAATGTGAACAAAATTATACGAAGAAGGATACAAATGAATAAGATCTCCAAAATGTGAATTTTAATGTCAACGCCAAAATAAAACTATCACAATAAATTGGACAACAAAGAATAATCCTGAGAAGCAATACCAAATCTCTAAACGAATAACAAAACGAATGAATTAAATTTAAAAGAGTATCGCTGAAAAAGAACGGAATACGTACCTTAATATAGTTCCAAAATAATTCACCAAATCCAAATGTCACCCGCTAGACTCCCTCAATCCGATCTAATTATCAAAATATAATACGATACATATAATTAAATTATAAACTCATACAAATTATATTTTCATAAATTCAATAATTTTAATATATTATATTTAGTTTGTAGTCAAAAGATATATTTTAATTATAATAAAAATATGATAATATTATTTATTACTATCCCTTTTTTTAAATTTCTATATCCTATATATATATATATATATATATATATATATATATATATATATAAAATCTGCAGTAATTAAGGTGTGTGTGTGTGTGTGTGTGTGTGTATATATATATATATATATATATATATATATATATATATATATATATATATATAACTCACACGATCATGAATAATAATTATTAACATAATCATCGCCATAACACATGATGTTAAACAACTGGATTCATTTGTAAATCAATTGTAAATTAAAATTTCTTTAATAAATTCAATTAATCAAACGAAAAAATAAAATTTTAAAATTGATTATAAACACAATAAGAAAATAGATTGTAATTACAGTAGTAAAATAATTATTTGTATTAAAAAATAATACAATAATTACCTTTGATTTTAAGGATTGTACTCTCAAACCCTTTTTAATTTCAGCCAAATTCTCTCGTTCTCCTCGTCGTTATTCTTCCGCCTCTCCCTTTTGTTTGCGCTTTATTCCCACAACTCATCAGGCGTAATAAGGTAAAGCTAGGTTTTACTTATTTAGTATTAATCAATATGTTTATTAATTCTTTTAATTTTATTAGGATTTAAAATTAAACAAATATAATTTAGACCCAATTAATTTTAATGGCCCAAATAAATTAACAACAGTTTGACCCAAATATAAGAAAAGTCCAATCAAATATTTTAAAGCTTAATGAAATATTTTATTTTATTAGGTATTACATCCTATGTCTTCAAGCTTCAAATTATTTCCGGTGTTCTGCCTTGCATTGTAGTCACTCAGAATTGCAACTCCTTGGTTCTGGTGGGACATTGTTGTGTAGAATGCATATTGAGATGTTTGTTTGTTGAGACAGTGCCATGTGGGGCTTGAGGTGGAAATTTAACAATTTTACCCTTCATCGGGGTTATCTCCGGTTTTGACTGATAAAGCAAACGTTGCTCAGGGTTATCTTTAAAATTAGGCTGCTGCAAGTGTTGAATGCCCTCAGTGTTGTCTCTGAGGTGTGCTTGTCCTCCCGGGGTTATCTCCAGGTTTGGGAATTAAGTGCCTCGGTGTGAGTCCCGTGGTTGAAGCTAACTACATGGGTTGAAACCAGCATCTCCGGGGTTATCTCCGGAACTGCAACTGCACTCATTGGGGTTTTCTCCAAGGTTGACATTTTCTTTCCCGGTGTTGTTTCCGGGACTGAGATTGAATATCTCGGGGTTATCTCCAAGTTGAATCGGCCTTCTCCGGTGAAATTTTTTGTATTTGCACTACTATCTCCGGGGTTATCTTCGAGGTGGGAAAATGATACTCCCGGTGTGTTTTTCGGGGTTGAAACTGAGCTTTCGGTGGTTTTTCCAGGATTAAGCTAAGTTGTCTTCCAGGGTTATCTCTGAAAGAAGATTCTGAGCTTCTTGTAATGTTAGTAACAGTTAGGCAGAAAATTTCGAGTGTCTACAGTGATTAGAGATCAAGTTCGAAGAGAGTATTTGACTAGAGGTCCATGTCAACCTCTCAGTCATACATACAAAAGAAACACTTCATGCGTCAATAATTAATTTTTTTTAATGATGTATTTTGCCCCCCCCCCCTCTAAAATTATCCTGGTTCCGCCAATTGTTTAAATCCAAAAGGAATAAGGAATTTTGCGCTTAATGTTGTCATTAAATTAGAGATTTAGAGTTTGTTATGCCATAACTTAGAGATTATGTGTTATTATCCTTGAATTGATATTGTATATTGTTTGTGAACTAATTGAATTAGGTTAGTTGATGAAATTATTATGAAACGTTTAAATTGATAAAATTATTATGAAATACTATAATTGGGCAAAATGAAATTATTAGTAATTGATGTTTTTATTTATTCTAGATTATGGATAATTATGTGATTAAGCGATCAAGAACTGTTGATTCTTCTAATAATCAATTGCAAAGTTTCGAATCAAGTGATGGTATAAGAAATTAATTCATGTGTGGAGTTCAATCTGAATGATATTGTTAGTGATCTGAGGTTACGTAAATCAATTGAAGACTTTGATATTGTGGTTAGAGATCAATTTCGAAGAGAGTATTTGACTAGAGGTCCATGTCAACCTCTCAATCGTACATTCGAAAGAAACACTTCAAGCATCAATAATTAATTTTTTTTAATGACATATTCCCCCCCTGAAATTGTCCTGGTTCCGACACTGGTTTAAATCCAACCTCCGATGATCCAGAACTGCATTTGAGCTTGACGCTTACATGCAAATTAGGAACACTATACACATAGTAAACTTCTGTGTCTTTCGGACTCTAAGGAAACTGATTTTTTCTTTCCCATCTAGTCCAGCAACCAGAAGGAAAACTGAATTGTTGCTACCAGAGGAATCTGCCATGCCAAGGCTCTGATCTATTCCTCATTGCGCCACAATAATCCCTGGAAGATCAAATAGTTCTAGCATTACAGATTTCCGTATAAAATCTTCAGCTGCCGAAAGTTTGGAGGAATTTGAGTCTTTAAAGATGAGTCTAAAAGTGGCATAGACAGAATGATTTGATCCAGGTTCGGCTAATGTCCCAACTTTAATGGACTTGTTTGAATTGGAAAGGAAAAATGTTTTGTTCCCGGATTCTTTGGAAAGTGTAATCAGATAAGAATTGTATGAAGCTAGAATTGGAGTAATCTAGTCTGATCCAGTTTGAGAGAGAACCTGCTACTTTTGCATTAATGTTCCTATCACCAATGGTCAGACCGACAAGAAGGTAGGGGGCATACAACATTGCATGATCCGAAGAATATTCAGGCCGATCATCTGAAGTATCATTAACAGTCTCTCAATAATATCCTAATCAGGGAATACTTTAACAACTAAAGTTTTGCTCTAATTCAGATAAATGCAAGTCATCTAGGAATACTACTAATATCAACATTACAAATAAAATACACTGTAGCATCTAAAGGAAGTACCTTGAATCGCCTTCGTTCTAATAATAATGGGTAGCTCAAGAGTGATCATGTCATTAGTGCTCCATTTTCGAGTTATTGATAGGAAATTACCTACATCAGTTAGTCCAAAGTCATGAATTTATGGACTTTATGACAGACAACAATATGTAAAAATGATATCACTCTTAAGAGAAGGTTAACAACATTTCCATTAAGAAATGGCACAATATGAAAAAATAATCTAGAGGTGAAAAAGATACGAATATTGGACGGAGAACAAAAAAAGAACAGCAAAGAGAAGAAATTGAAGTAATACCTGGAATTGGTAGAGACAACTCCTGGCCATTTAAGCCTTTGCAGTATCGGAATGTGCCCAAAAGGGTGTTCTGAAATTCAATATGGATGATTAGTCTGCCCTTTGCTGCATAAATAAAATTTGGAATTAGGAGATATATATTACAATTAATCCCAAAAATAAGCCAGCCCTTGAACAAAGGATTGATTGGTTGCAGAAAATGTTGAGAAAATAAAACCATTGATGTAGGACGGGGTAGGAAGAAAGAATAAGAGTACATAAAAAAATACACAAAAGTACACAGATTTAATCTCAAATTAATTCATTCAATAATCTCTAAAATGATGAAGTATTATAATGTTTAAATAGAAAACTTAATATTTGGGAACTAAGTAAAAAATCTAATTTAAAAAGAAAACAATCTCCTAATTAAAATCTACTACTACAATAAAACTCTCATAACTAAAATCTACTACAATAATTAAAAATCTCTTAATTATAATCTACAACCATAATTAAAACTTCTAGAATATCCTACTAAAATAATTACATTAATAATCCAATATTTGTCTCTCAATAACAATACAAACTTAATAATAAATTTCTTACTTTTCCTCTTTCGTATCGCATCATTCTCATAGTCTTTGAAAAAAAAACTCATGCTCGAGTTTTGAAATATCAAAAAATAATAAACCACAACCTAGGAGATGCATTCTAACAAAACATGCGCATCCGATGTTTCTTTAGCACAATTTTTGGGAATAGCATACACAAGTAAGAAACTAGATGCAACTTTGAACTCGTATACCAAATTTGGCCTAAGAAAGTCAACATATTGTACCTCAATTGTATCTTTGTGTTCAACTTCTTGGTTAACAAGATTCACCTCCTGCACTGCCTGCACTTCCTTTAATGAAAACCAACATTGAATCTTCAACTGATACAACATCCTTAACTTCAGCCACTTTAAGATCCTCACAAATCTCATCATGTCAACATTTTTGTTCTTGAAGAGTCTCACTAACTCCTATTTTATTTGTAGGGTCTGGCATCATAGTTTTGACATTTGTGTTGATTCCTTGAACACATGTTGGAATTGCGACAATGAATTTTAAGATATTTGTTTGATTTGTTATAAGTGCTGCTTTCTATTATTCTAAGACGGTCCTCCTAATTATAAGTCACCATAATTGGGAAAAAAAAACATTGACCATTTTTATTTTTTTTTGCTACCCAAAAATAGTTAACAAACACGAAAATTTTTGAAAATTTTGAAAGTTCAAGGCCTGAAATGAAACTTCAGAAATTTCAGGGGCTGAATTGAAAATTTTAGAAATGTTGAGGGTCAAATTGAAAGTTTCAAAACTTTGGGATTTAAGTTGGTAATTTCATAAACACGAGAGTACCAAACTGTTCTTTGGCAAAAGAATTACTGCGGCACTATTGCAATTTTATTTTTTATTTTTCAATTTGAGGATAAGTTTGTCGTCTCGAATACCAATGTCGATTCTCTAGCAAACTTCGATAACTGATGAAGGCCATAAAACAAGGGTAGAAAGGAATTAGGTAAAATCAAGATATATCAAGAATTTTAGCTCTTGATATCATTATGATGGAGGAAGAAGAAATAAGAGTAGTTATCTCCGCATAAAATCGATAAAGAAATTAAACACACACAAAAGTACACAGTTGTAATATCAAATCAATTCATTCAATAGTCTCTAAAATAATAATGTATTACAATATTTAAATAGAAAACTTAATACTTAGGGATTAAGTAAAAACCCTAATTTAAAAAGAAAACAATCTCCTAATAAAATCTACTACTATAATAAGACTCTCCTAATTAAAATCTACTGCCATTATTAAAAATCTTCTAATTATAAATTTCTTAATTTTCCTATTATGTACCACATCAACCACGACCCTTAAAATTTGTAAGAATATAAATATCTAGATACACCTTTTTTTTAATCTTAACTTCTTGGCATTAACACTGATATTTAAACTTTTTTAACTAATCTTTTATTCTACCCTTTTTCTTAAATCTTTCTTGATAAAAAATGCAACCTTAGATTTAGTTGTGCATTCTTAAAAGTTTTAATTGGATACAAATTGATGTAATTAGATATTTTATTAGGCGATTTCGGGTATTTTATATATTTTGAATTTAGTTATGGTTTAAGCATTCCTATTCCATCATACATTTGGGTTTTGAATACCATAAGGGTTAGGTTTTCCTATTTCGTTACCGATTAAGTTTTTGCTTCTCTTTTAAATAGTGATGTTTATCCCCAAAAGTTCATTTACTTGTGAAATATTGAGAGTTTGTCGAACACAGTTGAGATGCGGTGGGATCAATCATTTTTACTGCAAACACGAGTAATCTCTACACAAGTGACCTCAAAAATCTGGAGTGGTGGACGATTCTCAGAAGAGATAGACATCAATCTATCTTAGTTGTGATCAGAGATCCTACTGTTTAGGTGCAGAGCCTAAAACCTAATTACTTTTCTGTAGTTTTGCTTCACTTCTGGTTAGACTACCCATCAATGTTTTATTTAAAGTACTATTTATTTTCTTTGTTTAAAGCCAACTTCCTAAAACATCCAAGGAAAAACATGCTTCATTTACAGATAAAAATAAAAATTTGTCATCTTACAACTGATTCCCTCTGCTATTATACATGTATTGATAGGCCACGAAGATCTGAGAGAGGCCATAAGCCAAATCCCAAAGTTTCACGTTTGCACGTTGCATGCAACGTAGGTGGAGATGAAACCATGTAGGAATGATTATGGACTGGGTCGTGGCCTATGATCATCAGTGGTTGCAAGTTTTACGCAAAGCATTCGTAGTTGCAAATTTTACGTCATTTTATTTCAGTTTGTTATCATGCTCTGTTTGTGTGTTGAATTACATTTGCTAAGTTGTTATCTTTCCTTTTATTTCGGTTGGAGTGTAAACGGCTTTGCTTATATAAGCAGCCCATGCTTTTGTAATAGGGCAGAATATATATCTTTGCATTCAAATTGTGGTGTGTTTCTCACCCGAAGAGAACAAAATTTATCTTAGCAGTATTTAACACTT
Organism: Panax japonicus; assembly: GCA_020205505.1. Taxonomy (NCBI): domain Eukaryota; kingdom Viridiplantae; phylum Streptophyta; class Magnoliopsida; order Apiales; family Araliaceae; genus Panax; species Panax japonicus. Next base: position 64,948,084 of record CM035095.1, on the reverse strand, counting down.
GGGGACCTACCATTGGTATCAAATCAAGGATTCTAATGGGGACTAACAAGGAGCATATTGAACAATTGGAGGCTGGAATTGGTGTAATTCAGGAAGGATTATTGCGAATGGAGGAAACTCTCAATCAACTCTTGAATATGATGATCGCAAATCAAGAGCAGCCCAACTACGGCAATCGTCACTTAGAAGGCAACGATGGAGGGCGGCAGATCGTATCTGCCAAAACAGCGAAGTTGGAATTCCCACGATTTTCGGGGGATGACCCAACTGAATGGTTCAACCGAGTGCACTAATTCTTTGAGTACCAGGGTACGGCAGAAACCTAGAAAGTTTCTATGGCAGCATACCATCTGGAAGGAGAGGCTAACCAATGGTGGCAATGGATTAGCAGAACCTTTCGGGACGAAGGACAAGTGCTTGCATGGAAAAAATTTGAGGAAAAACACTGGGCTCGCTTCGGACCATCGGAATGTGAAGACTTCGACGAAGCTCTTTCTCGTGTCAAACAACTTGGAACCTTAAGGGACTATCAACGTGAGTTTGAAAAGCTCGGCAACACGGTCCAAGGGTAAACTCAAAAGGCATTAGTTGGGACATTCACGAGCGGCTTGAAGACAGAAATAGCGAATGGAATTCGGATGTTTCAACCACAGTCACTCAAAGAGGCCATTAACTTAGCGCGAATGAGGGACGATCAACTCGCATGGAAAATGAGGTTCATGCGGTTACCACCTACAAGAGCTCTGTTGGCTCTTCCACAAGCTACTCGTGTAGCTCCTACTGCACCTACAGGACCCATTAAGCGTTTGTCTTGGGAGGAAATGCAGAGAAAGAGGGAGCAAGGACTCCGTTTCAACTGCAATGAATGTTTTACAACAGGCCATAGGTGTCAAAGACCTCAGTTGTTACTCTTAGAGGGGCATACGGGTAATATGATTTGTGAAGACATTACTCAGCAACAAATGATGGACAATGACAATGGGGGAAATGCTACTGAGGTGAAAGAACCTGAACCAGAAATCACATTACATGCCTTAATGGGATGGACAACACCAAAAACCATGCGTGTAATAGCAAAAATGGGTCTCTACAAAGTAATGGTTTTAATTGACAGCGGATCGACACACAACTTCATTAGCAACCCTTTAGCAAGCATGCTCAGGTTTCCAGTCATACCTACGGAGACCTTCCCTGTCTAGGTGGTGATGACAGATTGACCGCCACGAATTTGACTCCTATTTGGTTTATGCAAAGTGACTACATGGATTAATAATTACATTAAATGGCTTCCATGCAAATCAAATCACACGGTTTTAGCAGCTTGGTTTCACGCGGCAAGAAGAGTCCAGACGCGGCAAGGATTGTTGGATTTTAAATTCTATTGTAATTAGGATTTGTTTTTTTCTTTTAATTAGAATTCTTTTTCAAATTGACTTCTATTAGGGTTATAGTTTATTCATATTAGGATTTGGATTGTTTTGAGTAGTATAAATAGAGGTCCAAGTTATGTAATCAAAGACATTATACATTATTATTCTTCGATATATTTTGTGAGTTTATTCTCTACTTTTGGTTCTTTGAAGAATTCCTAAGAAATTAGTAGTTTCTTAGTTTTTCTTTGAGATTCAATTTTGACTTATCATACAACAATTCATAGTTGTGTGTGGCGTCTTCTACCGCATCAATCGTCGATTGTACCGAGATTACCGCTTCAATATAAGCGAGGGGTCAAGGTGTCGTTGGTATCCATTCAACGCAGATTTCCAAACGCGGGCAATTGTACCAAGATTACCGTCTAAAGTATAGACGAGGGGTTAAGGTGTTGCAAGCAATTCACCCAACAACTGTGCTAGAAACGGTCCGGGCGACGACCACCTCACGCAAGCGTGCCGTGGAGTCTATCATTTGGTATCAAAGCCAAGCCTTCTTCTAGCGAGTTACCTATCTTTAATTTTCTGCCAAAATTTATATTGCAAAAAAAAAACGTGAGTAAAAAAAAAGAAAAAGAAAAAAAAGGAAAAATATATCATATTTTATTTGTGCTAACCAAACTTGTAGCACACCATCAAATCATCAAATTCCAAAGAAGAGTTCATACCGTTCCATCATCATCAATTCTGAAGCGAAGCTACAATTGACAAATCTGAGGCATACAAAAGAAGTACAAGGCAATCGATTGGTGATTTTGTGGTATCCTGATAGTCACACCATCTATCTTTTGTGATAAGTAATTTTTGAATTGATTAGTAAAACCAAGAATTTTACTAGGGAAAATTCAAAAAGAACTTATTAGAGAGAATATTGAGGTAAAAGGCTTAGTGGTGAGATTAATTGAGGGTAAAAGCCAATTTATTAAGAGTATACACGAGTGAACCATTGATTCGAGCAAAAACACGTAAGGGAGTGTGTGAGGAAAATTTTTATCTACTAACATTTGTGTTTGCAGCAAACATGTATAGCTACAATTATGAAAGTTCTTATAGGTCGCAAAGGAATACTTTCCAAGACAATATTGATACAGAGGCATATATGAAATGGGAGAGAAAAATGGAGCGAGAATTTAACTATCATGATTACTCCGAGAGGAGGAAGGTCAGACGGGCAATTCAAGAGTTCTCCGATCATACAATTATATGGTGGCGGCTTATCAAACAAAAACATGGGGAGCATCCGTTCGAGACATGGGCAGAATTAAAAACAGCAATGAGAAAGCGATTTGCTCCAGTACAGCGTGATAGGAGGGAGGAATATACATCTAAAAAAATTGTAGAGCAACCTTCAAGGCGATCTACATTAGAAGATGATATGAGGGTTCACAGACATGTAAACAAAGAGGATTCACATTGGAGACAACCCCAAGACACTCTTAAGTCATCCAAGAACTTAAAAGAAGACATCAATGAGAGCTTTAGGGTAGTGGAAGAAATTATAGAATATGCGGTCCAAGGAGAGTTATTGGGTTCAAGTGTTCAAGATGAAATCCATGATCTAAAGCAAGATGGTGAACATCCGAAAGAAAGTAATCAAGGAGATGAGTTTGTACAAGGAAATACATGTGAAAAAGATCGACAAAAAGAAATTGTTCGAAAGACTAATAATGTAAAAGAAAAAATTGAAAAGAGTGAGAATGAAAAGAAAAGAGAGATTGAGAAAAAAGAGAATGAAAAGAGTGACCTTAAAAATAAACGAGAGAAAAACAAACGAGAGGGTGAGCATAAAGAAGAGAGAGCAGAAATATGTGACTATGAAAAAGAGAGTGAGTTGAAAAGTGAGTTATATTTTGAAAAGCCAATGACTGTACATTCGTACAAGACGGCGCTTTTGAATACTAACGCTAATGATTCTTCTTTGCCTAGTTTTGTTTTGTCTCTTGTACAGGTTGTTGATGAAATACCCCGTACTATCATTCCGTACCGATCAGCTGATAGTATTCCCGAGGAGACGACGGAGTTACCAAGGCGGGTTGGAGAATTGGTGAAAGTGGGTATCATGAGAGAAAACATGAGTTCATGTGTTGATTATGAGATCATAGTATCTAAGGAGGATGGGGCAACGAGTTTGTTCGTCGATTTTGAATTGGTAAACAAGTATCGTTATTCTTTTCTTTATTTAGATAAAATGTTTGATAAATTGCATAGTTCTTATGTTTTATCTACATGTCATAATAATCATGTGATGACAATGCCTAATCAATTTAGCATGAGATATTGTGATAAATAGAAAATTGTTTTAGCATGTGAATTATATAGGTGGTTAGTTATTTCTGTTAGATTAATTGATGCATCTAGTGTTTTCATGGGTTATTTAAAACATGTTTTGCATGCTTCCATTGGATTTGTTATTAGCTATTTTGAGGGTAAAATCATCTTTATCATGAACTACGGTGGATATTTGATATTTGTTGAGTTAGTTTATGATCATGATATATATTCTCGTTTTCAATGTGCTTACTTGCATGAAAATAATTCTAGATTTTCTTATCCAAATATTGACTTAGGGTTTCATGCTAGTCAATCTTTACATGAATTGTCGTTAGTTGACAATAGTAGTAATCATGTTATTTCGTTAGAGCAATCTTCATTGCATGATTTGCTATTATATGGTTTTGATTCAAGAATTGTGTATCATCAAGATGGTTCGAGAGATGAGTTATTTGCATGTTTAGTTAGTTCACTTAGATTAGCTAAGGCATTGCATACTCCCATGGAATTGTTGAATTATATTTTGCATTCTTTCATGGAAAAATTTGTTATTCTCTATTTTGATGATATTCTGATTTTTGTCAATACTTTGAGAAATTCTTTAGCATGTGTTGAGTTTGTTTGTGATCATCGTCGATATGCTATTGAATTTTTAACTTATGATTGTTTTACTCTGTTGATAATATTATTTGTTCTTTATTGTGTTAAAGTCAATGGAAAGAGGGAGATTGGTTGTGTTTTGCAGATTCGTGATAGGATCATATTCATCGAGGGAAGCATGAATCGTGCAGTTCATTCCGTTCAATGCATAAGACATCTACATGGAAGTGTTTTGAATATTGTCTTAGTAGAGTATGCATATGATTTTGGTTTATTTAATTTTTTCGTGATTAGACAAAAGAAACTTATTAATTTGTTTTGTTTCGTGTTTAATCCAGGAATTCAAGAGAGTTTGCGTGAGCAGCATGACGAATTTCAAGTATTGATATTTGACCCAGGATCATTGGCGTGGATATGTTTGAAAATGATCGAGATCATAAGATTTTCGTTTGATCCGGGAATTCGTCATTGGGAGAATCTATCACATGAAGAGTTTTTCATTTTAATATTTGATCCAGGAGGAGTTGGAACTTTTCAATTTCTTGCTTGCGTTGCTGATATTGCTTATTCATTTAAATTACCAGGTGAGACTTGTGGTTATGTTTTGTTTGGTGATTCTAACTTTGATTGTTTTGATGTAGGATCATATTTGTGGACAAATCCTTTTCAAGGGGAGTGGATGCTAGATTTGAGGACAAATCCTTTTGAAGAGGAGGGGAATGATGACAGATTGACCGCCACGAATTTGACTCCTATTTGGTTTATGCAAAGTGACTACATGGATTAATAATTACATTAAATGGCTTCCATGCAAATCAAATCACACGGTTTTAGCAGCTTGGTTTCACGCGGCAAGAAGAGTCCAGACGCGGCAAGGATTGTTGGATTTTAAATTCTATTGTAATTAGGATTTGTTTTTTTCTTTTAATTAGAATTCTTTTTCAAATTGACTTCTATTAGGGTTATAGTTTATTCCTATTAGGATTTGGATTATTTTGAGTAGTATAAATAGAGGTCCAAGTTATGTAATCAAAGACATTATACATTATTATTATTCAATATATTTTGTGAGTTTATTCTCTACTTTTGGTTCTTTGAAGAATTCCTAAGAAATTAGTAGTTTCTTAGTTTTTCTTTGAGATTCAATTTTGACTTATCATACAACAATTCATAGTTGTGTGTGGCGTCTTCTACCGCATCAATCGTCGATTGTACCGAGATTACCGCTTCAATATAAGCGAGGGGTCAAGGTGTCGTTGGTGTCCATTCAACGCAGATTTCCAAACGCGAGCAATTGTACCAAGATTACCGTCTAAAGTATAGACGAGGGGTTAAGGTGTTGCAAGCAATTCACCCAACAACTGTGCTAGAAACGGTCCGGGCGACGACCACCTCACGCAAGCGTGCCGTGGAGTCTATCAGGTGGCCAACGAAGAAAAATTAACGTGCCAAGGGCATTATGATAAAGTACTGGTCGAATTACAAGGCATTATTGACGGGGTTTTTTAGGCTTGACGGGGTATTATTGAAAGTTTGTTCAAAATTATGGCATTATAGCATGGCCATTGACCAACTTGTTCAAGAAGGGAAAATTTTGCGGGAATGATGAAGCCGACTCAGCTTTTCTGGCACTTAAAGAAGCTATGACAACCACTCCGACGTTAGCAATGCCCAATTTCAATGACTCATTCACCATTGAAACTAATGCATCTGGAGAGGGAATTGGCGCAACATTGTCACATCAAGGCAGGCCTATTGCATTTATGAGTCGAGCGTTGGGGGTCACAAAAAAATCTTGGTCAACTTACGCCAAGGAAATGCTTGCAATTGTGGAGGCCATACGCTTATGACGTCCTTATCTACTGGGAAAAAAATTCTTAATTCTTACCAACCAGCGTAGCTTGAAATATTTCTTAGACCAGCGTGTGGCTACGCCAGAACAACAGAAATGGGTAATCAAGCTAATGGGCTATGACTACGAGATTGTTTACCGCCAAGGCCGTGAAAATTCATAAGCGGACGCCCTCTCACGCAGGGTTGGTAGCCCAGTTCTCCATCATCTACATGTGCCAGCGGTGACCATATGGGATGAGATTAAACAAGCTTATGAAGGGGACTCTTACATCCAAACTCTAACGCATCTGACAAATGATCGACTAGAAGGGCCATATGCATGGCGTCACGGATTGTTCTTCTTTAAAGGGAGAGTTATCATTCCTGCTCATGTCACATTAAGAACGAAGTTGCTCCACGAAATGCATGATACAAATATAGGGGGCCATTCTGGAGTCTTGCGGACATTCAAAAATTAGCCCAACAGTTCTATTGGCCAAAAATGTACCAGGCAGTGCAAGAGTATATCAAAAAATGTGAAACTTGTCAGAGGGTGAAGTCTGAAACAATGTCTCCAGCTGGGCTCCTACAGCCGTTACCCATTCCATGTCAAGTATGGGACGACATCACCTTAGACTTCATTGAAGGACTGCCGACATCCCATGGCAAGGATACGATCTTAGTAGTTGTTGATCGTTTGAGTAAGTCGGCACATTTCATCTCATTAACTCATCCATTTACTGCTAAAATCGTGGCTGAAAGGTAAGAAGTTATTAAATTGCATGGCCTACCCAAATCCATCATCAATGATCGGGACCCCATTTTTATCAGCAAATTTTGGAAGGAATTCTTTCAAATGTCCGGAACCAAGCTACATCTCAGTACCGCTTATCACCCACAAATGGACGGACAAACAGAAGTTGTCAATCGCTGTGTTGAGCAATATCTTCGAAGCATGGTTCATCAGTGGCCGCATAAGTGGAGCAACTACCTTCCGTGGGCTAAACTTTGGTACAATACCACATACCATGCGCCCACAGGAATGAGCCCTTTTTAGGCACTATATGGACATTTACCTCCAACAATACCCATTTAACAGAATGGGTTTTCTTTGGTGCACGAAGTAGACCAAAGTTTAGAGGCTCGAGACGAACTGCTACGTCAACTCAAACGCAATCTGGAGGCTTCTATTAATTACATGAAGCAAATTGCGGATCAAAAACGTAGGGACATTTCATTCCAATGTGGAGATATGGTATTTCTTAAGTTACACCCTTACAGACAACAGACCATCTTCAAACGTGCCCACCAAAAGCTAGCTAGTCGTTTCTACGGACCATATCCAATGATACAAAAAATTGGGGTAGTCGCATACAAACTTCAACTGCTGGAAGGAGCCTGCATTCATCCTGTTTTCCATGTATCGCTTTTAAAAAATTGCATCGGTGAGCTTATTACACCTTCCAAGGAGCTACCACCAGTAAATGATGAAGGCGCTGCTATACTCGAACCAAAAAAAATATTGGATACTCGTTGGGTCAAACGGGGGAATAAATTTGAAGAAGAAAGTCTGGTCCAGTGGAAGCATCTACCAGTCGAGGACGCCACGTAGGAAACCTCCCAGTCTTTGCTTGAATTATTCCCTTCTATGCACCTTGGGGAAAAGAGTCCACGTCATGGGGAGGGTATTGATAGGCCACGAAGATCTAAGAGAGACCATACGCCAAATCCCAAGTATTTAGGATGAGTTGGGATGTGCAGTTGCACGTTTGTACGTTGCATGAAATGTAGGTGGTGATGAAACCATGCAGGAATGATTATGGACTGGGTCGTGGCCTATGATCATCAGTGGTTGCAAGTTTTACGCAAAGCATTCATAGTTGCTAGTTTTACGTCCTTTTATTTCAGTTTGTTATCATGCTCTGTTTGTGTGTTGAATTACATTTGTTAAGTTGTTATCTTTCCTTTTATTTCGGTTGGAGTGTAAACGGCTTTGCTTATATAAGCAACCCATGCTTTTGTAATAGGGCAGAATATATATCTTTGCATTCAAATTGTGGTGCGTTTCTCACCCGAAGAGAAAAAAATTTATCGTAGCAGTATTTAACACTTGGGGACCTACCATGTATCAAGCTTACTTCATTTGGATCATTTTTTGTTTTCAATACCAAGAGTCTCGATTCTTACAGGCTCGGATTATATAGATGTTTCTTTATAAGTATTAACAAAAACATATGAAAGAGATTATATGATTTTCAGGAATCTAGATCTTTTTTTTCATTTCTAAATATCAGTTCAGTTGTACATGCTAAACCAACACGTCACCTGATGCACAAATCAGTCGTAGTTGCAAGTATACTAGTGATTATGTGTAGTATGTTTCGCCAGTGTCTCGAGTGGTGAAACCAACAACTTTGTTCTACATATTAAAATCTCCATCTAATCACAAAACAATTATCTGTGGGATGATTTTTCGGATCAAACAATAAGCACCTCTTCAAATTGTAAAGCTTTGTATATGTCATTCTTAACCTTTATTCTTTCAAAGTAAGAATTGTTAGAATTTGAGCCAAATTTAAAGTGTGTTTCATTAATTATTTGAAATGAATCCACATATCAACGTGTTTTACTTTATTAGTAAATTCAAATTAAGTATTTGAAAGCTCAAATTCATGTGATAATAAATGAAAAATTAACCCTCAAAGATTACCTTTGGAAATGAAAATAAACACTTGTGAGAAAAGTCCCACATCGGTTAAAAACTAAAGTTTTAACAGTGTTCACAGCGCCTAGGTGCTAGGCCCCCTGGCACCTTGCCTAGGCCAAAAAATTCCTCCAGTAAATTAGGCGGGACCTAGGCAAAAAAGCCCGGGGAGAGTTTTTTTTAATTATTTACAATATTTATAATGTAAGTTGTAGCATATCAAATCACAACAAGAAGTGAAAAAGATCAAGTCAAAATGGATAATTTTATCATAGTTGTAATTTTTTGAACTTGTACCAACTTCAAATTATATAAATGATGATACATTTGTAATATTTAGTTTAATTCAATATAATTCTTAAATTTGTGTTTAGTTTCTTAAGTTTTAATATTGAATTGAATTCTTGAAATTTTAAATTTTATTATTTAATAGCAATCTTGTTTATGAATAAAACTAATACGTTTAAGAAATGTGTTTGAACTTTAAGCGAAAACGTTTATTATCTTTATTATAGACTGTTTTGCTTTATATTATTATTTTGTTTAGAAAAATATAAGATAAAATATTAAAATTGGCTTAAAATCAAAAATCTCGCCTAGAACCCCTAGGCGCTAGGCCCCCCCGGCCGCCCACCTCCTGCCTAGCGCCTTTTAGAACATTGAGTTTAAATGGTTTTATATACAATAAAATTGCTCCTGAGTTTGGGCCCCAAGGGGCACCCCACTTTTGTGGAAGGGAGAGAACCTAACCAAGGCTTGCTTTGAACCAACACACGTGCCGTCGTCAACTGACCGGGCTCGAGATTCGAGAAAGCACTAATACTATGTCGTTTTAGGAAGCGTCCTTTCTGGCAAGCCCAAAAGTACATCTTTTTTTTTCTAATGGATGCGCCCATTCTGTAAAGACTCAAAACTGCGTCGTTTTGACCAGATGGATGGTATGTCATACCTTTTCATAAGCATCACATGTCTTTTCAAGAAGTTGTGTCCCATCAGATGGGTCACTAACCCCTCCTATATATAGGCTAGGGGCAGCCATTTCGATCATTCCATTTCCAAGCATTCAAGCATTCTAGTCTTCAATATTACATAAATTATTCATAGTATTTGAGAGAGAAATTCAGAGCATTTTCTTTGGTTCGTTGTGTATGTTATTTGTAATGCTGCTATAGCATACATTGTCATTGTATCCTGGGAGACAAGTGCTATTAACTCTAAGCACCGTAAGGAGGGAGGGCATAATTGTCTTAAGTATATAGTACCAAGTACTAGCCTTGACATATTCAACTTTGGTGTATAACATATAAGTTTTATATATAGAGAGCCTTTTCTATTCAATTTTCCTAACAATCTTAAAATAATTATCAATATATATATATATATATATATATATATATATATATATATATATATATATATACACATTTGCAATAAATATGGCTACCGATTCTATAACTATTGTCGGTTCTTCTTCTACACTAATGATACCAAATGTTCCTGTGAACCATGGTGAAAAACCAAAAAAGTTCAATGGAACAGAGTTTAAAAGATGGCAACAAAAGATGATTTATCTCATTACGCTCAATTGGCAAGGTTTCTTCATGAAGACCCCTATGTGCTTAATGAGAATGAAACAGATACTGTATGAAATCCTGTATGAAATACATGCAGCAAGTATATTAAGAATAAGTTCATGAAGACCCCCATGATTACTTGTAGTTCTTCGAATAGAGACCCCCATATGCTTAATGGACAACACATTATACAATGTATCTTAGAATGCATTTATATGTACCCTTGAAGTATATTAAGAATAAGGTATTAGGATTCCTTTAAATTTATGTGAATTAAATGGTGAAAGAGATTATGAAATAATGTATGTGGAAACTTATAAAGGAAATAAATTTCAAAGGAATAGATATTAAAAGGCTAAAGAAAATATGTATATGTATAGGTACATATATACTTAAGAATGATCTACTTATATTTTTAGCCAAATAAGAAAATTGATTAATTAGAAATTAATCATACAAGAATAAATGAAAAGCTTAATTATAGAAGCTTGTGAAAATTATGCCTTGAATGGTAATTTAATAGAACCCAAAAATATTAAATTAGAAAAAGATAAGCTAGGTATTATGGTGGTAATTAAGTTAAGCCTGCCTAGTAGTCAAGTATGAAAAATTTAATAAAAGTCCAAAAAGGGATTAAGAATATAGCATACCAAATTAGGAGATTTTAATAGGCATTGAATTAAATGTCTAGTCTAATACATGAATATATCAAAGGAGTAAGTATATTGCGACTCATGTGGAGTATGTATGTGATTATATATATAAAGAGAAATAAAACAAAACTATATAACCTAATATTATATATTATGGATGTGAATTAAATAACCTAAGGGTTATAATAATTGAAGAATACTAGTATTTAAATTACATACTAGTAAATTAACTTAAGAGATTTATTTTATATATCTCAACTAATTAATTATTTTAACATAATTATAGAAAACCTAATTGGGTTATATAATTAAATCTATGTACGTAATTATTTAAAATAAAAAATGAGTGGATTAGAAACCCTAGCTAAATAATTCTAGTAAGATAAAATTAGTATATTAGACCATGATTAGTTACATGGCCCAATTATTTTAATTAATTAGAGAGCCCAAACAATTTAATTAGGGAACCCAAATCTTTAGCCCATGTGGTAAGGGACTTTTATGTCATTTTATTAAATTAAATTAACAATTAAATTAAATCTAAATTGGGCCAAAATTATGCCATGATACAGATGGAAGAAGTTAGTATTTATCACATGTTTAATTTTTTTTCCTAGCCAAGTGTCTCCTAAAGCCTTGCTCTAAATATTTTGGTTAGATTTATAAGTTATATATGTAAGAGATTATGAGAGAGAAACAAAAGAAATAGATAGAAGGAAAGAAAGAAAGAGAAAGAGAAAGAGAAACCGTGCGGATCAAAGGGAGGAAGGGAAGAAAAATCCCATGCCATCTAGCTTAATGCTTTGTGGAAGAAGAAGAAGAAGAAAAATAGCATACAACAAAGGTATCAAATCTCTAGAACCATAACCTTAAATTTATGCATTTTATTTTTATGGTTTGATGAAATAAAATAGTTAGGTTCTTGAACTACAAAACTCTTGATCTACATGTTTAAGAGTGTTTTATGTGTAGATCTAACCAATTTGGGTGTTGAAAGTTTGATCAAAAGAAAAAAAACTGCTCCAGGTTAGTTCCTTCAAGAGGTTGTTTCGTCCATTTTTGTTGATCTAAAAATTCTGCGCTTTTAGAAACAGACTAATTCTGACTTCCGAGCAAGATGTTATGATATGTAAAAGGAGGCGTGTCGAATCTTTCCAAAACTGGAGAATAGATTCGGGTTAGTCCTCTTGCACAAAATTTCTAGACTGATGTGTTTGGAATTTGGAAAAAAGTCAGTAAGTAAAAGTTGTAGTCCCAAAAGTTAGCTTCTCGTGGGCTCAAGAATCACTCACAAAAATTAGGATGGGTTATTTGTAATATTAGGAATTAAAATTTTTAAAACATCGGATGGGTTAGTGTTATCACAATAACACTATATCACTATAGTGAGAAAATATTTAGGAAATTCAATCAATACAATTCCAATCATGTTGGAACACCGATAGATATAAATCTACACTTGTCTAAAAATAAAGGGGAGAGAATATCACAACCTGAGTATGCAGAAATAATTGAAAACCTTATGTACGTAATGAATTATACACGTCCTGACATAACATATTGAAAATGATATGCACAGAAGTCAATCATATTTAATATGATATAGCATACACTTTATAATCTTATTCATTTATTAATAAATTTTTTTATTTATTTAAAGACATTTTCTTTATTCACATTGTGCTATTGATTTAATTATGATAAACCCATAGTTTTGAGCAATACATTTAAAATCATCATGATGATCATGTTAATAAGATCTAAATTCTTAAATAGCTCAAAAACTAAAATTGTTCCTAATCGTTGGATTACTAGAAATTGAAGGGGATTAGTGAATCTGGATAGATTAGTACATATTATGCTTGCTCTTATGAAGAGGATTATTAATCCCATAATCATTTGTGTAGAGACACTGAAGAAAGTATGTAGGTGCTTATTAGAGAATAAGTTCACTAAACGTGACTCGCTAAAGGAACACCTAATGGAGTTTTACTTGTCTATCAATAAAATTTTCTAATGTGATAGTAGTATAAGTGATCCTTGGACTTGAGATCATTATAGTATCTTGTGTATAATGAGTTATGCTTTGAGATGTCCCTTAAGACCTTTAGGGTATATCAAAGGGTACACTTGGGTATAATAAATTATATATGGATATAGGTGAATGATCAACAAAAAATCTTCCACTTCTAGTAAAATGAGAGAATGTCCTATGTGATTCGATAAATGACAACTCAATAGTCCTTGGCCAAGGCTGAATGAAATTAGAAATTCTAATTTGTATTATTTAGAGTGGTGCATTTAGAATTGAAATGCATATAATAAAATAAAATAAGACTTGACAGTAATTGTGACGCCCCCAAATTCAGGTATCTTCCAACCCAACAGATGGTGCTAAACGGTACTACCATTTACACATACATTCAATTGAAATAACTCAAAAGAATGAACATGTCTTCTATATATTCCAAAACAATATTCCCTTCCCAAGTTCTTTATAACCAATACATCTATTTCTTGTCATAATATCAAATAATTACAACATTAAACCTATACTATTACATAGACAGCTTAGTGGTCTGCCTTAGCCTTTCCTTCATCTTTATTCGATCCTTCGGGTCACTCAATCTTAGCTGCATTCATATGGTTCAAGTAAGAGTGAGCATAACTAGCTCACCAAGTATGACAATTTCATTTAAAAACATGCTTGAAACATAGGAATCGTATATCTTTAATAACTGAACAATAGTTATGAATTACTATCGATAATTCTAAATAGCACTTCTTTTCCTTTAAAACATTTCACAATGAACCACGTTCATTAAACATATATTTTGGTCAAAGACCTTGAGCATTCGTTATTTTTTTTTAAAAGGACAACTCGACACTAAGTCCGTAAGTTTAGTATTACTTACGAGCATGTCTAGGTAATCAGCCTATAATACTCTATATTGTATAAAACTTCTTCTGTAAACATATTTACGTTTAAGTTTTGGCAACCTCACGTGTCTGTCGTTTGATGACAAAACATTTGTTTATTCATACTCAGTCTTTCTTTGAAATCAATACCAAAATAGTTTTGCAAAAGATAACAACTTTGATAACATTTCAATAGATTATAAGAAATCCAGTAAATATATTAAGTCTAGCCAAAAGAACTGGCTTCGACCTCATCATACATTAATTTATGTGCAAGATACTTGAATTGAAGAGCTTAACCAGAATGAACATAGACAAGGGTTAGAAAACTTTCCTTCAGCGTCTTCTATAGATTAAATACTTTTCTTTTTGAGTCTTTAAGGTCTCTACAATACATAACCATGTAATATACCACATTAGGTCATAGTCAGACATGTATGATATCTAACTTATCTTAGCTGTATTCATATGGTTCAAGCAATAGTGAGCATAACAAGCTCATCATGTACAATAATTTCACTTAAACAGCGTGCTTGAAACATAAGAATCGTATATCTTCAATAACTGAATAGTAGTTACGAAGTACTATCAATAATTCAAAATAACATTTCTTTTCCTGCAAAACATTTTATAATGACAATATTCAGTAAAACATCAATTCTGGTTCAAGACCATGACCATTTTATAATTTCTTTGAAAAGGATAACCCGACACTAAGTTCGTAAGCCCGACATATCTTATGAGCACTTCTAGGTGATCATCCTATAGTACACTATGTTGATCAACACTACATCCTTTAAACGTATATACGTTTAAGTTTTGGCAACCTTGCGTGCCCATCGAATAATTGATGAAAAATACATTTGTTTATTCATACCCAGGCTTACCTTGAATCCATACCAAATAATTGGCGTAGGATAGCGTTATCAATTCTATATTGAAAGACTTATAAAGAAATCAATCAATCTTTCAAGAGTAGTCTAGCCTAGCTAAAACTAGCATCGACCCTTTCGTAAAATAATTCATGCATCTCATAACATGAATCACTGAAAACCTGACTAACACGAAGGTTAGACAAGCGATAAGAAAAACATGTCTTCAACGTCCGCTACAGTAAAATTACTTTTCCTTTGAGTCTTTCCCACTCCCGTATTCCCGGAGTTAAGATTCTTCCTTTTTGGCATACTGTCACTACCACTAGCATTCTCTGTCTTGGTTCCTCCCTCTCCTTTGCTCTTATTCTTTCTCTCTTTGTGGTATTGGGTTAATGCTTCCCTACCACCCTCTGCTATATTCGCCTTTTCCAGAATGTTCACATAGGAAGCACTCTGGAACACAAAAATTCTACTATAGAGCCAGGGTTTCAGGCCCTGCTTAAACCTACAAACCTTCCTCTCCTCAATATCAACTTGATGTGGAGCAAACCTTGTCAATTTATTGAATTTTGTCGCATACTGGGGAACCGTCGTGTCCCCTTGCTTAAGTTCTAAGAACTTAATCTCCCTCCTCCCCTGTATACTTGTAGGGAAATAATTTTCCAAGAAAACCTTCTTAAATTGTTCCCATGTTACCGCATCTGTTCTAGCCCCACCCTGTGAGCCTCCCACCAAATGTTGGCTTCTCCCTTCATCATATAAGTCGCAAAAGAAGTCTTTTGCGCCTCACCTACGTTTGTAATAACAAACGCCTTCTCTATTTCATTTACCCATGTCTGGGCTTCTAATGGGTCCGTCGTTCCTTTAAACTCCGGCGGACCTACGTTTTTAAATTTTTTAAAGGTATTCATTCTGGCTAACCTAGGTTCCATGGGTACTCTACCCCCAGTTTGGTTAAATGCAGCCATTAATAAATTAACGAACTCTTGCATAGGGTTGTTTTGACCCCCTTGATTATCATTAAGTGATTTCGCTTCCTGATTATGTTGTTTTCTCCGTGGCGTCATTTTCTGATTAACTAATTAAAATTTCATTATTATCTATTTACTTAAATCGTTATTATTCGCCACATAACAACTTATACCTTAACAAAGCATATTAAATGAAAACTTCATTATAATAATATGTTTCTTCATAATTTGAAACTATTTATAATTTGCTTCCATATCCAAAAGCTATTACATTTCTATCCCGCAATTGATCTTCACAAAAGTTAGGATTTACAAAAAGACTACCCTTTTTATACAAAATAGGGTTTTACGTCACTACACACATATTTATCGATGTAAACTTCTAATAACGCATAACAGTGTCCTCGTATTTCTCATTTGCAATCATCGCTATAGTATCTCGACTAATAGTGTGTCGAGTCTGTCCTGTCTCAATGGAATAACAAGAAATTTTCATCTTGAAATTCTCATGAGTACTTTTATGGATGTAAGACAACCGTGCTATTTTCTAGTCTTTCTCCTCCAGTTTCTTACGAAGCTCTACTACCTCGTTCATATAATCCCTAGCCTTATTTATCATGAGCACCTGTTTATCGTGCTCTGACTCAAAATCTGCTTTTGTAGACACCTTAGCTTCATGGAGATAATTAAACTCTTCACTCTGATTCTACATAACTGTACTCAGTTGCACATTCCTATCAAGCACTGCCAAATACAATGCTCTCATTGCATCTGGAGGTGATGACTCTATTGTTGGTACCACCGTAGTAATTGATGTTACCTTTCTTTCTTCCTCCTCATCGCTCATCATTCTAAGGTATGATGCTATATCAATATCTCCCTCGGAGTACTTCTCCTCAGAAAAGTACTCCACTTTCTCCGACATCTCTAGAATCACTATTGGTATCTCCGCCACTGGCATGGGTACAAGCTCTACTCTGTTCACAATTTCTTCGCTCACCGCGAGTATGTCTCTATACATCAAGCTATCGATCGACATCCTATAATAACACAATACATGTTGATTAGTACATAACACACAATAGTATAAGCACAAACCAAATTTAATTTA
Source organism: Panax japonicus (assembly GCA_020205505.1). Lineage (NCBI taxonomy): Eukaryota > Viridiplantae > Streptophyta > Magnoliopsida > Apiales > Araliaceae > Panax > Panax japonicus. Next base: position 64,931,143 of record CM035095.1, on the reverse strand, counting down.
TTTAGGGTTACTTTCCATCTTTTAAATCTTTCGATACTGAGTTTCCTCAATACCTTATTAACTCATTCGACTTGCGTTCACTTCTTTCGAACCTTTCCTTCCTTAACAAGGTTATTAGCCTAAGGTTATCCCCCTCCCCCTTAAGTTTTATAACCTAATGCTTTGATACCAACCTGTGACGCCCCCAAATTCGGGTATCTTCTAACCCGGAAGATGGTGCTACACGGTGCTACAGTTCACACAATCATTCAATTGAAATGCCTCAAAAGAATGAATATGTCTATATATATTCCAAAACAATATTACCATTCCTCATGTTATTTATAACCGTTACATTTGTTCTTGTCTTAATATCAAATATTATCATTTCAAACCTATACTATTACATAGATAATATACAGGTTCGCTTTAGCCATCACTTTATCCTTGCTGGATCCTTCGGTTAGTTCAGTCTTAGCTGCATTCATATGGTTCAAGCAAGAGTGAGAATAACAAGCTCAGAAAGTATAATAATTTCACTTAAACAACATGCTTGAAACATAGGAATCGTATATCTTCAATAACTGAACAATAGTTACGAATTACTATCAATAATTCAAAATAGTATTTCTTTTCCTTCAAAACATTTTATAATGATAATATTCAGTAAAACATCAATTTTGGTTAAGACCATGAGCATTTCATAATTTCTTTGAAAAGGACAACCCGACACTAAGTCAGTAAATTCGACATATCTTACGAGCACTTCTAGGTGATCAGCCTATAGTACTCTATGTTGATCAACACTACATCCTTTAAACGTATGTACGTTTAAGTGTGGGCAACCTCGCATGCCCATCGAATAATAGATGAAAAATACATTTCTTTATTCATATACTCAGGCTTACCTTGAATCTGTACAAAGCAGTTGGCGTAGGATAGCATTATCAATTCTATATTGAAAGACTTATAAAGAAATCAATCAATCTTTCAAGAGTAGTCTAGCTGAGCTAAAACTGGCATCAACCCTTTCGTAAAATAATTCATGCATCTCATAATATGAATCACTGAAAACCTGGCTAACACGAAGGTTAGACAAGCGATAAGAAAAACTTTCCTTCAGCGTCTGCTACAGTAAAATTACTTTTCCTTTCAGTCTTTACAGTCTCTACAACACATAACCACATAACATACTACATTAGGTCATGAATGAACATACATGGTTCCTAATGAATCTTACCCTTCTTCTCAATCAAATCACATATTAGATTTATTATTATTGGTCCCGGCTTGCCGTCGTTCTTTTACATCGTTCTTACTAACTTATTTCTCTTTTATAACTTAACTGAAATTATTTCATCAATACAACTCGTTCCGAGTTAATCATCCTTCCTCGTGGCTTACTAATGTCCTTTACATTATTAATCAGAACTCGATTGTCATTGGTTAAGTACACTTATTGCATACCGTTCGCGTTCACATAATATTTAATAACTTTTAGTTGTAACTTGCAACGTTATTGTCATCATCGAAAAATGTTATTTTAAGTTAATTAATTCATTATCAATTAACTATCTTTCCTTTCGTATTCTTAATCGTACTTACTTCCTTAACGAAACTTGTTTCAAGTACTTATTTGCCTTTACGGCTTATTATCATTCATCACTTCAGTATTAATAACGTATGTTCAATTAATCTTTCTTTCAACCTTTAGTGTATTACTTAAGGTTCAAGCATTTTAAACCATGTCATTTTAGAGTTTAGTTCATTACTAATCAATTAGCTTCCTTCTATCTTCACAAGCCTTCATTACTATACAAAACCTAGTGATGGTGCTGCGGCGCTGCAGAATTAGCTTCTCTTCTCTATGCCGCGCTGCGGCGCGAGTCAGCAATTTCTAAAACCCGGCCTTGGAACTGCGGCACCATGCCTAGTTCATTTGGATACGGTGTGGCACGAGACTTCTGTAGCTCACAACCATTCTTGGCACTGCGGCGCCACTTACTTTGCCTTATCTAGCGCTGCGGCGCCACTACTCAGCACTAGAAAAATTTGACAGTTAACTTTTTATGTGAGATTCCCGGGCTCGTAACTTCTTCGTTATAAGTTCGAATTGGCTCGTTCAAAAGCCGTTAGATCACAAATTACATGTTTTACGTATTCATGCAAGAATTTTACAATTTCAAATCCGTTAACTAAAAATTCACCATTTAGTTTATTTTAACGAAAACGATAAACGTTCGTGAATGTTCAAAGCTCGTTTCTTCGTTCTAAGTTAGAATTCGGTCATTCTCGAGTCCGCAACTCTATAATGCCAAATAAGACTAAGTCCATTAAAAACCAACGTTTCCGAACTCAATATCAAAATTTGACTTTCATTCCGAGAATTTTATAAAGTCGACGATTATCGTCCAAACTCGTGAATTCCGCCAAAACTTCGTTACTTGAGATTTTTTAACCGTTTCAAGTGGATTCAGTCCATCATACTAACATCTAAATATATTTACTTCATTAACTTATAATCATGATAATTTATTACTTGTTCTTCATAAGTTTAGGACTTATAAAATTATAAACTACTTACGACTTCATTTCACATAACTTATTATAGATTAAGTCTTTTAACCACCATTCTTGCTTTTTATTATCATACAATCTTATTAAGGTAAACATATGAGAAGTTCATCTAGCTTCCTCATGAGTTCATAACTTATTTAGGTTTGAATTACTTATTCATGACTTATATGACTTAAGTCCATTGACATATTCATTCTCTTCATTTATTAGCATACAAATCGTACCACTACTCACTTCTCTAACAATGGAAGAGAAAGAGAATCATGGTTTAAGTTCTTACCCTTAAAGATCACTTGTTTAATCCTTGTTCTTCTTGTCTTGAAATATAAAATCTAGCTTTTGTAGCATTTTCCCCTAACCAATAACCTATAAGTTGTTGGTGTTTTTGAACAAGGAACAAATGAGCTAGCAAGCTTCATATTTATAGGAATCACAAAGTGAGGGTAGTTTAGACATTTAACCAATCCCACCTCCTTACTATTCCTAGCTTAAGCACTAAGTTAACTTGCTCCCCACAACACTTGGTCATTAAGTCTACTTGGTCATTAAGTCTACTTGGTTACCACACTTACTTAGCCATTAAGTATACTTGCTAATCACCTAGTTTATCCATTACTTGCTCATTACAACTTTTACTTGCTCACCACAACACTTATCCATTAAGTTTACTTTACTTGCTCATCACTTTGGATCACCCATGGTTTGCCCCATGGTTCATGCTTACCCATTGGATACTTACCTTGGGCTTTACATTTAATTAGCTTAACTAACTTAACTTGTACTTTTGGTCTTGCATTCAACAAAAACATGGGCTTGGTTATTAATCCCTATTGGATTTACCCATTCCTACGTAATCCTACAAGTCCATTACATATGGCTTAAAGCCTTATAACGTATAATCTACATATTAATCTTGTATTCTAGCTCGTATACTTATTCAACATATATGACATACCATCATCCATACATATTCATATAATACCTCGTATCATACTCGTATGCATTACTTCGTATAATACCTACGTATTATACGATCATCGTTTAATTCATTAATCGCATTTCATTTTCTTCTCGGAACTCACTTTCCCTAACCGTTAGGTTTTAAGTCCGCAGGCGAAAAACTGTGTTTGCCATAACTGAAATATTATTGAATATTCCATCTCGTCTTAGAATTCTATCATTACGTATTTCTCGGAAGTTCAAAAGTAATTCCCAAGAAAAAATGTGTGAATAGTATTTTTTGGAAAATTTCTCGGAAAGCTTTTATTTTCGTCTTGCAAATTCAAACACTTTAATTATATCACCTAGCCAAAATACTACGACGTTCCGACATATCTAGGTCATAGAACGACCTTCAATTAGCTTACTCCCATTAATAATCAATTAAATTCATTTAATCCACATAATCAAATAAAAATTTAATTCTCATAAATTTCAATTTTTCTGGGGCGTTACAATCTTTCTTCAACCTTTAGTTATAATTCTCAACGTTATAAGGATCATTAAGGATGCTTACTTTAGGATTATTAATGTATTACTTCATCATTAATTAACCTTTAGCTTCTTTTCTATTCATGAGCATTCATTTCTATCTCTTCCTTAGTGTTGGCGCTGCGGCGCCAGCTTTCTTTATACTTCTCGCGTTGCGGCACGAATCTCCAGTAACTTTTACCAGGACCTGGCGCTGCGGCGCCATCCTCAGTGTAATTAGCCGCGCTGCGGCCCCAATCTCCGTATTAGGCCCGACTCGGTGCTGTGGTGCCACCATTTAAGCCTTGGCTGGCGCTGCGGCGTCAACTCTGTGCACCAGATAGTCTTTACAGTTTGTTTACTTAGCAAACTTTTCGGACTCATAATTTGCTCATTTTAAGTCTGAATTGGCTCGTTAAAAAGCCATTAGCTCACAAACCACATGAACTAAGTGATCATGTAAGAAATTTACATTTTTGAATTCGTTAACACGAAATTCATTGTTTAAGTCCAATTTTATGAAAACGATAAACGTTCATGGACGTTCATAGCTCGTTTTTTCGTTCTAAGTCAGAATTTGACCATTTTTGAGTCTGCAACTCTAAAATGCAAACTCAGACTATTCTCTATCGAAAACCAACGTTTTCGAGTTCAATGCTAACTTTTGACTTTTATTCCGAAAATTTTACAATTTCGAAGATTATCGTCCAATCTCGTGAATTCCGCCATAACTTCGTTACTTAAGATTTTAACACCGTTCCAAACGGATTTATTCCATTATCACAACATGTATTATCTAAGCCTACAAAGGATGGTTTTAAACTTGTCCATCAACAAAAATATTATAATTTTTTAATGACTTTCAATGGTTTATATCTTTTATACTTATGATTTCACTTTCACATTGTTTATTAAGTTTTCATCCATTAATAACCATCCTTATCACTCCATAACATACATGAAATACCACTACTCACTTCTCTAACAAATGAAGAGATAAAGAGTCATGGTTTAAGATTCTTATCCTTAAAGTTCTTTAGATTAATTCTCATTCTTCCTTCTTGATATAGCAAAGTCTAGCTTTTACTCACTTTTCTCTCTCAATATGTGTTGGTGGAAATTTAACAAGCAAATAATGAACTAGCAACTCTCTTATTTATAGGAATTACAAAGCTAGGGTATAAGAGTCATTTAGGCCCTTCCACCTCCTTAATCCACCTCCTTAATCAGCTCCTTACTATTCATCCTTGGTCACCAAGTAAAACAACTTTACTTGGTCACCAAGATGGTTGCCCCATGGGTTTTTCTTACTCGTTTACCCATCGATTTGATCCAAAGATCCGGTTCAAAATTTGGGCTTAAGTTTTAATAACTTTAACTTAACATTTGGGCTTTAACATTAATTCACTTGGGCTTGTATAACTTCTACACAAATCCTATAAGTCCAATACACTTAGCTTAAAGCTTATAACGTACTGTCTACGTATTCCTCTCGTATGCTAACTCGTATACTCATTCATCATATAAGACATACCATCATTCATACATACTAGTATAATACCTCGTATCATACTCGTATTCATTACCTCGTACAATACTTACGTATCATACGATCATCATTTACTCATTAACGCTTTACTTTCCCTAACATTCTCGAATTTAGTACGCAGGCAAAAACCTGCGTTTATCATACTTGAATTATTATTGCATAATTCATCCTTCCTTGTTATTTTATCATTACGTATTTCTCGGAAGTTCAAAAATAATTTCTGAGCAGATATCGATGAATAGTGTTTTTCAAAAAATTTCTCAAAAAACTTTTATTTTTATCTTGGAACTTCAAACACTTTAATTCTACCACGTAGCCAAAATACTATGACATTCTAACACTATTAGGTTATAGAATGACATTCATCTTTCTTACTCATTACGAAATAATTTTATTCATTATTTAATCAAATAAAAGTATTTACAAATAATCTGATTTTCTCGGTCATTACATTCACCCCTCCTTATAAGGATTCTGTCCCCAGAATCTCGCTATAAAATTTTAAACAAACAACTGAGGATAATTCTTCCTCATCTTTTCTTCAAGTTCCCATGTTGCTTCTTCGGCATCGTGGTTCTTCCATAACACCTTTACTGAAGGTATAACTTTGTTCCGCAGAACTTGCTCTTTTCTATCGATGATTTGAATTGGCATGTCTTCGTACATTAAGTCCTTCTCGATATGAATAGGCTCATACTCTATTACGTGTTTATATTCTGGCTTATAAGGATGTAACACAGATACATAAAATACATTATGTATTCGTTCTAAGTCTGGAAGTAATGCTATCATATAAGCTACCTCTCCTACCCTTTTTAATACCTCAAAAGGTCCTATAAACCTTGGACTGAACTTTTCCTTCTTTCCGAAACGTATCTTTCCTTTCCAAGGAGATACCTTTAGAAATAAATATGAGTCTACTTCAAACATTCGAGTTACTCGATGCAAATCTGCAAACTTTTTACGTCTGTCTTGAGCTGCTACTAGATGCATTCGTATCAGCTTGACAATATCCGCTGTTTGTTGCACCAATTCAGGTCCTAGCATTCGACGTTCTCCGACTTCATCCCAACACAATGGCTTTCTGCACTTGTGACGTCCCCAAATTCATGTACTTGAAACCCAAATTCAGTGCTTCACGATAACATTTCTTTGAGCAGAATAATAATAATAATGTGATAAATATCAAACTTAATTACATATCAGAGTTGTCTAAATCCAAGGTACATGACCTTAAAACATTTCATTACATGATAGATAATAAATATCATCATCTTATTTAAGTCCAGCTATTACATAAGGTAACACAAACTTATTCTGACAGCTTTCCTTTCCCTTTGTTCCTGGCAGAGCCCTCTGGTTGATCATACTTAACTGAAAACATTTAATTTAAGCAAGGATGAGCATTTGAGTGCCCAGCAAGTAATAACAATTATAAATATTTATTGAAAGGATTAAATGTTTTCTTTGTACTACCATTCTACAACAAATCAAAAGTTGTGAAGTAATCTAAACCGATAATAATAACATAACAACTCTCTATCAAATTTTTGAAACTACGTACTAGACTATAAATAGGGTTAAGGTGACATACAATGAACATTGTTCTCAATTTTTGAATAGGTTTAGCAGAACTTCATCCGCAAACTATCATAACTTACGGGCACGGGGGGGTGAACAGCCCGTTATGCCCTGTATTGATCAATAGTACATACAAGAACGATATTATCGTTCACTCTGTCCGCCTTTGGCACATAAAAGTTTTCCCTTAATCGGGATGTTCATACTTAGTCTGGAATCCGAATCAAAATAATTTGATTGGATACAAAAAGGTTTTCTCATATTCAACAACATTTCTAAATCTGTGTCTAGCTGGTCAAATAGCTTAGACGACTCTTTGTTATCGTATACATACTGGGGTCAATAGGTGTATATATATATAGCCTTAGAGACTCTTTGTTATCGTATACATACTGGGGTCAATAGGTGTATATATATATATATATATATATATATATATATATATATATATATCTGAATTATAATATAGTACAATGTTGATAATCAATGATCGGATATAACATATATAACAATAGGGTTAATAATCTGATACGATAATAATATAATTCAGAAACTTTTTTACTCATGTCCATTGCATAAAGAAAATGCAAAGGTAAAGATACTTGCTCAATAATAATTGGAGTTAATATATGAAACTTGCCTAGTCTGCTGTTTACACAACTTAGTTCTACCTTTAATTCAACGACCTATCATTTATAAGATGGTTCTATTGATTAGAAAATCATATCATAACACATTGTACTGTTATTTACAGTCAACACATAGCCTAATCACATTGTCACATAGTTATATTAGTCATTAAGACGCAAACAAACACTTATACAATCAACTTATAAAGGTTTGGATCAATTTCGGTAACATTTTTGTGTACCGACGACTTTATCGGAAAATTATCGAGTTTAAAACTCTAATCTGTATCTTAAATATTATTATGGATACTTTAAATATCAATCATAGGACTTATAATACTTTTTAATTAATTATTATAATTTATCATGATTTTTTAAACTCTGGAATCATTATTAAATGATTTAAATATTACATAATTCTATTATCATTAATATTTAAATATTAAGGTATTATTCACTAAAATATTAAAAGTCATTTATAATAACTTAATATATCTTTAAACAACTTATATCCTTTTTAAATGATTCTTAAATCAATAAAACCATTTTAAACTATTTATTTACTTTAATTATTAAATAAATCTAATATCATTGATATTAAATAATTAATGAAATTTTCATTAAAATATTGAAAGTTACATTTTATAACTTAAAATATTATTAAATACCTTATTATCATTTAAAATGATTTTTAATATAATAAAATCATTTTTAGTTAATTCATTTAATGCATTTATTAAATAAATTAAATGTTAATAATATTCAAATAATTACTAATATTTATGGAAAATATGTCAAATTATTAAAAGTTAATTTTTATAACTTAAAATAATTTTTAAAACTGATTTTGTAATTTTTAGAATTTATTTTCTATTTTTAAATGATTTTTAGAAATTTAATTAATTAGAATTAATACGTCTGTCACTACAGCCTTTAGTGACAGAAAGTGTTGCCTATTGTGTTCTTGAGCACCAAGAACACTCATATGCAATTAACAAGTGGCCACGTTTGACCAAGTGTAATTCGATGTGTAAATTATTTCTGGGCAATCTATAACATGGATCTTGTAGTGTTAATGTAACACTACAAGTATCAACTACCACCTGGGTCAGATCATAACAAACGAACAAAATATAAAGCCTGGAACAAGCTGTCAGAGTTGTTCATCACGTTTCTGGGCTGTCCAGAAAATAAAGTCATGGACGGTCAACGCTATTGGTGGCCTTCTATCATGCAATCGGTTCATGGTAAAAGTGTTCTAGACGTCGGGCTGGGTATAGTAACTAACAGGGTACACGAATCAAGCATTTATAAGGTTTACAAATCATCAACTTGCAAGATCTGTGTTCCTAAAGAACTTGTCAGACCACCATCTTAACTTTCTGGGTTACCCAGAAAGTAAAACATAACGGTCAACGACTTTTGACCGATTACTATGATCGATCCGTTGCTTTCTAAGGTTTGGAAATGCTTTGTACTTATAGTTTGTATGTCATACTATAATCTAGATACCATTATACATCCTAAAAGCTTGTCAGAAACGAGATCAAAGCTGGTCAAAGGCTGTCAGAAATAAGGTTCTTCATGTTTCTGGAAAATCCTAGAAATGCCAATCAGTGCGAGTGGCCTTCTTTGACCACTTGCTATGATCGATATATTGATTGTTAAAGAGTTCTAAGGCCATGGATCTAGAGTCCACATTACAAGCTACAATCTGAATACAACACATCATCAAAACACTAACATGACTGACAAATTAAGGAGCTTAAAGATGTTGTCAGACACTGTTCTAAACTTTCTGAATAACTTGCAATATACAATAGATCTAACTATAATTCAAGTTCCAGACTAAAGTACTCATGAAATACTACAACTTCAAACATTCAAACAACAAAAACACAGAACAGGTAAGGATTAAAGAGGTCTAAAATTCATTGTCAGACAACATTTCCTAGATTTTTAAAATCTTTAAATTTGAGCATATAAATTTATGGATTTACTAAATACAAACCCAGATCATGGATTAACACAACATATAACATGTTTAAACACAAAAACAACAAATCCATCATAGCATAGTAGATCAAATCTTATTGGCTTAGGGTTTACCTTTGAGCTTTGATTTTTGATTCTGACCTTCTGATCTGTTAGTGGTAAATGTGGGGCTTGCTTATGGAATTGAAATGCTCAAACAATTCATGGGTTAGAGAGAGAAGCTTGGTGGTGTGTTTGTGAACAATTGGGACAAAATTATGAACTTTCCTCTCTCTTAATCTATATATAATTTGATGCAAGGACCATGGCTGATCATGAGGGCAGGTTTTGGCTGATTAAAGGCTAGTACTAGACCACATGGCTAGCTAAAGTTGGTCACCAACTAAAGTTATGGCAAGTTTTACAAGTTATCTATTAAATAATGCAAGAAGGGCAATTTGGTCATTTGGTTTTTACTTTTAGTGGCAAGGTTGACAATTCATTATAACCTTTAGGGTTTGACCCTTAGGGTTTAAACCTAAGGTTTTCTAAGCTCTAAATCTAGAATTGTGTATTAAGGGCAAAAATGGAAATCTTAGTTTCTAAGAATGTTGATTAGGGTTCCCTAATTACACTAGGTCTCCTAATCACCTAGGATTTGTAAATTAGCCTTTATAATGTACTAATTACCAAAAGCTTGCTAAATTAATAATTAGGATTTATAACTTAGCAATTAGGGTTTTGATTCAATAATAAAGGTTTCTAGATATTAATTAAGGTTTGCCCAATTAACATTAAACATAATAATGGTCATTAATTACATAACACATAACTTAGCACATCGTACAGTCATAGTTGACTCTGTACTATAGTTTATCAGTAATGCTAGGATTTTGTATTGTTTTACTATAACTGTTCCACACATTAACATTACACACATATAAGACATATTTATATTACTGAAATATAAATAATATTGTAAGACCCAAACTTATTATTAAATGAAATTAAATTTCCTCTATTTATTAAGTTGAAATAGTAAGGGTTGATTTGATTAATGTGGTGAGTTATGGGTAAAATGCGCAATTAGTTCAAACAAGCAAGTGGTTTTAAAATATTCATTTTATCGAAGAATATTCGTTTGGTCGTGGAATATTCTTACTGTCGGGGAATATTCATACTACGGCGCAGCCTTGTGTGGGTCCCATAACGGAAAGCGATTGGAGGAAAAAAAACGACAAGAATAAGTTGTTTATAAATAACGGCGTAGTTATTACTGTTAATACTGTTGGAATACCCGGTGGCTAAAACATAGTAGCACGCGGTATTGCACAAATTATTGATTCTTATGTAAGAAGGCACTACTTAATAATTGATACAGTAATTATTGTTCAGTATTTTATTTTATTGATTCAATAACTGCTGCATTGATATTTTTTATTATTGTTGTATCAATAATTGTCACTACACGGTATTTTCCATTATCGGAGAAATAATTCATATTATCTGAATAATATTATTAGATAACATTATTGGCAATGTCTAGAAAGTTCTTTCTAAGGAGAGGTTTGGTCATCTAATTGCGCGCCAGTAAGGAGAGATCCTTATTGGAAAGCCCCCTCTTTCCTGGAAACTGCATGGTTGTCAGTATTGTGATTTTGTAATATTATTTGTGAATAATTAATTATTGATTTATATGATGAGAAAATATTGATTTTATGTGGATATAGATGGAGAAAATTTTTAATGTGACAATTATTGAAAACTAAAATTTTATCTTTTTCTGATAAAATAATTCATTTAAATATATTATTTTAATAATATAATAATGGTGATATTTTTATAATAAATGTGGGATATATGAGCATATGAGGAGAAAGAGTATTTTTGTTGCATTAAATGATTAACACGTGCTTTTGTGTGTCGGTAGACCCCAATTCTTGACCGAAATTTGATTATAGCCTGTAAAATTGCCCGTTTGTGGATTTCGGTCAATTTTTGTTTGGAATTTGGAAAAACATTCTTCTGCAAAGTTGTAGAGAATGAAATTTCCTAGGGAAAGGACACATGGTTTGAATTTTTTTGATAAAGGACTATTTATTGTGAATTATTGAAGTTTCGGTATATCGGGTCTGAATTGATTTTTGGAGTTTTAAGTGCTTTTTGTTAGAAAAATGTTTTCGTTGCTTTTGGCACATGTGTGGCTGATTTCTTTGGTCAAAATGGTGGGTTAAGGAAAATTATATAAATATATTAATATTATATTTAATTTTCTACTTTGGTGTTCTAAGCATTTTCCTATAAATAGGGTGCTTGGGTTAGAATTGAAAATCACACCAGAAACTGAAGTTTTCTCTCTACTTCTCTCTCTATATTATCGAGCGTATTCTTATGTGTATTTTGATACTTTGAGTGTTGCTATACGGTGCAAGTTCCTTCACCACTATATCCAGTATTCCAGTCAAAAGTAATGTCTTTCCGAGGTAAGGGATATTATTTTTTAAAAAATAATATTATTTCTTTCAATATCATTATACCGGAATATTGGTAAGATTTTTGTTGTGAAATTCTGATCTTTTTATGTCAAAGTTACTATTCACGAGTTACTATTCATGAGTTACTATTCACGAGTACTATTCACGAAGCATGATAATTTTTCTTGTGAAATTCTTATCTTTTAGTGTCGGGGTTACTATTTACGTATACAGCACTATTCACGTATACGACATTATTCATAGAAAAATTAATTTTTTTTTTGTCCAAAATATCTATTATGGATACTAACTTTGATTATATCCATGTTTTGGTCATTCTTGAATTTTACTTCACTATTATTATTTATGAAGTATTTTTGAACTCGGTTTAGTTAAAGTACGAATCCTTAATATTTGTTTTTTTGTTTCACTGGATTCGTTTTCTGTAAAACATTTTTCATCATCCTCAGTCCTAAATGATGACATGTTGTTGAATATCTTTGGCCTGTAATGAAATGATAGTTGATTTTATTATGAATATCTTTGGCCCGTAGTGCAAAAATGTACAGGTGTTAAGATGAACATGACCGACTGATGAATATCTTTGGCCTATAGTGCAAAGATGTACAGATGTTGAGATAAATATGACCGACTGATGAATATATTTGGCCTGTAGTGCAAAGATAAATATTGATTGATGTTACAGGTATAAAATATTGATGATGGATTTTTAAATTCATAGATGATAGTAGATTTCATTCTCTACTTAACTCTTCTAATGAATTGTTGTTTCCGCTGCAGTCGTTGATCTAAAACTTGTTGTCTGTTGTATTCTATCATATTTTTCCCTGTTTAAGACTAACGATAATTTGTTGTACATTATCTTAGTCATAATATTTTTACTGGGCTAGTTGAGCTCACCCTTTTCCTTTTTGTTTCATTTTTTGTCTCAGGAGGCGAGAATATAGCGGGAACTAGTCGGGGTGTGGAGTGATGGTTCAAGATACTTGTTTTACTACTCCTTACTATTCTGTAGAATAGTGTATCAATAATTGTAATGAGGACTTTATTTAGGTATGGATATTGTATAGAAGACAATATTTGTATTTAAACTCACATTATATATGTTGTCGTATTTTGCACGACAAATGTATTAATAAAGTTGTAGTTGTTTCTGTACCAAGTATTTTGACGACTCAGAATGGGTGTTGTATACCTATTTTGGGGGTGTCACAGTTGGTATCAGAGCTTAGGGATATGATCTCTTGCGGAGATCGGGGAATAGAACTAGGAGGGGAGAGACGAGTAAATCCTTCGCTAGTGTGTCCTACTTAAGCTTATTTGTTAGTTGGTCAATATATAGGGATATTATGTGATATGTTGATTTCCTTAATTAACCCTCGTTTTATAACAGTATTTGAGAATGTCGACTGAGAATATTAATAGTGGAGTAAATGAGACCGTGGAGACGCATGTACTCACCAACGAGGAGAACGTGCAACAGGCTGGCAATATTCCTCCTGTAAACAACACCACTGAGCAGACGATGAACGACGGGATGTTTAGGAGCTTTTTGCAGTTCATGCAAAACCAAACGAGAAAGACTCGTGTACAGAATACGGGTGGAAATGATAGCAACGCACGGCTTGTCACGGCTAAGCAGTTCAAAGAGTTGGGACCACCAGAATTTAAAGGAAAGTCGGATTCGATCATGGCGAAAACATGGGTCAAGCAAATTACCAAGATATTCAATGTCTTGGGATGCACGGAGGAACAGAAGGTTCCATTCGCCACCTTTATGTTCCGTGGTGAGGCGGATTACTGGTGGGAGTCTGTGAAACGTACCCAGCCTGCCGCACTCCGCATGTCTTGGGAAACGTTTCAGAAAATTTTGAACGAAAAATACTTTCCTGAAAGCATTCGCGATATGAAAGAGGTAGAGTTTATTAGACTAGAACAAAATAATATGACGGTGTCCCAATAAGAGACGAAGTTCGCAGAGTTATCCAGGTTTGCACCTCATTTGGTAGAGAATGAGGAACGAATGACGAGGATGTTTCTGAGAGGTTTAAAACCCGAGATTCGGCAATATCTTATCTCTCATAAATTTTCTTTATATTCAGATGTTGTCAACAGGGCTCAATTATTAGAGCGAGATAGCGAGTACGTTCAACCAAGAGACCGCAACCAGGATCATACCAGTGAGAGCAGTCATCAGAACAATGATAACCAGCGGAGAAAGAAAAATACGGACAAGAGCGACAACCACTCTGGTGGTAATCGTGGCCATGAAAATAGAAGAAGCGAGTCGGGGGAGATTTTAAAAAGAGGAGATTCAACAATGACACTGCGAAGACGTCAGCACCAGCAACAACCGATTTTAAGGGAGGAGAATGACCATCGATCGTATGCTATAAATGTGGAAAAGAGGGACACATCAGCCCAAACTGTCCACAACAGTTCAAGGTATGCTATAATTGCGAAAAGAAGGTCATATCGTTCGAGATTGTACGGTAGCAAAACCAGTCCAGCAGGGATGGTGACTCAAAAGGCTGTCCCGGACAAGTCAAAGTCAACGGTTCCTGGAAGAGCGTTTTTCGTGACTGGTCAGAATGCGAGGAACCCGAACGAAGTTAGCACGGGTTAGTTAATTATAAATTCTTACCAAGTTTATACCTTATTAGATACCGGTTCTACCCATTTATTTATCTCTCCTGCTTATACTCAACGTTTAAACTTGACTCCAGATAAAATTAGACTTTGACTTATCTGTTGAAACTTCGTTATGAGAAACTTTCGTTACATCCACTGTTTATAAATCTTGTTTGATCCAAGTTGGCACCATCACATTACCTGTTGACCTTATTTCTTTAAAAATACTTGTTTTTAATGTGATTTTGGGGATTGATTGATTAACTACTCATCATGCCAAAATTGATTGCTTTCGTAAGGCTGTTATTATTCATATTCCTAAGTAACCTATTATTCGAATTCAAGCAACCAAACCATTGAAGTCAAGCACTTTCATATCAAGTCATAAAGCTATTTGTTTATTAAAAAATGATGTCAAGCTTTCTTAGCCCATGTTATGGATTTGAATAAAGACACGTCAGATTTGAATAATATTCCTGTTGTTATTGACTTTCTTGACGTATTTCCTGAAGAATTTTTTGGCCTACTCCCAAAGCGTGATATTAAATTTGTATCGACTTTAAATCCGGTACAAAACCCATTTATAAAATCTCATATCGAATGGCTCCTATTGAACTTCAGGAGTTAAAAACCCAACTGTAGAAGTTGATACCCAAGCCTCTAAATGGTGACTTCCTTTGTGGAATGCACCGAAGACAGACTCTCCGTAGGGGACGCCATATTCGTGCGGTAGTAAACTGATAAGTGACATTGTGACGTGCTATACAAGATTGGGATATGAGTCACAGTTGAGCGTAACCTAAATCAGTAATCAAAATACGTAGCTTTCTAGGCTTAGTTGGTTATTATCAGAGATTCGTGGAAAGATTTTCTCAAATCGCTACTCCGTTAACTCAGCTGACTCGTAGAGATACAAAATTTGAATGGAGCAAGGAATGTGGGAAGAGCTTCGAAGAACTCAAAAGGAGACTCATTTTGGCACATGTTCTGACCATACCATCCTGGAAAAGCGAACGTGATAGCTGACGTGTTGAGTAGAAGATCGTATACGAGTACGAGTACGATATTGTCAAAGACTCATTTCGTATAACTTACAAATAATAGAGATGGAGATGAAAACTCTAGGTACCCACGTGATGATATACGAGTAGAATCGACTTTAATCGATAAAGTTAAAACCGTTCAAGCTACACACCGGAGCTGAAGAATATAAAGAAGAAGGTGCAAGAAGGCGTTATTCTAGAAGTAAGATTTAATGAAAAGAGGAAATCTCAAACCTTCGATTTATTGGTCCATTTGAAATTCTCAATTGAATAGGAACTGTGGCCTATAGACTCGTTTTACTGCCAAGTATGTCGCGTGTTCATAACGTTTTTCATGTATCGATGTTATGAAAATATGTGGACTGACCCGAACCACGTTATTAAGTTAGAACCGGACGAGATAGCCGAAGACTTAACGTACGAGGAGTTACCTGTCAAGATTTTGGATAGGAAGGAGCATGACTTACGTACAAAGGTCATAGAACAAGTCAAAGTTTTGTGAAGGAACCATGCTATTGAAGAAATGACCTGGGAGTAGCAAGGTATCATCACCTTTTCGAAACACAAGGTACGTATGTCAATTTCGAGGATGAAATTTCATAAGGAGGGGAGGTTGTAAGACCCCAACTTATTATTAAATGAAAATAAATTTCCTTTATTTATTATGTTGAAATAGTAAGGGTTATTTGATTAATGTGGTGAGTTATGGGTAAAATGCGTAATTATTTCAAACAAGCAAGTGGTTTTAAAATATTCATTTTATCAAAGAATATTCGTTTGGTCGTGGAATATTCTTACTGTCGGGGAATATTCGTACGACGGCGCAGCCTTGTGTGGGTCCCATAACGAAAAGCGATTGGAAGAAGAAAACGACAAGAATAAGTTGTTTATAAATAGCGGCGTAGTTGTTACCGTTAATACTGTTGGAATACCCGGTGGTTAAAACACAGTAGCACACGGTATTGCACCAATTATTGATTTTTACGTAAGAAGGCACTACTCAATAATTGTTACAGTAATTATTGTTCAGTATTTTATTTTATTGATTCAATAACTGCTGCATTGATATTTTATATTATTGTTGTATCAATAATTATCATTACACAGTATTTTCCATTATCGGAGAAATAATTCATATTATCTGAATAATATTATTAGATAACATTATTGGCAATATCTAAAAAGTTCTGTCTAAGGAGAGGTTTGGTCATCTAATTGCGCGCCAGTAAGGAGAGATCCTTATTGGAAATCCCCCTCTTTTCTGGGAACTGCCTAGTTGTCAGTATTGTGATTCTGTAATATTATCCGTGAATAATTAATTATTGATTTATATGATGAGAAAATATTGATTTTATGTGGATATAGATGGAAAATTTTTTAATGTGACAATTGTTGAAAATTAAAATTTTATCTTTTTCTGATAAAATAATTCATTTAAATATATTATTTTAATAATATAATAATGGTGATATTTTTACAATAAATGTGGGATATATGAGTATATGAGGAGGAAGAGTATTTTTGTTGCATTAAATGATTAACACATGTTTTGTGTGTCGGTAGACCCCAATTCTTGACCGAAATTTGATTATAGCCTGTAAAATTGCCCGTTTGTGGATTTCGGTCAATTTTTGTTTGGAATTTGGAAAAACATTCTTCTGCAAAGTTGTAGAGAATGAAATTTCCTAGGGAAAGGACACATGGTTTGAATTTTTTTGATAAAGGACTATTTATTGTGAATTATTGAAGTTTCGGTATATCGGGTCTGAATTGATTTTTGGAGTTTTAAGTGCTTTTTGTTAGAAAAATGTTTTCGTTGCTTTTGGCACATGTGTGGCTGATTTCTTTGGTCAAAATGGTGGGTTAAGGAAAATTATATAAATATATTAATATTATATTTAATTTTCTACTTTGGTGTTCTAAGCATTTTCCTATAAATAGGGTGCTTGGGTTAGAATTGAAAATCACACCAGAAACTGAAGTTTTCTCTCTACTTCTCTCTCTATATTATCGAGCGTATTCTTATGAGTATTTTGATACTTTGAGTGTTGCTATACGGTGCAAGTTCCTTCACCACTATATCCAGTATTCCAGTCAAAAGTAATGTCTTTCCGAGGTAAGGGATATTATTTTTTAAAAATAATATTATTTCTTTCAATATCATTATACCGGAATATTGGTAAGATTTTTTTTGTGAAATTCTGATCTTTTTATGTCAGAGTTACTATTCACGAGTTACTATTCACAAGTACTATTCACGAAGCATGATAAATTTTCTTGTGAAATTCTTGTCTTTTAGTGTTGGGGTTACTATTCACGTATACGACACTATTCACATATAAGACACTATTCATGAATACAAAACTATTCACAGAAAAATTATTTTTTTATTTTTTTGTCCAAGATATCTATTATGGATACTAGCTTTGATTGTATCCATGTTTTTATCATTCTTGAATTTTACTTCACTATGATTATTTATGAAGTATTTTTGAACTCGGTTTGGTTAAAGTTTAAATCCTTAATATTTGTTCTTTTGTTTCACTGGATTCGTTTTCAGTAAAACATTTTTCATCATCCTCAGTCCTAAATGATGACATGTTGTTGAATATCTTTGGCCTGTAATGCAAAGATGGTTGATTTTATTATGAATATCTTTGGCCCGTAGTGCAAAGATGTACAGGTGTTGAGATGAACATGACCGACTGATGAATATCTTTGGCCTGTAGTGCAAAGATGTACAGGTGTTGAGATAAATATGACCGACTAATAATATATTTGTCCTGTAGTGCAAAGATGAATATTGATTGATGTTACAGGTATAAAATATTGATGATGGATTTTTAAATTCATAGATGATAGTAGATTTCATTCTCTACTTAACTCTTCTAATGAATTGTTGTTTTCGCTGCAGTTGTTGATCTAAAACTTGTTTTCTGTTGTATTCTATCAGATTTTTCCCTGTTGAAGACTAACGATAATTTGTTGTACATTATCTTAGTCATAATATTATTTACTGGGCTAGTTGAGCTCACCCTTTTCCTTTTTGTTTCATTTTTCGTCTCAGGAGGCAAGAATATAGCGGGAACTAGTCGAGGTGTGGAGTTATGGTTCAAGATAGTTGTTTTAGTAGTCCTCACTATTCTGTAGAATAGTGTATCAATAATTGTAATGAGGACTTTATTTGGGTATGGATATTGTCTAGAAGATAATATTGTATTTAAACTCACAGTATATATGTTGTCGTATTTTGCACGACAAATATAATAATAAAGTTGTAGTTATTTCTGTACCATGTTATTGACGACTCAAAATGGGTTGGGTGGAATGGACCTATTTTGGGGGCGTCACAAATATTATATTATTATACTCATTCCTTATTCAAAATCCAAACTTAGGGTTTTGAATTCATATCTGACATAACCTTCACAGATACCATTATTAATTAAGTTAAAATAATTAAATTAATTAATTAAATAAATACATATCATAAAATCCATATCATATATACAATAATCATATTTTCATGAAAAATAAATAATAAATATTTTATTACAAGATTAATTTATTATAAAAATATAATCTACTATGATCAATAATTCTAAAAATAACTTAGTTACATCTAATAAATAATTTTATTTATCAGATATATACATATACTTTACTTGCACATATTCCTACCCTTATCTATATATAAAAAAAATTTATTCGCAAAATTTCTTATTGAAAATATTGGGTTATTACAGCACTTCCTTCCATACAAAGCTTCGTAAGGTGGCATGCCTATGCTCGCATGATAACTGTTGTTATACGCAAACTCTACTAATGGTAGGTGATCATCCCAACTACCCTTGAAATCCATGACGCAAGATCTCAAAATATCTTCCAGCGTCTGAATTGTCCTTTCGCTCTGTACATCGGTTTATGGATGATACGATGTACTTATCTTCAGTTGCGTTCCCAATTGTACTTGTAGACTTCTCCAAAAATTTGATGTGAATTGTGGGTCATGATCTGACACTATCGAAACTGGTACTCCATGTCTGGAAATAATTTCCTTAACATAAAGTTTAGCTAACTGATCTAAGTTATACTTGACCCTTATTGGCAAAAAGTTAGCCGACTTCGTCAAATGGTCTACTATTACCCAAATAGCGTCATACCCTTTCTGTGTAATCAAAAGTCCCACCACAAAGTCCGTCGTGATATGCTCCCACTTCCACTCCAGAATCTCCAATTACTGTAACAAGCCACTTGGTCGTTGATGTTCGGCTTTAACTTTCTGACAATTTAAGCACCTACTCATATATTCTGCTATCTCTCTCTTCATGTTTGGCTACCAAAAACTCTGTCAAATCTTAATAACCCCTTGTTATCAAGACTATACTTAATATCTTTTTCCGTTGCCAGTCGCTTCTTCATCTAGTCACACTCATCTGTTCTGAGTTGTACCTCCTTGACTCTTTCTACAATGGTAGATCAAATCTTCGTTGTAAATAATCTCTGTCCCGATTCACTTGGTAACTTCACCTCCAACTCCATTCTAGCCATCTCTGCTATTAACTCAGTTTGAGCCGTTAACATAGACAAATTTTCCCGTCCCTTCCTACTCAAGGCATCGACGACTACATTGGCATTTTCGGGGTGATACAGGATATCACAGTCATAATCCTTTATCAACTCCAGCCATCTCCTTTATCTCATATATTAAATCCTTTTGTGTGAAGATATATTTTAGACTCTTATGGTCTGTGTATATCTCACATTTCTCTACGTAAAGATAATGTCTCCATATCTTTAAGGCAAATACTACCGAGGCCAGTTCCAGATCATAAGTAGGGTAAGCTTTCTCATAATCCTTCAACTGTCGGGATGCATACGAAATGACCTTGCCATGCTGCATGAGCACGCAACCAAGTCCTTTATGTGAAGCATCGCTATAAACTACGAAATTTCCTGTATCATCGGGTAATGACAATACAGGTGTTTCACTTAATCTTTTCTTTAGTTCATGAAAATTGTCCTCACACTTTTCAATCCATATGTACTTCACTGTCTTCTTTGTCAAGTTAGTCAACGGAGTAGCTATCTTAGAAAAATATTTGATGAATCTTTAATAGTATCCCACTAACCCAAAACTGCGTACCTCATTCAGCATTTTCGGTTGTTCCCAATTCATCACAGCTTCCACGTTCGCTGAAACTACTAAAATCCCATCCCGGTCGATAACATGTCCTAAAAATTGTACCCTTTCTAGCCAAAATTCACACTTAGTGAATTTTGTATATAACTTCTTCTTCCTTAGTGACTCCAACACTATTCATAGGTGTTCAACATGATCTTCTGGCATCTTAGAATAGACTAGAATATTATCGATAAAAACTACGATGAACTTGTCCAAATATTGTTTGAACACTCTGTTCATCATATCCATAATTGTAACTGGTGCATTTGTTAACCCAAATGACATCACTAGAAACTCGTAATGGCCATCAAGAGTCCTGAATGTTGTCTTAGGTACATCCTACTTCCTAACCTTCAACTAATGATACTCCGTCCGTAAATCTATCTTAGAAAAATATTTTACCCCTTTCAACTGATCAAAAAGATCATCGATCCTGGGCAATGGGTATTTATTCTTTATCGTTAACTTGTTCAACTCTCGATAGTCGATACACATTCTTAATGATCCGTCCTTCTTCTTTAAAAATAGTACCGGTGCTCCCCACGGCGCAACACTTGGTTGAATGTACTTTCTGTCCAACAGTTCTTGTAATTGAACCATCAACTCCTTGAAAAGGGTGCCGCTCTTGGCACATTATCTATTATGAATTCAATCTCCCTATTTGGCGGAAGACCTGGTGATTCGCTTGGAAATACATCCATGAATTCTTTTACCATAGGTATTTGTTCCATCATTGCTCCCACTCTCTGGGTATCAACAACATGACACAAATAACCTACACATCCCTTCCTCAATAACTTCCTAATTTGTGTCATAGTAAGACAACACGAACGTCCCAACGATTTATTACCGTAAAACACTACATGAGGCTGTCTCAACGTTCTAATATTTACACATTTCTTTTGGAAATCTATAATTGCACCATGGTTAAACAACTAATCCATCCCGAGAATTACATCAAATTCTCCCAATTTTATCGGTATTAAATCTACCGATAATTTACAACCCCGTATATCTACACAAAAACTCCTATAAATATCTTCAACAGGAATTATTTCTTCGTTTGCTACCTTAACATTCAAAGGTACAAGCAATCTTTCGGGAAGTAATTCTAATCGTTTAGCAAAATCACATGCTATAAATGAACAAGTAGCACCCGAATCAAAGAGCACGTAAGCATTTATATCATTGATTGGGATAATAAATGCAACTACATCCCTTGATGTAACTGCATCTTTGACTGTCATGTTAAAGGTGCGGGCCATCGGCCTACCCGGCTGAGCTAGACCACTAATAGCTAACTTACCACTATTAGCGCCCTTATTCCCGTTCGTCCCCTTCTTTGGACAGTTCTTTGCTATGTGGTCAGTTGATCCACATACAAAACATCCATGGTTCTTCTTCAGACTTGGTCAATTAGGCGAAATATGCCACTCCTATCCACAATTATAACACACCGACTTCCCCTTGAGACAGACTCCTAAGTGAGTCTTCCCACAATTCTTGCATGCCTCCATCCTCTTCTTAGGATCTCCTTGCTTCGCGCTGGTATTCCTAGAGTTAAAACCTTTTCTCTTCTGGCCATTGCCACTACTGCTGGCTCCCTCAATTTTCACTCCCCTATCTACTTTACCCTTGTTTTACTTCTCCTTGTGGTACTGGCTTAATGCCTCATTCCCACCCTCGGCGATTATCACCTTCTCCAGAATGGTTCTAAAAGAAGTAATTTGGAACACTGATATCCAGCTATAGAGCCAGGGTTTCAAGCCATGCTCGAATCTCCTAGCCTTCCTCACCCCATGTCCACTTGGTGTGGAGTAAACCTTGCCTGTTCATTGAACTTGGCAGCGTATTGGGGAACAATCATCTCCCCTTGTTTCAAATCCAAAAATCTCATCTCCATCATCCCCTGCATACTCGTGGAAAAGTAGTTCTCAAAGAAAATTTTCTTGAACTGCGTCGACGTTAAGTTATCTATTTCAGCCCTAGCCTGGTTTGCCTCCCACCAGAAGTTGGCCTCTCCCTTCATCATATAGGTAGCGAAAGAAACCTTTTTGCCCCTCATCAACATTGGCAATAACAAATGCCTTTTCTATCACTTTCACCCACGTTTGGGCTTCTATGGGGTCTGTAGTTCCTTTGAATTCCGGCAGACCTACCTCTTCAAATCCTTAAACATAGTAGTCCGTACTACCGTAAGATTTATGGGTACATTTACCCTATTCTAGTTAAAGGCATTCGTTAATAGATTAACGAACTCCTGCATCGGATTAACCGGCCCCCCTTCCATTTGATTTATAATTTCTCCTTGATTTCTTTGTCTTCTTCCTGGCGGCATTTTTCTGTTAAAATAAATAACATTTCATTATTATTTCTTTCTTGTTTATTAGTTATTATTCATTATTAAACAATAACTTATACTCATTGAACAACACGTTTCAATAAAAGAAAACTTATATTGCTTCATTCTTCCTTGTAGTATAATACTACATCATTCACATTACACAGCCTAAGCTAATTATATTACTTTCTAGCTATTGCTTTCCAAAAATTAGGATTGACAAAAGACTACCATTTGTTATACAAAAGAGGGTTTTACGTGACTACAAAGATAAAACATATTTACATATCTATTCTACTCTAACTAATAGCTAGATTACAACTGCCGTATGGCATTCTCATAGTCGGCATTGGCAAGACTGGCTATCATATCTTGGCTAATAGTATGCCGAGTTTGCCCTGCCTCCACAGGATACTCAGCCACTTGCCACTAAAAATCCCCATACAAACTCCTATGTATATAGGACATTCGGCTAACCTTCTGCTTCTTGGTCTTTAGCTCCTGCATGAGCTCAAAGACCTCGTGTTTAAGCTCATAGACCTTGTCCTTGGCTAACACCTTCTCATCATGTTCCTCCTCCCACATCAACTCCATACTCTTCTTATCCTTCAAGATAGCATGGAGCTCCTCCTTCAGTTCCTTCACCTCCTTCCCATATTGGATGTTTCTATCCAATACAGTCATGAATACTGATTTCATTGACTCCCCCAGAGTCATCTCTTCTGCAGGTATTATGGTGTTAAATGACACCACCTCTACCTCCTCTTCCGAGATGCCATCAAACATAGACATGAGGTCTAGGTTTTTCGAGTCTCCAGACTCAACAACTACCACTTCTAGCTCTTCAGCTATTGGGTTTTGTATAATCTCTACTTTATTCACTGACTCTTCACTATCAACATGTATATCCCTATATATAACACTATCTCCTGACATCTACAATAAAACAAATTAGTTTGATTAGTAAACATCATTAGCATAATAAAAACACATATCATATTTAATTCCTTTTTAGGGTTAATTTCATCTTTTACTTCTTTAACTGTTCTTAAGGATATGACTTAAGGTTCTATTTCCCCCTTTAAGTTTTATAACCTATTACTTCGATACCAACCTGTGACCCCCCCAAATTTGGGTATCTTCCAAACTTATAGATGGTGCTACACGGTACTACCATTCACACATACATTTAATTGAAATAACTCAAAAGAGTGAATATGTCTTCTATATATTCCAAAACAATATTCCCTTCCCAGGTT
Source organism: Panax japonicus (assembly GCA_020205505.1). NCBI lineage: Eukaryota > Viridiplantae > Streptophyta > Magnoliopsida > Apiales > Araliaceae > Panax > Panax japonicus. The sequence continues at coordinate 64,906,430 of CM035095.1, read as the reverse complement.
CTTTATAACCAATACATCTGTTTCTTTTCATAATATCAAATAATTAAAATATTAAACCTATACTATTACATAGACAGCTTAGTGGTCTGCCTTATCATTTCCTTTATCTTTATTCGATCCTTCGGGTCGCTAAATCTTAGCTGCATTCATATGGTTCAAGCAAAAGAGAGCATAACTAACTCAACAAGTATGACAATTTCATTTAAACAACATGCTTGAAACATATGAATCGTATATCATCAATAACTGAACAATAGTTATAAAGTACTATCGATAATTTAAAATAACACTTCTTTTCCTTTAAAACATTTCATAATGAACCACGTTCATTAAACATATATTTTGGTCCAAGACCTTGAGCATTCATTTTTTCTTCGAAAAGGACAACCCGACACTAAATTCGTAAGTCCGGTATTACTTACAAGCACGTCTAGGTGATCAGCATATAGTACTCTATGTTGTACAATGCTTGTGATGCCCCCAAAATAGGTTTACATCACCTATTATGAGTCGCCAAATACATGGTATAGATAACAAATACAATCTTAAATATACAACATGAGCTGTGAGTTTTAATACAAATATTGTCTTCTAGACAATATCTACTCTCAGAATAAGTCCTCATTACATTTATTATCACACTATTTTATAGAATAGCGAGGACTACTAAGACACCATCTCGGACCGTCACTCCGTTCCTCGACTCGTCCCGGCTACGTTCTCATTTCCTGAAGATAACAGTGAAAGAAAGGATAAGCTCAACTAGCCATTTAAGAAATATTATGACTAAGATAATGCAGAATAAATTATCATTAGTCTTCAACAATGTTAAACTGATAAATATAATAGACATCAAGTTTAACTGCAGCGGAACAAGCAATCCATTAAAAGAGTCAAGTAAAGAATAAAATCTACTATCTTTTATGATTTAAAAGGTTTTTCATCACTTTTATCGCTGTGACTCAGCTTAATAAATAATCCACATGATCCCTGCACTACGGCCAAGGATATTAATTAGTATCATGACCACAAATTATCCATGCACTACGGGCCAAGGATATTCGTGTATTCATCAATGGTCATGATCAAGCCAACAACTGTCCATCAATGCACTACGGGCCAATGAGGACTTTTACCACAACATTTATAACATTACGATCGTGATTACACCGAATAATCCTTGGTAATAATCATACCAAGTACATCTATGCACTACAGGCCACATATGACTTTCAAAAAAATATAAACATGAGGATGATGACAATGATATAAGAATTCAATAAAACAAGTCCAAGAATTAATTTATTCAGGAACTAATAACGTCCAAATTGTCAACATGATACTTCTTTGTAGAGTAAAATTAAAGAATGCTCAGAAGAATATTTCATGAAAAGATACTGGATGAAGCACAAATATCAAGGATATTCCACTAATTTCATGGAGTATAGAAGTCAAAACTTTAACCAACTGAGTATAATAAAGAATGGAATAACAAAAGAAATCACCATGCATGCGGTACTTCACATAGACAGGTTATTCCAATAGAATAATACATAACGGAACCAGGTCAGGCAAAATTCGCACCGACAAGATGTTCCAACAAAATAATAAAGAATGGAATAACAACAGAAATCACCATGCATGCGGTACTTCGTATAGACAGGTTATTCCAATAGAATACTAAATAACAAAACTAGGTCAGGCAAAATTCGCACTGACAGGATGTTCCAATCGAATAATAAAGACGGAACTAGGTCCGGCACAAAATGCACAGACAGGATATTCCAACAGAATAATAAAGACGGAACCAGGTTCGGCGTAAATCGCACAGATATGATATTCCAATAGAATAATAAAGACGGAACCAGGTCCGACGTAAAATGCACAGACAGGATATTCCAACAGAATAATAAAGAATGGAATAACAGAAGAATTTCAACAAGTATAGGTTAGCCCGCGTATATAGGTTATTCCAATAGAATAATGAAGAATGGAATAACAGAAGTTCTCTTCATGAATACAAAAGAAATAATACCCCTCGCCATAAAAAAACTTGATATCGGATTAGTGAAGTAGCAGAATACTTTTCTTCTTTCTCTCTATAGTTTCTCTCTCTAGAGTTTCAGTGAATTCGCAAGAAATAATGAAGGAATGAGTTTCTATTTATAGAAGAATGGACTGAATAGTAACCAATCCATGAACGGTCCAGATTAATTTACTTTAAACGGACGGTCCAGATTGGTTTACAATAAAATAAAATATATTCTATGTATAATCTAATAAAACGAATAACTTTATAAAAGTATTTTGTTTTATATAAAAAGATTTTACTATAAAAATACTATGCATAATAAAATATAATATATTCTAATTATTGTCTAGTAAAACAGATAACTTTATAAAAGTATTCTGTTTTATATAAAAAGATTTTACTATTAGCCTAATAAAACGAATAACTTTATAAAAGTATTTTGTTTTATATAAAAAGCTTTTCTGTTTTATTACATTAATAATACTAATAAAACAAAACTTCATCATCATTATTATTATTCACACTATTAATCGATCAGTACGTTCCTAGGAAAGAGGGGGCTTTCCAATAAGGATTTCTCCCTATTGGCGCGCAATTAGGTGACCAAACCTCTCCTTGGTAGAACTTCTAGACATCGTTAATATTGCAAATAATAATATTAATAACTCTGTCATCTCAATTATTTATTTAATAATATATAAAATATCGACAATAATTGAATAAAACTGAATGACTTTTCACGTAAGCATCAATAATCAATACTGTGTGCTACTATGCAATCACGCGTATTAATGTACTTTTACTATTGAGTAGTTCAACAATATTAACGGTAAAACTTTTGTCGTTATTTTCAATAAAATATTTTTGTTATTTTCTCAATTCGACAATAATTCTGTTGTGGGGTCCACAAATGATTGTGTCATCGTACGAATATTCCCTGTTAAAACGAATATTCCCTGACCAATCGAATATTATATAACAACTTGCGTACTTTGAAAAATTTATAAATATTACCCTCAACTATAACATTATATCAAATTTATTCCATAATATTCAAAAATGATATTTATAGAAAATTTATTTTTATTCATAAAAGTTGGGGTCTTACAATCTCCCCTTCTTATGAAATTTCGCCGTCAAAATTAGGGTACGTATCTGGTATGTCAAAGAGGTAAGGATACCTTGATTTCATTTCAGATTCTAACTCCCAGGTCATTTCCTCAACATCGTGGTTCCTCCATAAAACTTTGACTTGAGGTATAATCTTGGAGCATAGAATATGTTCATTCTTATCCAAGATTTGAATAGGAACTTCTTCATACGCTAAATCTCCTGCTATTTCGTCCGGTTCTAACTCAATAATGTGGTTCGGGTCTTTCACATATTTACGTAACATGGATATATGAAAAACGTTATGAACACGAGACATACTTGGCGGTAAAGCAAGTATATAGGCTATAGTCCATACTCGATCGAGGATTAAAAATGGACCAATGAATCCAGGATTGAGCTCTCCTCTCTTTCCAAATCTCGTAACTCCTTTCTATAGAGCAACACGTAACAACAGATGATCTCAAATATCGAATTCCACTTCCTTTCGATGAAGACCGGCACAACTCTTTTGTAGATCTTGTGAGGTTTTTATACGTTGTCGGATCGTTTGAATCTTTTCTGTAGTCATACGTACCAACTTCGGTCCCAACAATGTTGTTTCACCCACCTCATCCCAGCATACTGGAGAACGACATTTTCTTCCATACAACGCCTTGAATGGAGTCATGCCAATACTTTCTTAATAACTGTTGTTGTAGGAAAACTCCACCAATGGTAAGAACTTGTCCTAACTTCCCTTGAAGTCAAGGACACAGAGTCTTAATAAATCTTCAAGAGTTTGAATAGTCCTCTCTAATTGTTCGTCCGTTTGAGGATGATATGTCAAACTAAATCGTAAATCCTTGCCCATAGCTTTTTGCAAACTAACCCAAAATCGTGAAGTGAATCTTGGGTCTCGATCAAAAACTATGGATACTGGCATACCATGCAATCTTACAACCTCGTTTATGTACATACGAGCAAGACGTTCGAGTATATAAGTTTCTCGTATAGGTAAGAAATGAGAAGATTTGGTCAATCTATCAACAATGACCCAAATTGCATATATGCCTTGAGAAACCTTGGGAAGACCAGTAACGAAATCCATGGTAATGTGCTCCTACTTTTTTCTAGAATTTCAAGTGGTTGTAATGGACCTTTTTGTACTTGATGTTCCACCTTGACTCGTTGAAAAGTTAGACACCTTGAGATAAATAGCGCTATCTCTCTCTTCATATTGCCCCACCAAAATGTATGCTGAAGATCATGATACATTTTGGTGCTCCCAGGATGGATTGCAAACAGTGTGTTGTGCGCCTCCATCATGATTTTATACTTTAACTCAGGGTCGTTAGGAACACAAAGTCTGGAGTTGACTCGAAGTATTCCTTCTTCATCGATTCTTGCTTTCGACATAGCACCTTCTTGTACTTTCTTCCTCATATGCATCAGCTCCAGGTCTGTAGCTTGAGCAACTTTAACTTTATCGATTAAAGTTGGTTCTACTCGTATATTCGCCATCATCACGTGGATCCCTGGAGTCTTTATCTCTATCTCCATTCTTTGCAAGTCATACAAAATGGGCCTTTGCGTTGACAATATCGCACTCGTACCCGCATATGATCTTCTACTCAATGCGTCAGCTACCACATTTGCTTTTCCAAGATGGTATTAGATGGTATAATCATAATCTTTCAACATTTCAACCCAACGTCGCTGTCGAATATTGAGTTCCTTTTGAGTGAAGAAATATTTGAGGCTTTTATGATCCGTAAAGATCTCCACTTTTTCCCCATATAAGTAATGCCTCCAAATCTTTAGTGCAAAAATGACTGCTACCAACTCTAGATCATGATTAGGATAATTCCTCTCATATTCTTTGAGTTGTCGAGAGGCATAGGCTATGACTTTCCCATGTTGCATGAGAACACATCCTAACCCTTTGCCTGAACCATCACTGTAGAAGACTGTTGATCGATTTCGCAATCAATAAATACGTGCAAGTATACACGGTCAACAAGTAATAAAGTGATAAGAAAAGTATCGTTCCCACGAGGAATTATTTAATAAAAATCACCAAGTACTAATTCTTAACCAAACTAATTTTATTTAAACAATCTCAAATTGTGTTTTTTCTAATTAAGAAAACTAAATTAACCAATTAAAACTATGTTACTTTATAAATGAATTCAAATAAATAAAGATTAAGACTTCAATATCCCCAATTATGAATTATAAATCAATTATCCAATTATCCCAATTATTATGCCTACTGAATTGTTAACAGGAATTCTCAAATGCCAAAAGTCCTTTTCCAAGTGATCAATTGCCTTCTATTTAATCCAGATTAATCTTGCTATATTCCTATGCAAAACAATTGAATTAAACTCTTTCCAATCCCAATTCCTTATGTGTTACATGCGGTGAACAGATATTTCCATTCAATTCACAAACTTAATTATTCACTGTGCAAATAACTAAGTCACATGATATCATGCCCAGTTCTAACCCTAGAATTCATCTTCCAATTCCTTCTAGAGTAACAAAGTAATTACTGATCAGATAATTAAGCAATAAGCACAAGACAAGATAAACCACTCACTTTAACATAAATAATTGGAATATAATGAATAACTAATTCATAGCCATAAAAGGTTCAATTGAAATCTTAAGGAAAAAGTTAGTTCATAATTAATGAATGGAAACCAAGAATCCACAATTGAATAGACATTAAAAGATAAAAGTAAGATGAGAGAAGAGAATAGAATCTGTTGTCAGCAAATCTTATGCTCCCCTCTTGCTCTTGCTCTTGATCTTCAATGGTCTCCAAGTTGCTTCAATCTCCAAAACTAATAAGAACTAGGGTTATGTTCTAATCTAATGGAGTGTATCTCTAATCTAAGCTATGTAATCCCCAAGCTAAACTATGTAATCCTCCTTTATTTTATACCTTACATCATGTATTTATAGGTTACAAGTCTAATTTTTAGCTTAGGAACAAACCCAATCCAATTTGGAGTCAAAAAGGTGTCAAAATTCGCCCAAAACGCGTCCAGGCCCGCACCAGGTCCTTCCCCAGCGCCCCGGCGCGGGCACGGCGCTGGGATTCGCGCCCCGACGCTGGAAATGAACTAGAAATGGGCGCCCCGACGCTGGCCCAAAAACTTGATATTTTCTGCTCTGACGTCCTTTGGGAAAATGGCCATAACTTCTTCGTTCGAACTCCGATTTAGATGATTCAAGATGTTCTGGAAAGAGGAGAAGTAGATCTACAACTTTCATTCTTGAAGTTTTTCGAAATAATTCCGGAGATATAGTCAAATTGGCTTTGAAGTGACTGCTATGTAAATGACAAGCCGAAAACGCGAATCTAGCCATCCCAAACGTCGATCCATGCAACTTTTGTCCCAAATCCTACAAAACAATATAAAACATGCTTGAATAGATACAAACACATAAAAACATCCTAAAAGACTTGAGAACAACAATAAATTAAGCCCGAATGTATCCAATTCATGTGTATAAAACTCACTCATCAAATACCCCCAAACTTAAACCTTTGCTTGTCCTCAAGCAAAAACACTAAAATGTTATGCAATGCAATGTAATGAAACTAATGTATATGCCTACGAATCCAACAGTAATGATAGAAACAAGTCTATTCAACTGGCCTTAGAGAAATCAAGTAAACATGATAATACATCATATTAAAACAAATCAGAAATTTCCCAATCAATCATCAAATCTTAGACTGTTATCACTGATATAGTGCGTGTGTGCTCCACAACAATGTTAACTGATATAAAATCAAATTTAAGACATAATAGATATCTTCGAAGGCATCATACAATGAAAACTCACAAAATTCACGAACAAGTTAGATCCAACTAAAGTCAAACATCCACCAAGTTCAAGAGTCCAATCCGGGATACTTATGCTTTACTTTTCATTACGGGGGCTTTTTGCTCTTTTCCCGTTTTATTGTTTTTTTTAACCATGACTGTGCAATGTCTTATTCCATTAGGCTAACAGTGTCACCCCTTAGCGAGCTTTCGACCAACGACTCCCAGACCATATAAGACCTTAGGGCGCTAGGTTTTAAGATACCCCTTCGGGCGTACTTACTCAAGTAACAAAGGCCCCGAAACAAAACTAGCCACGGTAATTTATTTATTTATTTTTCTCTTTTTTTTCTTTTTTTTTTGATAGATGGTTGGTGAGTGCGTTTTACGCTCTATCTCACGCTTGTGTTTATGGGGAGTGTTTCTCCTCAACCCACCACAAGACTCAACATGTTTTTTTTAAAGCTTATATACCCCAAAATTTCCCCCAAACTTAAGTTTTTATCAAAATTTAGCCATATCCGCCTATTCATGTCTTTCATTCCTTCACACTAGTTTATCCTTAAAAAATCCATTATGTATCAATTTAAACTTAATCAGTTAACATAGCTTTTATTAACGTGCTAACCTTGATTATACCAGTTTCAAACAGGAAAAGATTCAATTCATAACAAGAAATCACATCAAAGCCTTAATATTCAATATTATACTTATCTACTTAATTCCAGTCTCATCATTGGCCAAAATAGACTTTTACTATCTAACAGTTGGAATCATGCAAATATAAACTAAATGCAACAAACACAGTAAACTAACTACTATATTTGTGATTTTAAAAAAAAAATTTAAACAAAAAACTGAATGCAAAAACTAAATGTAAATAACCCGAAAACATAACGAGCTTACAATGTAAATAACTAACTATATGCAATATAACACTAAAATGCCCCAAAACTTAAACTAGACATTGTCCTCAATGACTGAAATAGAAAAAATTAAAGCAGAGGACTTCCCTGAAAATATAGCAATCTTCCTCCTTGTCCGCTAAGTTTGGAGAATAGGCTAAGCACATGGAACAAATTGGGCACCACACTTGAATTTGACTTGAATAACCTGTAAAACCATGATAGAAGCAATTTTATTAAATCCTAAATAAATGCAAATTCAAAACTACTAATATAAAACTTAATAAAAACTAAAAATAAAAAATAAAAATTAAACTTGGGTTGCCTCCCAATAAGCGTTTGTTTTATAGTCTCAGCCTGACTTTGTCTAGTCAATGCTATCTAATTCCTCTTCGAAAGTTGAGGAACCCTCCATCCATCGGAAATAATATAGCTTTTGGTAGGTTCCCATTTGTAATAGCCATTGTATTAAAGTCACCTAACATATTTTTTTTAGATAAGATCACATTCAAGAACGTCCAGCATCTAGGTGGTTTCTTCATTATGTCTGCGAATATATTCTGGTATTGAGGCTTGTCAGACACAAAAATTTCTTCTTCTATCTTCTCCAGCTCATCACACCATGGTTTCGAAGGTGTACTTGCTTTTACATCACAGAGAGTATTGCCGACGACATGACTACCAATCGGACAAGGTTTTGCAAATCTAATCGGACTCTTGAACTGTGGAGGAGAAGGCACTTGAGGCATAAATAACATTGGCTCATCATCATTGGGTCTCACAATTAGTTCTTCACCGACCTTGTTGTCATTATCCCCATTTGTCTCCTCTTTTTCATCTCGTGGCTCATCCAGTTGTAGATTTGGCTCGGGCTTACCATCAGTCTCGGAATCTGTGTCATAGGGCCAGGTGTATTGAGGACGGTTGTTCAACTCATGTGCTATCTGTTCCAATTGATTTTCCAGATTCTTTAACGATGCCCCATGGCTTTGCAAAGTAAGATCTAATTGACTCAATTTCTTATCTTGTTCCTCGTTCTTTTTGTCAGAAGCTCTAATGAATTTTTCTAAGGCTTCTTCCAAACTTGATATCCTCTCTGGTTGTTGAGTCGAATTTTGAAATCCGGAGGTGTGTTGTTGTCTAGGTGGTTGAGCTGCAACTTGATTGTTACTCCATGAAAAATCCGGGTGATACCCCCAATCCTGATGATAGTTGTTGGGATAGACATAATTATTAGGGTAATCACCACTATACTGTACCGGCTCGAAACTGATGGCGCATTGATGACTCATATGATTTCCAGCACAATAATCATAAGTAACCGCCATACTTTGACGACGCTGAGCTTCAAAAGCTTCAAACATCCTCGAAAGTGTCTCAATCTGTGCAGACAATGCAGAAAGTTTCTCGAGTCTTTCAATCTCCGCTCCCCTTTGTTGAGTCATGTTCGTGTATGGCCATTGATACACAAAGTCATCCATGGTACCTGAAAAGAGAGAATTATAGAAAGAGAATTAAAAATAAAAATAAAAATATTTAAATTAAGACTAATTTGATTGAAATTAATATTGGACAATAATTATTAAATTAATTCCCCAGCAACGGCGCCAAAAACTTGTTGATCGATTTCGCAATCAATGAATACGTGAAAGTATACACGGTCAACAAGTAATAAAGTGATAAGAAAAGTATCGTTCCCACGAGGAATTATTTAATAAAAATCACCAAGTACTAATTCTTAACCAAACTAATTTTATTTAAACAATCTCAAATTGTGTTTTTTCTAATTAAGAAAACAAAATTAACCAATTAAAACTATGTTACTTTATAAATGAATTCAAATAAATAAAGATTAAGACTTCAATATCCCCAATTATAAATTATAAATCAATTATCCAATTATCCCAATTATTATGCCTACTGAATTGTTAACAGGAATTCTCAAATGCCAAAAGTCCTTTTCCAAGTGATCAATTACCTTCTATTTAATCCAGATTAATCTTGCTATATTCCTATGCAAAACAATTGAATTAAACTCTTTCCAATCCCAATTCCTTATGTGTTACATGCGGTGAACAGATATTTCCATTCAATTCACAAACCTAATTATTCACTGTGCAAATAACTAAGCCACATGATATCATGCCCAGTTCTAACCCTAGAATTCATCTTCCAATTCCTTCTAGAGTAACAAAATAATTACTGATCAGATAATTAAGCAATAAGCACAAGACAAGATAAACCACTCACTTTAACATAAATAATTGGAATATAATGAATAACTAATTCATAGCCATAAAAAGTTCAATTGAAATCTTAAGGAAAAAGTTAGTTCATAATTAATGAATGGAAACCAAGAATTCACAATTGAATAGACATTAAAATATAAAAGTAAGATGAGAGAAGAGAATAGAATCTGTTGTCAGCAAATCTGATGCTCCCCTCTTGCTCTTGCTCTTGATCTTCAATGGTCTCCAAGTTGCTTCAATCTCCAAAACTAATAAGAACTAGGGTTATGTTCTAATCTAATGGAGTGTATCTCTAATCTAAGCTATGTAATCCCCAAGCTAAACTATGTAATCCTCCCTTATTTTATGCCTTACATCATGTATTTATAGGTTACAAGTCTAATTTTTAGCTGAGGAACAAACCCAATCCAATTTGGAGTCAAAAAGGTGTCAAAATTCGCCAAAAACGCGTCCAGGGCCGCACCAGGCCCTTCCCTAGCGCCCCGACGCTGGGCACGGCACTGGGATTCTGCCCCTCAGTGCCCCGGCGCTGGAAATAAACTACAAATGGGCGCCCCGGCGCTGGCCCAAAAACTTGATATTTTCTGCTCTAACGTCCTTTGGGAAAATGGCCATAACTTCTTCGTCCGAACTCCGATTTAGATAATTCAAGATGTTATGGAAAGAGAAGAAGTAGATCTACAACTTTCATTCTTGAAGTTTTTCGAAATAATGTCCGCAACTATAGTCAAATTGGCTCTGAAGTGACTAATGTATAAATGACAAACCGAAAACGCGAATCTAGCCACCCCGAACGTCGATCCATGCAACTTTTGTCCCAAATCCTACAAAACAATATAAAACATGCTTGAATAGACAGAAACACATAAAAACATCCTAAAAGACTTGAGAACAACAATAAATTAAGCCCGAATATATCCAATTCATGTGTATAAAACTCACTCATCAAAGACAAATCCCTACGAGCCAGATGGTATTGTCAGAACAGGTGCTGAAATGAGTCTTCTCTTGAGTTCTTGAAAACTCTTATCACATTCCTCGTTTCAACAGAAATTTTGTATCTTTCTGAGTCAGCTGAGTTAAGGGAGTAGCGATTCGAGAAAACCCTTCTACGAATCTCCGATAATAACCAGCTAAGCCGAGAAAGCTACGTACATCGGTCACTAATTTAGGTTGTTCCCAGCTTTGAATAGCTTTAATCTTTGCTAGGTCAACAGATATTCCATGACTTGATACCACGTGCCCAAGGAATGCTGCTTCCTCAAGCCAGAACTCGCATTTCTTTAACTTGGCATATAAGCTTATATTCACGAAGCTTTTGGAGTATCAGCCTCAAGTGTTGCTCGGATCTTCACGGATTTTGGAATAAATAAGGATGTCATCAATAAAGATGACCACAAAGTGATCCAAATATTCCTTGAATACTCGGTTCATCATATCCATGAAGGCAGCATGAGCATTAGTCAATCCAAAAGACATGACTAGGAATTCATAATGCCCGTACCTAGTTCTGAAAGCCGTCTTTGGAATGTCATCGGTTCTAATCTTCAATTAGTGATATCAGGAATGAAGATCAATCTTTGAAAAGAATTTGACACCTTGCAACAGGTCAAACAGGTCATCAATACGTGACAATGGGTAGCTATTTTTGATGGTAACATGATTCAACTCCTGATAATCAATACAAAGTCATATACTCTCATATTTGTTCTTCACGAATAGAACAGAAGCACCCCAAGGAGAAGTACTAGGACGAATAAAGTTAATGTCTAACAATTCCTGCAGTTGGGTCTTTAACTCCTGAAGTTTAATATGAGTCATTCGATATGGGGATTTGGAAATGGGTTTTGTACCTGGTTCAAGGTCGATAAAAAATTCAATTTCACGCTCTGGGGATAGGCCAGGAAGTTCTTTAGGGAATACGTCAGGAAATTCATTAGCAATAGAAATATCATTCAAAATTGACGTATTTTTGTTTAGATCCGTGACATGAGCTAAGAAAGCTTGAAATCCATTTTTCAATAAACGAGTAGCTTTATGGCTTGAGATGATAGTGATGGATTTTAATGGTTTGGTTGCTTGAATTCGCATAATAGGTTGATTAGGAATATGAAAGCTAAAAACCTTATGAAAATAATCAATTTTTGCATGATGAGTAGTTAACCAATCAATCCCTACAATTACATCAAATGCAAGTATTTTCAATTAAATAAGATCGACATGAAATGTGAGGGTACCGATTTGAACCAAACAAGACTTATAAACAGTGGATGTAATGAAGGTTTCTCCCAACGGAGTTTCATCAGATAAGTCAAAGTCTAATTTCTCCGGAGTCAAATTTAAACGTTGAGCGTAAGTAGGAGAAATAAAAGAATGGGTAGAACAGGTATCAAATAAGGTATATACTTCGCTAGAGTTTATGATAAGCTTACCCGTGATGACCTCATTTGGGTTCCTTGCTTTTTGGGTGGTCACGACAAACGCTCTCCCTTGCACTATTGGCTTTGACTTTTCTGGGGCGTCATTTGGTGCCTCCATCCTAGCTGAACTTGTCTTCGGTGAACGACAAAATCGTGCTAGGTGACCTTCTCTTCCACAATTATAACATGCTTTGGACGGCATCGCACAGTTTGGACTGATGTGTCCCTCCCCTCCGCATTTGAAGCATATGATATGTGGTCGTTCTCCTTCCATAACAACGGGTGTTGGTGCTGACGTCTTTCCATCAATGTTGAATCTCCTCTTCTTGAAATGTCCATTCTTATTGTTTTGGCCATGATTACCACCGAAGTGGTTACCATTTCTGGCATGTTTATTCCCTCCACACTTATCGTCACCGCTTCGATTACTGCTATCACTATTATTATCATTTTCCCGGCAGCTCTCTTTTGGTTGGGTTGACTCATTATCGCGCTCCAATAACTGAGCCCTATTAACAACATCTGAATACAAACACAGTTAATGAGAGATAAGATATTGACGTATCTCGGGTTTCAAACCTCTTAGAAACATTCGTGGCATTCTCTCCTCATTATCAACCAAATGGGACGCAAACCGGGACAACTCGGCAAACTTGATTTCATACTGCGACACGGTCATGTTGTTTTGCTCCACCTTGTTGAACTTTACCTCTTTCATGTGACGAATACTTTTAGGAAAGTACTTGTCGTTGAACAATTCTTGGAATTTCTCCCAAGTCATCTTCAGTGTGGCAGGTTGAGTACGTTTTACAGATTCCCATCAGTAATCTGCCTCTACACGCAACATGATGGTGGAAAAGGGAGCCTTTTGCTCCTCGGAGCATCCCAAGACATCAAATATCTTGCAGATCTGCTTTATCCACGTCTCCGCCTTAAGTAGTTTTGGCTCTCCAAAAAACTCCGGTGGTCCCAGTTCCTTGAAATGCTTAGCGGTGACCATCCGAGAGTTGCCAGTGTTTCCACCTGCATTTTGTACAGGAGCCGCTCTTGCCTGATGTTGCATAAATTGCATAAATCCTCTGAACATTCCATCATTCATCATCTGGTCAGTGTTGTTGTTTGCCTGAGGATTGTCTCCTTCCTGATGCACATTATCCTGATTATTAATCTGTGGAGACTCAACGGTCTCCTGTGCTCCATTGATGTTCTCAACATTCTCGGATGCCATTTTCAAACACTGCCACAAAACAAGGGTTAATTAACATATCACATATTATCCCTATATTTTAACCGACCAATTAAATATCAAATAAACATAGGTAGGTCATACTGCGAAGTAATTCCCCGCCTCTCCCCTCCTAGTTCTTATCTCACATCTCAGCCAGAGATCATATCCCTAAGCTTTGATACCAACTGTGACGCCCCCAAAATAGGTATACATCACCTATTTTGAGTGACCAAATACATGGTATAGATAACAAATACAATCTTAAATATACAACAAGAGCTGTGAGTTTTAATACAAATATTGTCTTCTAGACAATATCTACTCTCAGAATAAGTCCTCATTTCATTTATTATCACACTATTTTATAGAATAGTGAGGACTACTAAGACACCATCTCGAATCGTCACTCTGTTCCCCGACTAGTCCCGGCTACATTCTCATTTCCTGCAGAAAACATTGAAATAAAGGGTGAGTTCAACTAGCCCAGTAAGAAATATTATGACTAAGTTAATGCAGAATAAATTATCATTAGTCTTCAACAATGTTAAACTGATAAATATAATAGACATCAAGTTTAACTGCAGCGGAACAAGCAATCCATTAAAATAGTCAAGTAGAGAATAAAATCTACTATCTTTTATGATTTCAAAGGTTTTTCATCACTTTTATCGCTGGGACTCAGCTTAATAAATAATCCACATCATCCCTGCACTACGGCCAAGGATATTAATTAGTATCATGACCACAAATTATCCATGCACTACGGGTCAAAGATATTCGTGTATTCATCAATGGTCATGATCAAGCCAACAACTGTCCATCAATGCACTACGGGCCAATGAGGACTTTTACCACATCACTTGTAACATTACGGTCGTGATTACACCGAATAATCCCTGGTCATAATCATACCAAGTCCATCTATGCACTACAGGCCACAAATGACTTTCAAAAAATATAAACATGAGGATGATGACAATGATATAAGAATTCAATAAAACAAGTTCAAGAATTAATTTATTCAGGAACTAATAACGTCCAAATTGTCAACATGATACTTCTTTGTAGAGTAAAATTAAAGAATGCTCAGAAGAATATTTCCATGAAAAGATACTGGATGAAGCGCAAATATCAAGGATATTCCACTAATTTCATAGAGTACAGAAGTCAAAACTTTAACCAACTGAGTATAATAAAGAATGGAATAACAAAAGAAATCACCATACATGATGTACTTCGCATAGACAGGTTATTCCAATAGAATAATAAATAACAGAACCAGGTCAGGCAAAATTCGCACCGACAGGATGTTCCAACAGAATAATAAAGAATGGAATAACAACAAAAATCACCATGCATGCGGTACTTCGCATAGACATGTTATTCCAACAGAATAATAAATAACAGAACCAGGTCAGGCAAAATTCGCACCGAGAGGATGTTCCAACAGAATAATAAAGAATGGAATAACAACAAAAATCACCATGCATGCGGTACTTCGCATAGACATGTTATCCCAACAGAATACTAAATAACGGAACTAGGTTAGGCGAAATTCACACCGACAGGATGTTCCAACAGAATAATAAAGACGGAACTAGGTCCGGCGTAAAATGCACAGACAGGATATTCCAACAGAATAATAAAGACGGAATCAGGTCCGGCGTAAAACGCACAGACATGATATTCCAACAGAATAATAAAGACGGAACCAGGTCCGGCGTAAAACGCACAGACATGATATTCCAACAGAATAATAAAGAATGGAATAACAGAAGAATTTCACCAAGTATAGGGTAGCCCGCGTATACAGGTTATTCCAACAGAATAATAAAGAATGGAATAACAGAAGTTCTCTTCATGAATACAAAAGAAATAATACCCCTTACAGTAAAAGAAACTTGATATCGAAGTAGTGAAGTAGCAGGATACTTTTCTTCTTTCTCTCTATAGTTTCTCTCTCTAGAGTTTTAGTGAATTCGCAAGAAATAATGAAGGAATGAGTTTCTATTTATAGAAGAATGGACTGAATAGTAACCAATCCATGAACGATCAAGATTAATTTACTTTAAACGAATGGTCCAGATTGGTTTATAATAAAATATAATATATTCTATTTATAATCTAATAAAATGAATAACTTTATAAAAGTATTCTGTTTTATATAAAAAGATTTTACTATGAAAACACTATCTAGGCACTATACAAATACTATGTATAATAAAATATAATATATTCTAATTATTTTCTAATAAAATAGATAACTTTATAAAAGTATTCTGTTTTATATAAAAAGATTTTACTATTAGCCTAATAAAATGAATAACTTTATAAAAGTATTTTGTTTTATATAAAAAGCTTTTCTGTTTTATTACATTAATATTACTAATAAAACAAAACTTCATCATCATTATTATTATTCACACTATTAATCGACTAGGTCGTTCCTAGGAAAGAGGGGGCTTTCCAATAAGAATTTCTCCCTATTGGCGCGCAATTAGGTGACCAAATCTCTTCTTGGCAGAACTTCTAGACATCGTTAATATTACAAATAATAATATTAATAACTCTGTCATCTCAATTATTGATTTAATAATATATAAAATATTGACAATAATTGAATAAAAGTGAATGACTTCTCACGTAAGCATTAATAATCAATATCGTGTGCTACTATGCAACCACGCGTATTACTGTACTTTTACTACCGAGTAGTTCAACAATATTAACGGTAAAACTTCCTCCGTTATTTTCAATAAAATATTTTTGTCGTTTTCTCAATCCGACAATAATTCTGTTGTGTGGTCCACCAATGATTGTGCCGTCATACGAATATTCCCTATTAAAACGAATATTCCCCGACCAATCGAATATTATATAACAACTTGTGTACTTTGCAAAATTTATAAATATTACCCACAACTATAACATTATATCAAATTTATCCCATAATATTCAAAAATGATATTTATAGAAAATTCTTTTTTATTCATAAAAGTTGGGGTCTTACAACGCTTCTTTTGTAAACGTATTTACGTTTAAGTTTTGGCAACCTCACGTGCCTATCGTTCGACGACAAAATGTTTGTTTATTCATACTCAGTTTCTCTTTGAAATTCATACCAAAACAGTTTGGCAAAAGATAACAACTTTGATAAAATTTCAATAGATTATAAGAAATTCAGTAAATACATTAATTCTAGCCGAAAGAACTGGCTTCGACCTCATCATACATTAGTTCATGTGGAAGATTCATGAATTTCAAAGCTTGTTCTGAATGAACATAGACAAGGGTTAGAACAATTGCCTTCAGCATCTTCTATAGATTAAATACTTTTCCTTTTGAGTCTTTAAGGTCTCTACAATACATAACCACATAATATACCACATTAGTTCATAGTCAGACATGTATGATATCTAAATTATCTTACCCTTCTTCTCAATCTAATCGTTCATTAGATTTGTTAACATTGGTTACGATTTATCGTATTATTTTACATTCACGTTCAATTAATCTTTCTTCAACCTTTAGTTATAATTCTCAACGTTATAATGATCATTGAGGATGCTTACTTTAGGTTTATTAATGTATTAATTCATCATTAATTAACCTTTAGCTTCTTTTCTATTCATGATCATTCATTTCTATCTCTTCCTTAGTGCTGGCGCTGCGGCGCCAGCTTTCCTTGTACTTCTCGCGCTGCAGGCGCAAATCTCCAGTAACTTTTACCCGGACCTGGCACTGCGGCGCCATCCTCAGTGTAATCGTTCGCGCTGAGGCACCAATCTCCAGTAGGTATTGGGCACGGCTCGGCGCTGCGGTGCCACCATTTAAGCCTTGGCTGACACTGCAGCGCCAACTCTGTGCACAAGATAGTCTTGACAGTTTGTATACTTAGCGAACATCCCGGACTTATAATTTGCTCATTTTAAGTCCGAATTAGCTCATTCAAAAGCCATTAGCTCACAAATCACATGAACTAAGTGTTCATGTATGAATTTTACATTTTCAAATCCGTTAATATGGAATTCACTATTTAAGTCTATTTTTATGAAAATGATAAACGTTCGTGAACGTTCATAGCTCGTTTCTTCGTTCTAAGTCAGAATTTGACCATTTTCGAGTCCACAACTCAAAAATGCAAACTTAGACTATTCTCCATCGAAAACCAACATTTCTGAGTACAATGCTAACTTTTGACTTCCATTCCGAGAATTTCACGATTTCGACGATTATCGTCTAATCTCGTGAATTCCGCCATAACTTCGTTATTTAAGATTTTTACTCCATTCCAGATGGATTCATTCCATTATCACAATATGTATTATCTAAGCCTACAAATGATGGTTTTAAACTTGTCCATCAACAATAATATTATAATTTTTCAATGACTTTCAATGGTTTATAACTTTTATACTTATGATTTCACTTTCACATGGTTGATTAAGGTTTTATCCATTAATAACCATCCTTATAACTCCATAACAAACAAGCTCTACCACTACTCACTTTTCTAACAAATGAAGAGATGAAGAGTCATGGTTTAAAATTCTTACCCTAGAAGTTCTTTAGCTTAATTCTCCTTCTTTCTTCTTGATATAGTAAATTCTAGCTTTTACTCACTTTTCTCTCTCAATATATGTGTTGGTGGAAATTTAACAAGAAAATAATGAACTAGAAACTCTCTTATTTATAAGAATTACAAAGTTAGGGTATAAGAGTCATTTAGGCCCTTCCACCTCCTTAATCCACCTCTTTAATCACCCCCTTACTATTCATACTTGGTCACCAAGTAAACCACTTTACTTGGTCACCAAGAAGGTTTCCATGTGATCCATGGGGCCCAAATGGGTTGCCCCATGAGTTTTTCTTACCTATTTACCCATCGGTTCGATCCACGGATCCAGTTCTTAATTTGGGCTTAAGTTTTGATAACTTTAACTTAACATTTGGGCTTTAACATTAATTCACTTGGGCTTGTACAAATCCTACAAGTCCAATACACTTAGCATAAAGCTTATAACGTATTGTCTACGTATTCCTTTCGTATGCTAACTCGTATACTCATTCATCATATACGACATACCATCATTTATACATACTCGTATAATACCTAGTATCATACTCGTATTCATTACCTCGTACAATACTTACGTATCATATGATCATCATTTACTCAATAACGCTTTACTTTCCCTAACGTTCTCAAATTTAGTACGCAGGCGAAAAACTATATTTGTCATACTTAAATTATTATTACATAATTCATCCTTGTTATTCTATCATTACGTATTTCTCGGAAGTTCAAAACTAATTCCCGAGCAGATATCGATGAATAGTATTTTTTAAAAAATTTCTCGAAAAACTTTTATTTTCGTCTTGAAATTTCAATCACTTTAATTCTACCACGTAACCAAAATACTACGACATTCCAACACTATTAAGTTATAGAATGACATTCATCTTACTTATTCATTATAAAATAATTTTATTCATTATTTAATCAAATAAAAGTATTTTACAAATAATCCGATTTTCTCGATTGTTACAATAATTACATATCTAATAATTGATTGGGACTGTAACGCCCTCAAATCCGTGTTACCTGACCCCCCGAGTTTGGTGCTCACGATCCATCATATAAATAACATCTAACTACACATTCATAAATGAATATAAACATACATCTCATTAATTAATAACATTAATACATTATCCCCAGGTTTTCTAACCTTAACTTAACAAACATACCCTTAGATATAAAAAAAGGTTTACATAAAACAACATAATAAGTAAAGTTTATATTACTCCTTCAATTTGTCTTTGCCTTTGTCTTTTTCTGACCCTCCGACTATTTCGTTCTTAGCTGAAATATTGTATTTAAGCAAGGGTGAGCAACGAGTTTGCTCTGCAAGTTAAAACATACAATAAAGTATATGAATTAAGAATAATAGACTATCGATTGATAGAATTTCAATAAAGTTCAAAGGACTTTGAATTAGCTGAACAAATCGTTAATCAATAACAAGACTTTATCACATTTCATGCTAAATAATAATTTAATGATGAAAGAGAAAAACGCTTTCGAAGTTTCAACAATGTTCAATCGATTATCAATAGATGATCCTACGCAATAACAAAATGGATTATTATCCAGATTTTATGTTGAGCGATCCCACTAGATCTTAAACTTCTCGAGTAATTAATAGTTATTTATTGCTGAAATTACCCAGGTTGGTATCAAAGTTGTAGGCTATAAACCTTAAGAGGGGGGAAAACCTTATGATTATAACCATATTCGAGATAGAGAAGACTTATTTAGAGTTCTAAGTGAGGGATTGACGAAGTCCATCAATAGTAAGATGTATGGACATATAGTGTTTATGGATTTCGTACTAGTGATGTACTAATCAAAGTTGTTTAAAACTGATTGTACGATATCAGGAGGCGATGAAATGATTGCAGAGGGGTTGGAATCTGTTGCACCAATGTCAGTAGCTGAGGTGCCAGCTCAGAGTGAGTCAATTGAAGAAGTGGTAAGAGATGAACCAATGGTGAATTTGGGAAGCGATCATAACGAGTATCCTGAAATGGATCTAAATGAAGATGAAGAGGTGGATTCTGAAGAAGATAAGGTGGAGTTGGAAGTAAAGACTGGAGTAGAAGGAAAAGGTCAAGTATCTGTAGAAGTTCAGGAGCTATGGAGTAAGGTGTTTCTCTTGAAGGAGTTGTGGAAAACAGAGAGGGTATTGGGCGAGATGAATGAAGAAAGAAACGATCTGAAGGCACAAGTGGAAAAGATAAAAGCTGAAGGTGTTGGATCATTGGAAGGTATAATCAAGAACAAGAAAGGTAGTAATGAAAGGAAAAGGAACAATGACAGTGATAATAAATCAGGGAATTCAAATCCAAGGAAGAAGCAAGTCTGTGTCAGGTGTAGAAAGACTCATTTGGGAGAGTGTATGATGGGGAAGAATGTATGTTTCAATTGTGGGCAGGAAGGGCATGTTTCGCCACATTGTCCAAAGCCAAATACAAGAAGATGTTTTTCATATGGAGGAATGAGTCACAGATTCAACAAATGTCCCAAGAAGAACGCAGGTGAAGGGAGTAGACTGAAAACAAATTAAGTATGAGTAGCGGT
The DNA here is from genome assembly GCA_020205505.1 of Panax japonicus. Lineage (NCBI taxonomy): Eukaryota > Viridiplantae > Streptophyta > Magnoliopsida > Apiales > Araliaceae > Panax > Panax japonicus. The sequence continues at coordinate 64,885,518 of CM035095.1, read as the reverse complement.
ATCTTTTGGTATAGTAAGATGATGTAATATTAAAGATAGTCATATCGTGAATGATGAATGAACATATGTAAATATATATATATATATATATATATATATATATATATATATATATACGGTCCGGATCAAGTGCATGCCCTTATCTTACTCACCCATGCTCACTCCCCTTTAGCGAAGGACCCAACGACGGTTCAGTCATACAAACGTCGTCTATACTTTTAGCGACGCTATATGTTGTCCGTCGCTAAAAGTATAGACGACGGTTGTATGACCGAAACCGTCACCGGGTCCGTCGCTAAAGGGGGGTGAGCACGGGTGAGTAAGATAATGGGTATGCACTTGATCCTTGTTATATATATATATATATATATATATATATATATAGTGTGTGTGTGTTTGTATGAATGTAATACTTATTTTTAGTATGAATATTAAGAATAATTTGGTGAATTGCAACTTTTTGTGTAAAGTTGTGTTAGTTAATCCCTAGTTTTGTTAAAAAATGGGGGGGATGATGACTGATTAAAGTAGTATGTGTTATGTACTAAAAGTAATATGTGCTATTTGAATAAATATGCGATTGGGAGAAGGGTCAAAAATGCCCTTGGACTTTTACCGCGATGTCTACCGAGCACCCTATACTTTTTTTGTCCAAAAGTACTGCTAACATTACATTTTTTGGGCCGTCCGTGCCCCTGTCGTTAACAGAAGACTAACGGGGTTAGAATTTCGCCGACGTGGCTGACAGATGGAGACTTAAAGGGAGAAGGTTCTAAAATACCCCTGACATATGTAAATATGTCATTTAATCAAAATAAAAAATACTAAAATTCAAAATAAAAAAAAGAATAACATATTTACATCATTTAATCAAAATACTAAAATTTAAATTATTTTGTTAACTAATCAAAATAACAAATTAAATAAAATAAGTTGTAAACATATTTACATCATTTAATCAAAATACTTAAATTAAAAACATAACATATTTACATCAAATAGTAATTAAAAAAAATTAAAATACTAATTAAAAAATACTAACGTTTTTATTTACGTTAAAAGTCGTAGTAAAATATTAACGTTTTAATATGTTATACAACTTTAAATATGTTAGTATGTTATACAACGTTTTAATATTAGTATTTACGTTTTTCTTATTATTAAGTTCGAAAATTTTAATATTTTTATTAATATTAGTAATATTAGTTACTAATATTTTTCTTAATATTAGTAATATTATTAAATTTTAATATTTTAATATTATTAAGTACTAATATTAGTAATACTAAAATACTAAGTCACGATAATATTAGTATTTACGTTTTCAACTAATATTAACTTTTAACATTAATAGTAATAAAATATTAACATTTTTTAATATCAAAAAATTAACGTTTTTTTTAAAAATTTATAATATTGTAATATTTTTATATCAAAAAATATTAACGTTTTAATATTAACCTCATATCAAAAAAAATTAATATTTTTAAAATATTAACGTTTTTTAATATCAAAAAATATTAATAAAATATTAACATTTTTAATATAAAAAAATATTAACATTTTTTAATATCAAAAATTAACATTTTAAAAAAAATTAAAATATTTTAATTTATTTGATATTAGTATTTTTAGTATTTTTGGACAAAAAATGTAACGTTAGGGGTACTTTTGGATAAAAAAAAGTATTGGGTGCTCGGTAGACATCGCGGTAAATGTCAGGGGCATTTTTGACCCTTTTCCCATATGCGATTATATGAGAAATTGTGTTAAATTCTTATTATGTTACTAATAAAAATTAGTAAAGGATTAATGTAAGATTTTTATTTAATCAGATAATGTCATCTAGACGACAAAATCGAAACCAAAGGGAGGTGCAGTCAATGAATAATGAAGGAGGTCAGGCAAACCCGATGCAGAATTTTGTAAACATATTAGCTCAAGCAATGAAAATAGAGCAACATCAGCGAGAGAACATCCAGTCAATAGATTGGCAAACTTCAAGGATTTTAAAGCGATAGGGCCTCCAGAATTTTAGAGAACCACAGATCCTATTGAAGTCCAAACTTGGGTGAAGGAGATGGAGAAGGCATTTATTATTTCGAGAGTAGCAGAGGAGCAAAAGACAGGTTTTGCTACCTATTTGGTGACAGGGGAAGCCAATTACTGTTGGAAAACAAACCAGACTAGAGCAGGGGCAAAGGTAGTGACATGGACGAGGTTTAAGGAGTTTTTCTTTGAGAACTACTTTTCGCCAAGTATGCAAAGTAGGATGGAAGTGAATTTTTTGGAATTGAAGCAGGAGAACATGTCGGTTTCTGAATACGCCTCCAGGTTCAATGAGTTAGCAAGATTTGCATCTCATTAGGTGGATAAAGAGGCACAAAAAGTGCGAAAGTTTGAAAATGGACTGAAGCCAGGAATATTTAACAAGGTAGATGTGTTGCAGATTAATAAATTTGCAAATTTGTTAGAGAAAACGATAATTGCTGAGGGAGAAAACGAAGCTGTATCCCAATATCATCAAGAGAAGAAGAAGAAGAAGAAGAAGAAGAAGAAGAAGAAGAAGAAGAAGAAGAAGAAGAATGAAGGAGGTAGTAGTGGTGGAAGTAATCCCAACAAGAGGAAGTGGAGTGAGAATACCCAATCGGGTAACAACTCAAGAGAGAATAGGAAGGGAGGTGAGCCATGTACGATTTATGGGAAGAACTATACGGAAGTTTATTTGAATGAGAAAAGGAGTCTGTTATAACTGTGGTCAAGCAGGACACATGTCTCCTAATTGTCCCAGTCCGAAGAAGATACAAAGTTGTTTTGCGTGTGGATCAACAGATCAATTGGTTCGGAATTGTCCAAAGAATAATACCGATAAAAGAAGTATCAAGAAGGGATCTAGTAGCGGAACCCTGACGATTAGAGGACCTGCTCAGTCGGGAACACCAATAACATGCACATTTAATATGACGGTGCAAGATGTATTTTCTACACAGGAGGTGGTGACAGGTAAAGATTTCGCTCAATAATTTAATTAAGTGCATATTAGTGAGTAGATATCGTTGTAAGTTGTTTCCTTTTGCAGATCCAAATCATAGATTAATATAGAGACACAAATTAATATTGTGTTAATATAAATGAATTGATGATACAACTTTAAAGGAGTTTAAAGAGTAAGAAAGCGGTGATTCCGAGGACAGAATCCTTATAAGGAGGGGAGAATCTGAGGACCCAGAATTTTAAACAATTCTAAATGGGCAAAGGTTCAAAAATGCCCCTAATGTTTACACGGATGTCCCACTTCCACCGTAAAATAATATATAGCATTTAATCAAAATAAAAAATACTAAAATTCAAAATAAAAAAAGCATAACATATTTACATCATTTAATCAAAATAATAAAATTAAAATTATTTTGTTAACTAATCGAAACAACTAATTAAATAAAATAAGTTGTAAATAATATTTACATCATTTAATCAAAATACTAAAATTCAAAGCATAACATATTTACATCAAATACTAATTAAAAAATACTAAAATACTAATTAAAAAATACTAAATACTATAAAAAATCAAATTAAAAAAATACTATATTTAAATTATTTTGTTAATTAATCAAAATAACAAAAATTCAAATTACATCATTAAAATACTAAAATCATAATACTAAATACTATTTGATATAAAAATTTTAAATTACTAAAATCATAATAATAAATAATTTGAATTTTAGTATTTTAGTATTGAGAACACGGAAATTATTTGAAAAAGGCTGATAAAAATGCATAATAAAAATAAATTTTAAAATTAGCAATAGAGCAAGAGAAATTAGAATTATAAAGGCACACCACTCCATTTGTACAGTGAACCTAATTATTGAATAAAAGATAAGAATTTTGAATTTTAATTAAATTTTAAAGTTTCAGGTGTTAGTGACCCACCAATAAGTGAATTTGCATCCTCGTTATAACCTTTTAATTCCTCTATTTTTTTAATTGGACAAATATATTTATAAGTCTTAAATATTATAAATAAAATCAACACCTATCATTTAATTTATCAAATTAAAATGTATCATTACACAGAAATTCAGATTAACAATCAAACATTCTTTTATATATCATCCGATGAATGTAAGTGTATTTTTAATAAATTTTTTAAATGATTGATCAGAAATTGTTATTAATATTTGACAATAAATAGTAAAATACATCTTATTATTAACAAAATAATTTAAATTTTAGTATTTTAGTATTTTTAGTATTTTTTTAATTTAATTTTTTTAGTATTTTAGTATTTTTTTAATTAGTATTTTAGTATTTTTTTAATTAGTATTTGATGTAAATATGTTTTGTTTTGAATTTTAGTATTTTGATTAAATGATGTAAATATGTTATACAACTTATTTTATTTAATTAGTTGTTTTGATTAGTTAACAAAATAATTTTAATTTTATTATTTTGATTAAATAATGTATATATGTTATGCTTTTTTTATTTTGAATTTTAGTATTTTTTTTTCTTTTGATTAAATGATATATATTGTTTTATTCAGAATATGTTTTATATTTAAGCCTATCACGTCATCACATTTTAACCATGCTTGTCTTCCATTAACTGGTAGAGGCACAGGTGACCTGCTTTTTGAAACGTTAAGGGTACTCTTGGAAAAAAAAATTAGTTTAGGGTGAAAGTGGACATCCGTGTAAATATCAGGGGCATTTTTGAACCCTTTCCCCAATTCTAAATTTAGGATTTTTTTTAATTTTAATATTCGTTTTGATTATCAATATTGTGCTGAGTATCTGTGATACGAGTTTAGCAAGATGGTCAAACTGTGTATTGACTGAGTAATATGGGAGAAGATATGTTTAACAGATAATGAAAACCCTAACCATAGTTACGGATAGGGATTCGATAGTTAATACAATTATAATAAGCATAACTGTGAGTATGTGTTTTTAATATATAGAATTGGTGATCAATGATTGATCAGATAAGGTATAACCTTAGAAAACCCTAATGATAGATTAGAAACCCTAATATATGATTAAGAAACACTAACTAACAGTTAGGAACCCTAATTATATTATGGGAAATCCTAATTTCTGATTCGGGAACCCTAAACCCCAAGGGTTTATATTAAAAAGAATGATGTCAATTGACTATTATCCCCTTAAAATCATGAGGATAATTACCAAAGTACCTGTTTGGATGCGAAATGACCAAAATACCCATTTACTTAAGTTTTAAGTTAAGAGATATAGCCAAATCTTGTGACTCATCACATTTGATCTCCCATGTGCTCAAAATCTAGAGTAAATCAGATATTAACATCCCACCTTGCATAACTTAGATACATTGAATCATATATGAGAGATTAAAGAGAGACAAAGTCTAAAAACATAGCTCATTTGTACTCTAACACTCAACCAAGTTATTTTTTCTCCAAATCCACGAATTCCTTAATTGATTCAGTCCATAGTAAAGCTCATATATAACACATCAAAATCAGTAGAGGAAAGTTTAGATCAAAGCTTGTTCAAGCTAGGAATAAACCCTAACTTGAGTTTAATCTTGTATGCTAAGATAGATTTGTTGTTTATGTGTTTTAATATGTGTTATATGATGTTATATAGTGATCTATGATGTTAGATCATAGATCCATACCATCAAAGTGCTCAAAATCAAGTTCTCAAAACTGTCAAGAACCCTAGTTCTATGGCCTGACAACCGAATGTCAGAGACCATATATCTTGATCTTTTTATGATTTGTTGTGTTTGATGTATTAAAGTTTTAGTATGCTATATGGGGTGTAATCTGGAACTAGAATTATGGTCATACCATATCCAGATTATAAGTTATTGATGGTCAAAGTGGGTTGACCGACCATGACCAAGTGTTTCTGGGTAACCCTGAAATTACCCAGAAAGGTCTGACAAGGTTTTTTTGAGCTTGAATATGTCAGATGTTATGTGATTTGTTTATGTTAGTGTATCAAAGTTCTACTCTGTTAATGGACTATAGATTCATGGCCTTAGATCATGTAGACAATTGAAATTTTCTGCACTCCTATTACTAACATTGCAGGAGGGTAGATTCATCTTTTGGAGATAACCCTGAAAGACAGCTTACATTCATCCCGGATAACACCGGAAGTTCAGTTCCAACCTGGAACACAAACTGGGAACGTAATGTCAACTCGGAACACACATCGGGAATGTCATTTCTGATCTCGGAGATAACCCCGAGATATGTAGATTAAAAGACCGACAACAACACCGGAGAGGACAGTTCTATCTCGGCGATAACACGCGACGTTCAGTTCCAGTCCCAGAGACAACACTGGGAGTAGCAACACCATCCTTGGTGATAGCCCCAAGGGATGCCATTGCAGTTCCGGCAATAACCCCTAGAAATGCTTGTGTCAAACATATGGGATAAGCTTCAATCCAGATGACAGTGAGGCATACAAATAAGCAATCTAATGTCAGATGTAACCCTGAGCAACGTCTGCTTTCCGCTTAAACTGGCGATAACCCCGGTGACGAGTCACAACGTCATCTTACCACGTCAACAAGATGATATTGTGGTATACCAACAAGTAGACCAATCTCAGCTGTGACCCTGAGCAACGTCTACTCTCAACTCAAATCGACAATAACCCCAGCGAGGAGTAAAACGTCATCTTGTTTCTTCGACAAATGGCACGTCGTCTCAAAACTTCATACATACATACATCCAACAATGTCCCATAAGAACCGAGGAGTGACAATCCCGAGTGACTATTACGTGTGGCAGTACTTTGGATAGAATTGGAAGCTTGAAGACCATGGGCATAGACCCGTCTTCCTGACTTCGTACAACCTCGAATCCATGTCATTGTGTAACTCTCGACACCAGCAGTCCAAAGAAGGTCAGATATACCTCGTTCGGATGCTCGGATTGAAGTTCTGCAAGTTTTAGCGGACATTATAGTGCATGAGTCCACGTACTACGAGACAACGGGACCCGCGAGGCTCAGATCCACCACGACCAGCTGCAGGTACAACTGCGGCTGCTGTAGGTTTACCTGCGGCCATCCGTCTATATATACAAGGCTTGGGTCAGCCATTTAAAGAGGGGGAAAGAAGGAAAAAGGCGAGGAAGCCATGTCCATTTTACTTTGCATACACAACTTTTGAGTGTTTCCTCTTCTTTAAACACGAGTTAGCTCACATATAGCTATATTTTATCCGGTGGGAGCTGAGTGTTTATCCATTTAAAGTCATAGAAGTCTACTTTGGCAGCCCACTGTAGGCCTTCTTACATTTTATAAAGCCTTCATCTCATATAGCACACAGTGTTATACACATTGAGAGTCGAGTTGTGTGCGTTTACCCGGACTTCGGTCCGTGGTTTTCATTTCTGTCTGTATATATATACTAATATATGTATATATTTCATATATATGGACTAGCATTATCGAGTTATGCCTCGATTGAGCCTAGATTTCGGTCTGGAGCGTTTAATTGCTTATATATATATATATAAACTATGGTCAGACTTTGTCTGATGAGCCTGAATTTTACATCCGGTGCGTTTACTCGCTTTTATATATATATATATATATATATATATATATATATATATATATATATATATATATATATATATATATATATATATATACATATTTGTACATATATATACAAAGGATCACTCGATTGGCCTTGATCTATCAATGAACTCGATCTAAACAGTCCACTTCATTTTAACTGAGTAATCAAAAATTTGTTCTTTTGGCATTCCGCTTAACTCAAACCTTTATTACCTTAAGTAAATTCATACCTTTAGATCTAATGATTCCCTTAGCCTAAACTGCTCCCACGCTGGAGACTTACAACGGCATAACGGGACTTATGGCGATCTCAGGTGTTTTACAATAAGATAGGTGATTTAAGGATGGAGCAAAAGAAGCAAAGGTTTGAATAAACATTTAGAAGCTAGGCTAACTGTTTTGGACCGTGAACCACTAACAGAGTATAGGGATGGTGATCCATCTGAGAAGATGATCAATAGCACCCTCCGGCACCGGTAGGAGACGGACCAATCAGTCAACAAAGATGGCCCCAGTCATCATCAGCTTTTGGCAAAAGCAGAAAGCAGTCAACAACAACATCATTGTTGTCCCCCAGTAAATCAGCTTTTACTTTAAGTAAAATGCTTTTTCTTTTACCTTAGTAAATGTAAATGTAAAATGTTTTTACTTTTACTTTTACTTTAGTAAATTACTTTTACTTTGTACTTTTACTTCAGTAAATGTAATAGTGAATCCTGTGTGATTCAATAGTAATTTACTTTTCAGATTTCTATTTAAGTAACTCGAAGTGTTTAGAGTTACTCAGGCTTTTATTTTGTAAGAAAACCTCACCTGAGGTCCTCTCTCTGCCTTCTCTCTAGGATATGAAGAAGAAGTTTGTTGCTTCCTTCTTCTAGTAAGATGAAGAAGAAGTTCTTTATACTTTTCTCTTCCATTTACAATTCTTTATATATATATATATATATATATATATATATATATATATATATATATATATATATATATATATATATATATAAGCAGTAAATACACCGGATGTAAATCCAGGCTCATCGGATATGTCCGACAGCAATTATATATATATATATATATATATATATATATATATATATATATATATATATATATATATATATTTGTACATATTTCCATTCCTGTCAGGCCTGGAGTTTACTTCGTGGCCTTTTACAGTTTTATTTACATTTTATCCTGCTTGGAGTTTACTTCATGGCAGTTGATCGCTTTTATAATATTATTTACATTTCGTCTCGCCTGGAGTTTACTTCGTGGCGGTTGATCATGTCCATATACATATATATATATATATATATATATATATATATATATATACCGCTTTTATATATTTACATTTCCGATACCCCATGGAGTTGCTTCGTTGTGGTTGATCATGTCTGTATATATATATATTTACAGCTTATATATTTATAACTGCTTACTGTTTTCCATACAAATTACAGTATCATGTGAGCCTAGGAATCATGTTATCACAGGCTCAGTTTACTGAATCTAGATTCAGTTCCCATGATGGATTTTTCAGTTGTAAGCAGCTTGTACATTATTTTACAGTGTCTGAATTTCCTTGGATGGCTGTCATGCCCATGAGGAGTTCGGCACTGATGTATATTATTTTCTCGAGAATACTTCGCATCCCGAAAATAAAAGCAAACAAGCCGAACATTTAATAATAAAATGGAAGTATGAAAAGGTCTCAATTCCTATTGAACATAGGGTTTGTAAAACCTCTTTTATAAAACGCCATTTTTATATCTTGGTTAAAACTGAATTTTTCTATAAAATTCAAACCTTGTGTATATAGGTGCGAACGAGGCCTCACACTACTTTCAAATAATTGCACATTGATCCACACACACACATAAACACACACATTAATATAACAATTTCTTTGAAAAGTGGCGGTCACCATGGTAACACGGATGTCGGGGGGTGCCTAACACCTTCCCTCCGTATAATCAAGTCCCGGACCCAAAATGAATCTTGGTTTCACAAACCCATTTAGCAGTGTCAAATCACTAGGTCAATGTGCAAGCCTTTTTGGTTGTGTTGGTGCAACTAATTAAATACACCAATTATCAACTCTTAAAGTCCAATCGTCGACATTATACATGTCTGACCTTTTTCACTTGTTTTTTTCTAAACAAATCTCACATTAACATGGGAACACCAAAGAACAAGTAACGAAAAGGGACACTCAAAAATCCCGACGTCGACAGGTGGCGACTCTGCTGGGGACTCCAGTAAGAGGGCTTAAACCGCTATTACAAGCTTTTCAAAATTGTTATATGCTTGTGTGTGAATGTTGCATTTACATTTCTGATGAATGTGTACGAATACATTTTAATTACTGCACTGCTAAGTATCTATCTATGATATTAGTGCTTCGCACATGACATCATTTTGCATAAATTGTGAGACACGTTGTATGTGAATGTATGTTGTGTGGTCACTCCACCAGGAGGCTATTCCGTCGGTGTTTGATTACTGGACTCATGGGAAGAATAATTCCCCGAGGCTCAGGAAAGGCACCACTCAGATTCGCTCTAGTTGAACGACCTGATTAACTTCCCTTCAAGTAGATTGCGATGATCTGGGAACCTTCATGCCGAAAAGCCGCGAGAGAAACCCTAGGATAGGTCAACCTCAGATAAACCAAACGCGGAGGAAAGTTTCTTCATACTTTCCATTTTTAATTACTTGTAAAAGCATTTACTTGTAATTTTATTCCATGTTCATCCATATGTAATGGAAAATATGAAGAATATATGTGCATGCATGACATGTTATCAATTAACAACCGGTTTTATAGGACAAATTCCTAAAACGGACATGTTATGATAACATTTATATTACCCTAAGACTAAACTACGTAAGTCTTTTGTAGGGAAGCAATTGGGCTTGTTACCCGGTCAAAATCCAAAAAGGCTGCGAGCCTACAGCCAATCATGTCCTCTTCTGAACAGTCTAATTCTATTTCTCGAGAAGAATTTTATGGATTGAGTAAACAAATCACAGACTTAGCCGTTCTACTGAAAGAATTGCACCAGTCCACTCAGGGTACAAAGATACCTACACATACAGAGTCCTCTACACAAGGAGGAGTTCAAGGTCCAGAAAAAATAATTCGGAACATCAGTTGGATACAACCAACAAAGACCCTGAATGCACCCATCTCAAAGGAGATCCAGACACCAGTGACATCAGGAAGAAGGTCCTTAAAATGGAGGAAACCATTCGTGTTCTCAAAGGGATTGGAACACATGGCAGTGTTTCATATGTAGACCTTTGTATATTTCCTGGTGTGCATTATCCAAAGAAATTTAAGACCCCTGATTTTGAAAAGTATGATAGATTAGGGGATCTTTACACACATTTAAAGGTGTTCATTGGATAACTCGGATCTTATGCGGAGAATGAAAAGCTTAGAATGCAGTTATTTCAAAAAAGTCTGACTAGAGAAGCCCGTTCATGGTATACCAGATTATACAGCTCTAAGATCCATAGCTAGGAAGAGCTGGCTCACGCCTTCCTTACTCAATAGAGTTTTCAATCTCAGATGGCTCTTGACCGGTTCCAAATCACCATGGTCAAGAAACAGTCTAATGAGTCATTTAGAGAGTATGCTCAAAGGTGGAGGCGCCTTGCTGCTCAAGTTATTCCTTCCATGACAGAATCAAAAATGGTCATGACTTTTATAGATGTATAAGAAGCTCCTTTCTATGAGAGAGTTCTAGCTGGTATTGGCAAACCATTTTCTGAAATGATTAAACACGGCGAGATGGCTGAAATGGGATTAAAGTCTGGTAAAATTCAAGACCTAATCATTCTTAAAGTTGTTGCTGAGAACATCCAGTCCGGATCTTATGGAAACAGCCCCCAGAGGGTCCATAAAAAGAAAGAGGAGGATGTTTCCTTGATACTGCAAGGACAAAAAGGCAATCCAAGCATGCCTATGGAGAGGAGAAACTACTCCCCTTTTCCAGCACAATCTTCAAACCCTCCATTGCCTAAAAGTAGAGAAGTGAAGCGACCTCAGACGTTCACACCCTTAGGGGATTCGCTCGAGAACATTCTTGCTCTTCTACCTGCTCAGAATAAAATTACACATCTACTTCCACCAACCAACCCTAATGGCGAATCATCCCAACCCATCAAAGATGGTGTTGACAAATGGGATTGTGCAAAGTTCCAGTTTACCATAGAATGAAAGATGAAAGCTCTTTCCAAACAAATTGAGCAATTGGCAGAACTGGTGACCCATTAGCATCAAGTCACACGCCAATTAATCAGGCAGGAGCATGCACATCTCCTTCCATTTGTTATAAATACTCCATCAACACCTTCAGAAAGCAAAGCTATGGAGGATAAGGTTGCAAAAGCGAGGAAGTGCTAAAGCCCGTTGGGATTTTGCCAATCAAAGGGAATTCACCTATCTAGGTCAGTCTATGGAGGAGATACTTCAAATGTTGATCAATGAAGGAATAATCACATTCCTTCTCCCTCCAATCAATCCCCGCTCAGGGCGGTTCAATCCTGATGAAATGTGTCAATATCATTCACATTCTCGCGGTCACAGCACAGAAGAATGATGGGCACTTCACCATCTTATTCAGAATCTTATTGACAGCGGTGTCCTGCAAATAGCAGATGATTACACTGTGAAACTCAAGGGTGGGAATGTATGTCCTACCAAATGGAAGGGATCAGTAGCAGTTATATCCGAAGTGGATGATGAGACTGTCAAAGTATTTCCCATACAACCAATTCAACTCAAAGGAGATGACAATCCTTTTAAAGTGGTCGCACCAGAGCCAATTCCTTTACCTTGCAGACCACAACATCCTATTGTCAGCTTGCACAAAGTTCCATGGAATTATGGAGAAGCTGAAGGATCCACGTCTCATACTAATGTTACAGTGTCGAAAGAAAATCCACTATACCTTCCTCAACAGGTTATCAAACCTACTTGCGAAGCAAAGGGGAAATTGCCCATGGAGAAGATTGAAAAATTCCTCTGTACTATGGGTCATAATGAAGCCAAAGTGGTTTTAAGCTTGCGAGAAGCTCCACACCAAATTTCAATACTTGATTTGGTTTTCTCTTTTGAGGATCATCGGAAGATCTTGTTGAAGGTTTTAGAAGAAGCCTACTTTCCAAAATCAGTGGATGTGGAAAATTTCAATATTTGGTTGATCACATTTTTAACAGCAATGTGATATCCTTCACTGATGACGATATACCTCCTGAAGGGACTGGTCATTTTAAGTCATTGCACATCGCAGTGTTGTCTTCCAGGTACATGCTAGCAGGAGTATTGATAGATGGAGGCTCATCTCTAAATATTTGTCCTTATGCCACCTTGGTGAAGATGAATGTCAATCTCAGACGGATCCAAAGCAGCCATACGGTTATTAGAGCTTTTGATGTATCCCGACGAAATTCCGTTGGAAAGATTGAATTACCAATTGAGATTGGTCCAAATACATTCAATGTATCCTTCCACGTCCTCAAGATAGATTCAGGATACAACCAGCTATTAGCGAGACCATGGATACACATGGATGGAGCTATTCCCTCCATGCTACATCAATAACTCAAATACATTATCAACAACAGTCTAGTCACTGTCAACGCTGAGCCGGATTGTCATGAACAAGGAATTCTACCAATTATCAGCTTCAATTCAGAAGTTGAACCGACCAGTTTCCATACTTTGGAAGTGAGTAACACGAAATACCATTCTATTGGAGCGCCACTTCCCGTACCCAAGATTTATGTCGAGGTTATGTCAGCCACTCAAGAAATGATGTTATTGGGTCATCAACCTAGACGAGGGCTTGGTAAGGATCAACAGGGTATTAAGCACCATATCCAAATGTCTAGTCAAATTGGAATAGCCGGGTTAGGATATTCTTCTAGTTCCAGACACAGGAATCCTCATGAGAACGAGCAGGTTCCTTAAGCTTCCGTCGCACGGCGATTTTTTATACATTTACCTCATGAGTTATTGCAATCTCCAGTAAAGGTGCCAGCCCATGCTGTGGCTATGCTATTTCCGAAACTAGTGCCAATCAAAGCTAAAGAGGTGCTGATTCCTAATCCCGAAGTGGAAGAAAATGAACGAAAACGTAAACATAACCTTGCCTTAATGATGGCAGGCATCCACGTCATTGTTCATGATGAATATACAAACAATACACCCCAGATGATGATTGCCCAGATGTCATGGTTATCATTCGGGAGAAGAAAGACACGGATGATCCTTCCATCAGTGCAATCCTTCAGGACTTTGCCCTCGACAATTGGAGCAACACTCCATGCATTGGTCGACGAGGGTAAAATGGGAAGAAAATCCCTCTGCCCTATAGATAACTTTAATTGATTGCTTTCCTTTACAGTACTAGCAGTTATTTTACCACGTTTATGCTAACACTTTTGTATGATCGAACAGTTGCATATATTAAGTGAAAGCATCTTTTGTTTCAGGACTCTGAATTTAGATGTACATGTACTTGCTGATGAGGTGCCTTATCTCCACAAGGTCTGTAACTTTGTTGCAAAGTTAGACTCAGACTTGATGGACATCCAAGAGGACATTGAGACACCTCAAGAGATTAAGAAATGGTTCGCAGACAAACCCAAAACCAATCTTGATCAAACCACTCCTTTCAATCTTGGAACCTTAGACAACCCTAAGCTAATCCAGATTGGTTCAGATCTTACCAAAACTCAGAGGAATGACATGGTTGCATTATTAACCTAATTCCAGGATGTGTTTGCATGGTCTCATGAAGACATGGTGGGTTTGTCCACTGACATTGTTCTTCATCGCCTTCCCATTAACGAAGGATTCAAGCCAGTTAGGTAAAACCTCAGGCGATTGAAACCTGAGTGGAGTTTAAAGTTTAAAGAAGAAATTGTGAAACAATTTCAAGCTGGCATCATCATGGTGTCTACATATCTGGAGTGAATATCCAACATTGTTCCTGTGCCTAAACCAGGGTGAAAGGTGCGAGTCTGCGTGGATTTTCAGGATTTGAACAAAGCTTGCCTTAAAGATAACTTTCCCGTGCCCTTTATCCACATTCTTATTGACAATACTGCTCAATACGGCATGTACTACTTTGTTGATTGCTTTGCGGGGTACCATCAAATTATGGTCGTTGAGGAAGATCGTGAGAAAACTGCTTGCATCACGCCTTGGGGAACCTTTTGCTACAGATGGTTGTCATTCGCCCTCATCAACGCTGGGGCAAACTATCAGCGAGCTATGATGGCTCTTTTCCATGATTTAATGCACAAGGAGATAGAGATCGACATGGATGACATCATTGTTAAATCCCAGAAGGAGGATAACCATTTAGACCATCTCAAAAAGCTTTTCAACAGGTTGCGTAAGTATAACTTGAAGTTGAATCCCGCCAAGTGCACCTTTGGTGTTAAGTCAGGCAAGTTGCTAGGCTTCCTAGTCAGCCACAAAGGGATTGAACTGGATCCTACCAAAATCCAGGCCATTAAGGAAAAGCCTATTCCTTAGACAAAGAAGGAAATACGGGGATTATTGGGAAGGATCAACTTCATTAGCAGATTCATTTCTCAACTCACAGCAACCTGTGAGCCTATTTTCAAATTGTTAAGGAAGAACTCATCCATGAAATGGAACGATGAGTGTCAGAAAGCCTTCCTTACCATTAAAGAGCAACTGATTAACGCTCCTGTTTTGGTACCTCCCAAGGATGATGTTCCCCTGTTCATGTACCTATCTATAAATGACAATGCTATGGGCTGCATGCTGGGGGCAAAAAGATAATAGAGGCCAAGAATGAGCTATCTATTACCTTAGCAAAAGATTTAGCATTAGTGAACACAAGTACACTCTGATCGAGAAGACTTGTTGTGCTTTAGCATGGGCTTCTATGAGGTTACAACATTACCTCCATGGTCACACAACCCATCTCATATCCCGCGTGGATCCTCACAAGTATGTGTTCAGTAAACCCATACTGAATTGTCGATTGTCCAGATAGCAGTTGATACTACAGCAATTTGACATCGTCTACATGACACAAAAGTCTGTCAAAGGTCAATGAATTGCGGATCAACTGGCCTTCGCACCTGCAGGGGATTACAAACCCTTACAAATGTACTTTCCCGATGAAGGGGTAATGACAGTTCAATTACAACATCAGTACGATACATGCCATGAGTGGAAAATGTATTTTGATGGAGCTATTAATTCAGAAGGGTCCGGAGCTGGAGCAGTCCTAATATCCAGTACGGGGGAGCAGTATCCCGTCGCCGTCAAATTACAGTTTATCAGCACCAACAACACAACTAAGTATGAATATTGTATCATGGGGCTAAAACTTGCCCGTTCAATGGGCATCTGGCGGTTAACTTTCTTTGGGGATTCCGAATTGGTAGTAAAAGCAATCCATAAGAATCTATCAGACCAAAGAATTGCATTTGCTGCCTTACCATCGGAAAGTTTTACTGATGGCTTTGGAGTTCGAGGAAATCTCCTTTCTACACATTTCTCATAATAGGAATGATTTTGCAGACGCATTAGCAACGTTGGCCTCCTTGGTTTACATACCTAACAAGGAAAACATGCCAAACATCACGTTTGCTATGCAAAAAGCCCCAATCTATGGGAATTACATTGGAGAAGTATCGGATGAGCTACCTCCCATCCATAACCCTTGGTATCAACACATCATGAAGAATCTGCGAGATGGATCTACACCCGCTGAGGCGAGCCTAACTGAGAAAAGGCGGATTCATCGACTTGCTATGAAATTCTACCTGAGCAGAGATGCACTCTATAAAAGAAATGCAGGATTAGGTCTACTCTTATGTCTAAACAAAGACCAAGCTCAGAGACTCGTGGATGAGATCCATGGTGGAGTATGTGGCCCTCACATGAGCGGACCCCTACTTGTCAAGAAGATCCTTAGAATGGGGCATTATTAGCTTACACTCAAAGCTTAACTGTGATGATCACGTCAAGAGGTGCTATCAATGCTAGATTTATGGGAATGCTATCCACGCCCCTCTAAGGGAACTCCACAATATGAGTTCTCTATGGCCCATCTCAATGTGGGGAATGGACGTAATCGGGCTCATTGAGCCCAAAGCCAGTAATGGACATCGATTCATATTCATTATGATCAACTACTTCACCAAATGGGTAGAAGCAGCATCCTTCCCCAGGGTTACTAAAGAAGTTATCATTGCTTTCATCAGAAACAATGTCATCTATCGATATGGACAACCAGAGGTCCTTATGTCAGACAATGCTAAGAACCTCAACAACAAAATGATGGAGGATTTATGCAGAAAATTCCACATCAAACACCTCAACTCCGTCATCTACTGACCAAAGATGAATGGTGTTGTCAAACTGGCTAATAAAAACATCAAAGAGATCATGCAGAAAATGTCCGCCAACCACAAAGGATGGCCTGACCTCTTGCATCTGACTTTATTAGCCTACAGAACTTCCATGTGAACTTCCACTGGGGCAACCCCCTACTCATTAGTCTATGGGATGGAAGCAGTGCTCCCCATAGAAATGGAAATGGAATCCCTCAGAGTATTGATGGATGCTCAGTTGGATGAGGACTATGGGTACAAGACAGGTATCACCAATTGTCTCTGATAGACGAAAGGTGAACCGCGGCTATCTTCCATGGTCAGTTATTTCAACAAAGGATCGCAGGATCCTACAATAGAAAATTCCGACTACGAAAATTCAAATAACATGACTTGGTTTTGAAGAAGATCATTAACAACCAAGATCAATCTAAGGGAAAATTTGTTCCTAACTGGAAGGGCCCATTTGTTGTCAAGGAAGTATTGACAGGAGGTGCTCTCAGATTACAGGAAATGGATGGCGATGAATTTCCACAGCTTATCAACTCGGACACCGTGAAACGGTACTATGTCTAAAGTTACCATCAAACAAACATCCTGGTTTTGATCACCAAATCACCAGTCATTCCGGGTTTGAACCCTTTCACCCTTTTTACATGCTCTTCTGCCCCTCAGGGAAACATACACTTCAAGCCAGCAACCTGGTTTTACTTCATTCCAAACCTTCCATACAGTTTCGGTTATCCTGAAGACGGGATTGAACCTTTCACACCTGCAGTTTATCCTGAGAAGAGATTAAACTTTTCTACGCCTGTAGTTTGTCCTGAGGACGGGATCAAACTTTTTACACACTTGTAGTTTGTCCCCATTATAGGATCAAACTTTCTTCTCCCCGCAGTATAGCCTTCACATTGGATTTACACTTCTCTTCCCCTTCGATTCGTCTTGAGGGGCGAACTACACCGACCTGATCTCCCTGATACCCGGGAGTACGTAGGCAACCATATGCTATATGGCCCGGTCGCAATAAAAAAACAACAAAAACATTTCTACCATTTCTTCACAAAAACAACAAAAATACTTCTACACCCTTCTACCTTTCACATTCAGCTTTGAACCTCCTACACTAGGTTCGAACTACACAGACTTGATCTCCTCTTCAATAGGAGTATATAGGCAGCCATTTATGGTGCAATCTAACCCCTACCAGAACAAACATACTTGTCACAAGGTACTGGGATCAACCTTCAATTTGCCCCATTGCATCGATTTCAGATCAAAGGGATGGAATTACCCAACCTCTTCTCACAAATAGAAGATTCGGTGACCATCTAAGCTGTGATCGTGCCTCAAAGAGCAATGCCAATCCATAAGAGATGGAATTAACTAGGCTTCTTACAAATAGAAGTACTGGCGACCATCTTTGGTGCGGTCAATCTCAAAGAGGAAGAAACTACCCTCCTCTCCACTTTTCCATACAGATACCAGTCCCAAGACACCAAAGATGGTAGGAATTCACAGAAATCAACGATCCATTCTGAGAGACTTTGCGACGTCTCAATGTCCATCTATCAAGGATAAGTTTAGAATGCATCAAGATCACAAGGCCCTAGAGAAATAGGCAAACATCAAACAAGTATCAAGGTATAACTAAAAGGGAAGTGAATCAAAATATATTTCCATGCCATACATAATACTGTTTGATATATACATCTGTGTTGTACATGACAAAATGGTTAAGCTAGTATATGTAGGAAAATATAAAGCTATCTACAGATCTGTGTGTATGCGGGCTATCAGATCTAACATAGCATCCCTCTCTGAAGATGGAGGAAGCACTGCAAGCTCCTGCCAAGGGTATCTACATGAGCTAGCAGATCAGAGGATAACTACATGGTGGCATAATGCTCATCAATGTAAGCACTTATATCGGCCAGACTAAAAGTCATCTGGGATATAATGGAAGTGCTATCTACAATGGCCACATCCCAAGCAGATAAGGCGGCATCCCGCTCTCCAATCAATGCATCCCTGGCTGATCTAGCCACATCCCTCTCCAACAAAGCGGTGTCTCTATCATCAAGAGCTATCAACATCATGGCCCTAGCCTGATCTCTATCATAGGTCATCAGATGTAAGCTTTGCTCCAAATGCTGTGCCGAATACTGGGTAACAGTGGCACTCGGGGTGGGATAATCCATCACAAATGCTGGCAGCCCAGCAGTCAAATCATCGGTGGGAATAACAACCTCTTGTATAGGCTCCTCATCGTCAGAATCAGTCCCCTGCACTGTAGATACTACCGCAGCCGATGCAGTCTCTATCTCCATCCATGCGGAATACTCTGCCGAACAATCCGGATAACTGACAGAAAACTCAGCCAACTCTCGCTGATCCCAACAGGCATACAACCTGGATCTGTCCTCCGCTGACAAATGGTGTGACGCCAAGCGCTGGCTCACTGCCCCCTCATACAGATGGAAATCCTAAAACTGGTCAAACTGACACATAACGGCCAGTGGGTGGTAAGTGATCATGCCCCTCAATCCAGCCAGAGGGAGATAATCCATGCCCGGAGCATGAGTAATGAAGCTGTAGGGTGAGCTGAGTCCTGAACACGGTAATATATCAAATGGATCTCTAAGCCTTGCCAGGAAAGCGGACCAAGATGCAACATCTGTACACTCCGCAGGCTGGAAGGAATACGTCATGGCTATATCATGGGTGAAACAAAATCCATGATGTCTAAATGTGCCAATCTGTCTCAAGTGTGATATAAACCACATATACAACATGACCGAGCTACCTGTGAACACTCCTTCTAGATAAGTGCAGCAGTATATAGCGGACCTCAAGGTCTCTACAATGATCATCGGAATAATGGTATGACCCTCCCTGAGAGCTCTCACTGCTATGACGATGCCGATATATAGCTCATCCATGTACCGCGGTATGTAGACGTATGACAATACGCATAGAAGCAGTACATCTACTCTGGCTGAACGCCAATGATCCTCCAGTGTGGTGAAATCCCTGGAATGTCGTGCATAGCTGTCCTCAAAGCCAAACCTATCAAATAGGAAACGCTGGGATATAACATGGCCAGATGTAATCTCATCCTGCACCACTCTACGCCTCAATCCTGTGAGAGTCATGAATTGTCTACTCATGTCTCCCATCACCATATGCACGTAAGGTCTGTCCAAAGGCAGCATCGTCAATCGTGCATACTCTTCCAAAGTAGGAGTCAATTCACAGGTCCTAAATCAAAATTCATGTCTGTCCGGTAACCAGTGCTCTAGCATGCCCTCTACAAATCCTGTGGGAACCTGAAACATCAGCAAGGTCATAGTATGCTGAAGCAAATCATCTACGGTCACCATGTTTGATGGTGATATACTATCATACCATGATCGCATACTAGCTACCACGACAAATGGTGGGGTATGATCGATACGGCTAACTGTCGAAGAAGACATATGTGCAGGTCATGTCATAAGACCATCCAAGGGTTAATGTTGAGTATCTCTGGACATACATACATATGCATAACATAATAACATGCATGATACAATAGATGGCAATATGATATAGGGAATGGAAAATTGTACATACATTCTTAAGTATATCATCATCTAATACATCTCTTTACAGCTAAAATACAGGGAAATGGGGTGAAGCTACCCAACATACAACAGAGGCCTATCAAAAGATATAGTGAGAATGGGGCGAAGCTACCCAGATGCTAACAAAGGCCTATCAAAAGAGATAATGAGAAATACATCAGAAAAAGTTAATAGTATCGATGTCTACATCATCAATCATGTCCACCTGATGTAACTCCTCCTGAGTCACTGGATCTCTATCTACAGGGATGTCAGGCTGATACAAAGGAGGATCTGCGTCGGCAAAACCATATGGGTTACCCGAGGGACCAGCGCTAGAGCTGGAAGGATCAAAAGTATCTACCTCTGCAAGATCTCTGCCCAAATACCGAATGAAAAGATGTGACCGGTTGAGCTGCCGAGTCAGTCTGTCAATCTGTATCACATGAGTCTGATCTCTGACACAGGCTAGCCAATCCGTCATCATCACAGATCCTGGAACCATATCCCACATAAACTTTGTGGCGCGGGTCTGAGCTCTAATCGTACGAGGGATCCACCAATGCTGGAATATCTCCTGAGAATCGGGGCCCTCTGATAATGTAAAACCGTCAATCCCCATCAATGGGATGTCAATGACGGGTGACTGCAAAACAGGCCAATAACGCCTGGCAGGAGGCAAGATCGGCATACGGATCTCTCCTGTAGTGCTCCTAATAGCACGCTCTCCTAAATAGAGCTCCCATCCTCCATCTGTAAAGAGAGGAATCCTGCGGGTGAAAATGACGTACTCTACTTCAGTAGGGTACCCATCCTCAAAACCAACTCCCAAATGCTCTCCAGAGTAGGGAATCCATGTGATGGCATTGGCTATCAATAGCTCCAGCTGTAGGCGACAATGAGTGAAACCCTCAGCAACAGGGACCTCTGCCAGTATGGAATGATGCCATCTTTGTCCTCATGGATAGGTGTCTAAACCTAGCACGCTCATAGGACGTAAACAAGGAAGCCTCTTATAGGCCCAAAACTGACAACACAAAGGCAAACGTCTGCTGTCAATCAACACTCTTAACCTATACATGGGAAAAGATAAGAGAAACACTCACTAGCAGAAATGGGTAGAATCCTAACCACGCCTCGATCAAGCCCTGCGATCGCATACGCATTCCTCTGAGGAAGTAGGCAAAGGTGTAGGAATCCCAATCATACTCTCCTATACGGACCACGTGTCGAGTGGCGCTGATCAAAGCGAAGGACACCGTAGAGGAATTATCTGCTATGAAGCAGCTCCTAATGATCATCAGGAACAATCACTGAAGAATGTGATCCCTGAATCTCACATCATCGGGTATAGGCTAACTCAACAGCCAGCTCATAGCATCTATGCTCAAAGGACCTGTACGAACAGTCCTGCCCTTGAGCGCCTCCGCCGAAACTCCTAACAGGGATCTGACGGTAGTAGGGGTGATATCCATCGTACAAGGCACCGGCTCCCCTCCAAAACTCCATATCTATGATAAACCGCCAATCCATCGGTGTCATTATCACCTCGCAATCCAAAAAATGGAGTGACTGAGTCTAGTGAAACCACCGCTCAGATACTACCCTGAGGTAACCCCAGGGACAACGACGGGGAAGAATGGAGAAGAACCTCCCGAATCCCCAGTCATGAACGATCGCTCTATAGTCATCATGCAAGGCCTGATACATATAGTGGATGCTAAACCAATTCGTTCAAGGCTGTGCGAAGCCGGGAACCTACATCAAATGCATATCAACATCAAACTCCTTGACTCCTCATCAATAGGAAATAAGGAAGATTAAAGATCTAATTTCATACCTCGTTTACGTGTAGGTATACTGAAGGATGCCTACTCAAGTTACCCAGAAGATCTGAGTTCGTCACTTGAATACCTGGAAATTCCCTATGGGGAACACGTACAGCAGGAGTAGGAACCTCGATCGATGCATCCTCCTCCTCGTCCTTGACATTTGGCACCTCAACCTGAATAGGACGTATCACCGCCTCCGCTAAATGACAAGGCTGTCTCATAGAACGATGCTAAGGCTCTTCAAAAGCCCTCCTCCGTACACCAGAAGTGGTCCTGTGGGAACTACTCGGCTGATCTGGATCCATGATATCTGGACAGCAAGTCTCCAAATCACCTCAGAAAGGGTGTGATAATTTCTTACCTGGACTCTTTTCAAAATACATTCTATGATTACATGCATGCATGCATGCATTACTTTAACATACATCTACAGTAGAGTTAAAAATGCATGACTACCCAATATCTACATTTTGGGAAAAAAATTTCATAGCCCCTTTGTAAATGGGACTATCCACATGCACATAGGCATGACTAGGAGGCCATTTAGTAGCACACCTATACACAGTCATATACATCCTGTATGCATCAATAAATTGCACTAAAAAATTTGTAAGTGTAGTCTAATTACCAGAATTGTTTTGCTATTCTACCTTTACTCATTTGTCCTTATATAGGATAAGAAATGACAGTAAAAGGTGCCAATTTGACTGTTTCAAAAGTCAAATTTTTTCACATCATTATGTTCAGCATGGTTTAATACTAACATTTGCTATGTTGAATATTTTTTATCAAGTCATATCAGCATTCATATTCACTACTATGTGTCTAAATCCATTTCATGCGATAAGTCATTTTCCAACGGACAGAAATTGGAAAAAAATACATACATGTGTTACCAGGACAGTGAAGAACGCTTGTACGGTGATAGAATATGCAAAAAGTTGCCCGAACTCAGCAGATTTGAAGAAGAGCTCTCGGATTTCCTTCGTTGCGCAACTTGAAAATGACTTATGAAAGCAACCAGCCACCTATACATAGGCACGGCTGACCGCAGGCTAACCTGAGGCTCCTACAGGTAAACCTGCGGCCCCCCTACATGGGTCCCACACCTCCGGCTCGCTCCAGTTAGAGTTGCAAAGGAGGTCTTACAAGCTGAAAAGGCCAAATCAGGAATAAAAATGCTACGCGATTGAGCGGAATAGCCTGAAATCCTGGTTTCTTGTCGGTCAGAGTTAAACTCCCGTCGCCTCAACGGTATTCGCCTGAATGCAGGGTATACTATACCAATGATCTCAGCTTTCACAGATCATGCTAGACAATACCCCATAAATATTTGATGTCGTCAATGAGTGTCAGGCAACCCTGACGTATCCCCAGCGGGGGTTACAACGCAAAAACCACAAAATATCAAACCTCCCCGGTGAGGGTTACAACGCCAAAGTTATCAAGCATCTACATATCCTCGGCGGGGGTCACAACGCGCATC
Organism: Panax japonicus; assembly: GCA_020205505.1. Taxonomy (NCBI): domain Eukaryota; kingdom Viridiplantae; phylum Streptophyta; class Magnoliopsida; order Apiales; family Araliaceae; genus Panax; species Panax japonicus. Next base: position 64,861,604 of record CM035095.1, on the reverse strand, counting down.
TTTCAAACTTTTATGTATCCCCGGCGGGGGTCACAACGCAATATAACCATTGATACACACATCGATGAAGGTCAAACAGCCTTGACGTCATATCAACCGATGACAAGTAAACCCATCGGAGCAACCTTACCCAACGAGGGCTACGACACAATGCTACCATTGACACATACATCAATGAAGGTCAAGCAGCCTTGACAATACACCCAGCAGGGATCTATCCGGTGATATACATATGAACGAAGGTCAGGCAACCCTGGCAGCGACAACATTGTTGGCAGTAAATCCGACAGTATGAGGGAACATGTTATACACATCCTCAAACAGACAAAGCCTTATCCCCACAGATCTCTTCTGCACAAGAGGTAACTCTATGGAGTATAAGCCAGTGACTAGGATCCAAGCCTTTGGTGGTAGTCCCAACGTCAACATCCTTGGAAACTTGGATCGCATGTCCAAGTCATCACTGATTGTCATCCCAGTAGGATTACATGACAATCATGCATCATACATTTGCATCATGTTGCTACACATAGCATCATGTTTATCTTGATTGCATTTTAAGTGTCTAGGATTCTTTATCATATCCATGCCTTGTATTGCATGAATATGATAAAGAGGGGCATCTGTAGACACTCGAAATTTTCTGCACTCCTATTACTAACATTGCAGGAGGGTAGATTCGTCTTTTGGAGATAACCCTGAAAGACAGCTTACATCCATCCCGGATACCACCGGAAGTTCAGTTCTAACCCGGAACACAAACCGAGAACGTCATGTCAACCCGAAACACACACCGGGAATGTCATTTCTGATCTCAGAGATAACCCCGAGATACGCAGATTAAAAGACCGACAACAACATCGGAGAGGACAGTACTGTCTCGGCGATAACACCGCGACGTTCAGTTCCAGTCCTAGAGACAACACTGGGAGTAGCAACACCATCCTTGGTGATAGCCCCAAGGGATGTCATTGCAGTTCTGATGATAACCTCGGAAATGCTTGTGTCAAACATATGATGCGATCAGCTTCAATCCAGATGATAGTGAGGCATACAAACAAGCAGTCCAATCTCAGATGTAACCCTGAGCAATGTCTGTTTTCCGCTTAAACAGGCGATAACCCCGGTGAGGAGTCACAACGTCATCTTACCACGTCAACAAGATGATATTGCGGCATACCAACAAGTAGACCAATCTCAGCTGTAACCCTGAGAAACGTCTACTTTCAACTCAAGTTGGCGATAACCCCAGCGAGGAGTCAAACGTCATCTTGTTCCTTTGACAAATGGCACGTCGTCTCAACACTTCATACATACATACATCCAACAATGTCCCACAAGAACCGAGGAGTGACAATCCCGAGTGACTATTACGTGTGGCAGTACTTTGGATAGAATTTGAAGCTTGAATACCATGGGCATAGACCCCTCTTCCTGACTTCGTACAACCTCTAATCCATGTCATTGCGTAACTCTCAACACCAGCAGTCTGAAGAAGGTCAGATATACCTTGTTCGGATGCTCGAATTGAAGTTCTGCAAGTTCTAGCGGACATTATAGTGCATGAGTGCACGTACTATGAGACGATGGGACCCGAGAGGTTCGGATCCACCACGACCAGCCGCAGGTACAACTGCGACTACCGCAACAAGATCAAGAGCGAGACGGAGGACGAATTTGTCGACAACAGATTCACTTCTTTTCCTTAATCTTATTCTTATCTTTTAATGTGTATTCAAGTGTGCATTCTTATTTTAAATTCAATAAACTAATTCTTTGTTTGAGATTACAATGGATCTTATTATGTAGTTTATTTTAATATACTTCGTTATCAATTATTATGTTATATTGTGAGGATTTTCTATTATGATTTGGACATAATTGTTTAATTGATTGGCCATCAATTACCGTGATAATCTATATGAACTCGAGAGATGAAGTTTAGATTTAGATCTGATCATGATAGTATGTGTTTGTGATTTCTACATAGATAGAATTCATGATTCGTGTTTAGGATAGAGATATGCCTTTACACCATATGTAATCTTATAGAGAACTTGTGCTTTAAATCCTTTTTAATTGTAATTCACATAGAGATGTAGTGGATTAGTTAATTAGGGTGTCTTGCTTAATTTTATCATCTGTGGATTTAAGTGAGTATGAATATTATGTATCGAGAGGTGATTTTATCTGCTTTAGTGTTCTTGATTAACAATTCAGGATAGAGAATAATTGATGAGAAGTGTGTTAACTTAAATGAAGCAATAAGTGAAGTTGTGATCTTAAATCTCTATAATCTTGACAAAATTATTGGTGGACCCCACAACAGAATTATTGTCGAATTATAGAGATTTAAGATAACAACTTCACTTATTGCTTCATTTAAGTTAACACACTTCTCATCAATTATTCTCTATCCTGAATTGTTAATCAAGACCACTAAAGCAGATAAAACCACCTCTCGATGCATAATACCCATACTCACTTAAATCCACATATGATAGAATTAAGCATGACACCTTAATTAACTAATCAACTATATCTCTATATGAATTACATTTAAAAAGGAGTTAAAGCACAAGTTCTCTATAAGATTACATATGGCGTAAAGGCATATCTCTATCCTAAACACGAATCATGAATTCCATCTATGTAGAAATTATAAACACATGCTGTCATTATCAGATCTAAATCTGAACTTCATATATCGTGTTCATATAGATTATCAAGGTAATTGATGGTCAATCAATTAAACAATTAAGTCCAAATCACAATAGAACATAATAATTGATAGCGAAGCATATTAAAATAAACTATACAATAAGATCCATTGTAATCTCAAACAAAGAATTAGTTCATTGAATTAAAACTAAGAATCCACACTTGAATACACATTAAAATATAAGAATAAGATTAAGGAAAAGAAGTGAATCTGTTCTTGGCAAATTCTTCCTCCGTCTCGCTCTTGATCTTGATCTCCAATGGCTTCCAAGTGCTTCAATCTCCAAATCTCATAAAAACTAGTATTTTCTCCTATTCTACTCTACTCTAATCTCTAATAGAATCCTCTCTCCCTCTTCTAATCTATGTATTCTCTCCTCCTTTTATATTCCTTTTTATATGTCTTTAAGTCCTCTCGGAAGTCTTTGAGTCAATCGGATCGAACCAATCCTTCTTGGACTCAAATTCGGACAAATAACGACTTTTGTGCGCGTACCCCCGCCCCGGCGAGGGTTTATACACTAACTAGGCCCGTCCCAGTGGGCTAGGCTTTTGTTTTGCAGCTTGTACCCCCGCCCCGGCAGGGGTTTTGTGAAGAGAAAGCCCGCCCCGGTGGGGGTCCTTTTTCTGCTCTGATGTCCTTTGGGAAAATGGCCATAACTTCTTCATCTGAACTCCGATTTCAATGATTCAAGATGTTCCGGAAAGAGGAGACGTATATCTACAACTTTCTTTCGTTAAGTGTTTAGAAATAAGGAATGGAGCAATGTTGAAATTGGCTCTGAAGTGGCTACTATGTAAATGGTCACCCAAAACAGTGAAGTTTAACGTTCGTTGGTACAAAGGTCATAACTCATGCATCCGAACTCCAATTAGAATGATTCAAGATGTTCCGGAAAGATAAGAAGAAGCTCTAAAATATAATCCAAGTTCCAAGCCAATAACATGAAAAAAATGTGAAAGCCCAAACGATGTTCGAATTGCTTTTCTTTTCGATTTCATACCAATTCTTTGCAATCACAGCTCCCAAGCATATAATCTACAAAAAAACGCAAAATGCATGAAAAGTAACTAAGAAATATGAGATTAAGCAGCTAATTCAAGTAACAGATACCAGATATGTAGGTATAAAATCTATTTATCAGATACATACTTGTGATTCAATAAGCTTATCTGAGCAACTTGTGCCAACAAAAGATAAGTAAGAAACTCGTATTAAGGGCATACGAGAAGGTGTATGGGGATTCTTCTGGTGGCATCACTGTTTAGTGTTGGTTACTGCTAGTTAGACCTAACAAAAAATAGGTTTGGGTTGGTTTTGGGTTACATAAAATAGTTTTGGGTTGATTTTGGAACTAAAACCATATTACCTATATTTAATATGTGTTATGTGGTTTAGACTTAAATAGTTATGAGTCGAATCCAAGTCGACCTATTTTTTAAATTATAGTTTCACTAAAATCTTATTTTATGTTATACTAAAAAGTCATATTTTAATTTTTAAGACTTAAGTTTGAAACTAAAAATTATAATTGATGTGATTAATTTGAGTATTAAAAACATTAATTTTGTGATTACATGCACTTTCAAAAAAAATTGACATTAATAATTATTATGTTAATTAAAATTAATGAAAATATTGAGAATTTTATTACAATAATCATTAAATTTTTTTTTTTGTGTATATGTAATCAGTAAATATTTTTTTTGGGGGGTGTGGGGATGGGAGTTTATACATAATCAATAAATAGTTTTTTTTGGGGGGGGAGTGGGAGTGGGGGCATGGGGAGGCGGGGACGATGTTTATACATAATAAATAAATATTATTTTTTGGTGGGGGTGAGGGCTGGGGGGCGGGATGGAGGGGGGTGCGCAGGGTGAGGCTGTATACATAATCAATAAATATTATTTTTTGGGGGGGTGAAAGGTGAGGGGTGCGGGGTGGGCGGTGCGGGTGGGGGGTGAGGGGTGAGTGGTGAGTGGTGGGGGTGGGGTGGGGGTGGGGGTGGGGTGGGGGTAAGGGTGAGGGAAATTAAATTAAATTATATAATATAATATAAAACAATTTACGGAGAGAAAGAGGAAAATAAATTTAATTATATAATATAATTGTATAATTTAAATGAGTTATTTTAATTAATTAAGGGAGGAGATATTAATTATTTAAATTAGTAGTTCGTTACACTAAAAGTGTTAACTTTATTATGGATTAATTCCATAATTAGTGAAATGGTTATTATACATAATTACAAATGTATAAATTACAAAAGTATGTAATATGTATATAATGTAATATGTATAATGTATATGTGTTAATAAGAATGTAGTATAAGAATGCATACATGTTGATGCATTAACTTTACAAAGTGCAAAAAATTATTATAGATAAATATGCGTCAAAACTAATTAAACTAGATCCAACCCATATTTATAATAATAATATGGAACCAATTCAATAGATCAAGTGATTTTGGTTAACTATATGGTTTACAACTTAAATTGTCAGGTCTACTCCTAGTGCTGCTACTATGGTGTAAAAGCACATTTCATCCTTGACTTAGGCTAATATGGTAATATACCAATCTATTTTCCTATTCAATATTATCTAGGCTCACCGATCTGCAATTTAGAAAGTAGATAGATTGGTCAGACAAAAACATTTCTTTTTGAGGCCCTTAGAGGTCACATTATGAGAGTTCTTTTTCATTTCATTTCCTATTGCAGAAGAACTTAAGTCTTTCTCTTTGTACTTCTGCCATAATACCTAATGCTAACCTCCTTTCTTTTCTTTTCTTACTTCTTTTTTATTATATGTATACATTTATATATTTTGTATCTTTAAGTGTCAATATAAATATAAATCCCAAGTAAAATGATCAAATATGTGTATGTGTACGATGATGGGAGGGAGGGAGGGAGGGAGGGAGGGAGGGAGGAGAATCATTTTAGTGTGGATCAAAAACTCCACTAGCCAACAATGTTTTATAGAGTTGATTTTTACAAAATAAACTGAAGGCATATGCAAAAGCAGTTTACAGAAATTTACCTTATAAAGTGGATCACCAATAACTTCATATCGCATTTGAGACCCGATAACGATTGGAATGTGTGTATTGGCATGAAAACCAGATAAATCATCAGCCTACAGGTAATGAAAAATTATAACAAGTGAGTAATAAAAACAATTGGGATGATCAGGCTTACAAAACAACAGCATCAGCAAAAGCAATACTAACAAGTAACAGATAAACATAAGTAACAATCTGAATAACTATACGGGTATGCACAAGTTAGAATCTGAATAACCTTGTAATTTCAACAGAAATGTTCAATCGGAATTTAATATTAAGAGATTTATTTAAATTGAATGAATGGCCAAGACTTTTTTTTTTTGATAGGTATGTTCGGTGGGGGATTAGAACCGGAGACCCTGACATATGGATGTGGTATTCTTTCCCATCGATTACTTATACCAAAAACTTAGAACAGTAATGGAGAATTTTCCAGTTAATAATAAAAGCATACTCAAAAGACTACAATTTGTGTATAATATATTTCCTTATTAGAATAGTATAGCAACCTTGAAATCAAAATCTGTTTCCAGTCTCAGACTATTTCTTAATCTGTTCCTGTTCAAGTAGTAAAGGAGACACAATTATCAAGTGTATGACAATTGACCATTGAATCGCAGTTTTTCCATCTCTCTTTAGTTGTGTTTCTCTCCCCTCTCTTGCTTCTTCTTCTTTTCTTCCCTACCCATCTCGGACTCTATCTTTCTCATTCTACTCCTGTGTTCTTTCAGAAGTTTATGCTAAATATAGTAAATGTTGGAGTGTGATTATTTGGGTTTATTCAAGGTGTAACCCAATTTATTTAATGGGCTAGATTTGTTGTTGACCCATAATATATATTTATTTTGACATTGAGAGAGTCCTTATTTGGTGGGATAAAGAGGTTTAATTAGGACTCTTACTCCTAATTGGATTCAGCAGTTATAAGGTGATTCTACAAAGACTTCTACTCCTAAATGATTCAGGTGGATATGACATCTATAAATACAACAATAAGGAGGAAGAAATGGGGGACAAGGACACAAGAGATACAATACAAATACACAACTTGTACTCTCCATATTATCAACTTGTACTCCCAATATTATTATACTGGATTACTCTCTCTCCGTGGTTTTTTTCCAATTAGGTTTTCACGTAAATCTTGTGTTCACACTTTATATCTCTTTATTTATGTTTATGTGAATGTATTTCATGAGTTTAATTTCACAACAAAATAATCAACCGTTAGCGCGATTTTGACCTGCTGTTTTGGTGATTTCTTCAGCCGTACAAAATTTGGCGTTAACATTGGCGCCGTCTGTGGGAAAGCAAAATTATATTCGAAAAATCACCAAACTTAATTTGTTAGCATGGGAAGAAATATTCACAACTCGTCTCAATTTAAAGACGAGTCATCAGAATAAAAGTGGCAACCGACAGCTATACATGTTGCACGGTTTCAAATCTTCAAGTTAGCTGGGATTAAAAACGGCGCAAGTGTGATTCGGCGGCGGACCAAGCAGCAATAGCACCAAACGTCCTTCGAGAAGACTTTTGATCTCCGGAAAGGATGAATATTCTACAGATAAAAATTCCGAGGATAAAAATCCCGAGGATAAAAATTCTGAGGATAAAAATTTCGAGAATAAAAATCCCGAAGATATAAATCCCGAGGAAATAAATCCCGTGGATAAAAATCCGGAGGATAAAAATCCCGAGGATAAAAATCCCGATGATAAAAATCCCGATGATATAAATCCCGATGATATAAACCCCGAGGATAAAAACCCCGAGGATAAAAATCCAGAGGATAAAAATCTCGAGGATAAAAATCCCGATGATAAAAATTCTGATGATATAAATCCCGAGGATATAAATTCCGAGGATAAAAATCCCGATGATAAAAATCCGAGGATAGAAATTCTGAGGATAAAAATTCAACGGAGACTTTTTGAATACTCTATTATTTATTAAACTTGTAAATAAGAGATTGGAGCCAATGTTAGAGTGTGATTATTTGGGTCTAGTCAAGGTGTAACCCAATTTATTTAATGGGCAAGATTTGGTGTTGACCCATAATATATATTTATTTTGACATTGAAAGAGTCTTTATTTGGTGGGATAAGGAGGTTTAATTAGGACTCCTACTCCTAATTGGATTCAGCAGTTATAAGGTGATTCTACAAATGACTCATACTCCTAATTGATTCAGGTGGATATGACATTTATAAATACAACAATAAAAAGGAGGAGATGGGGGACAAGGACACAAGAGATACAACACAAATACACAACTTGTACTCTCCATATTATCAACTTGTACTCCCAATATTATTATAGTGAATTACTCTCTCTCTCCGTCGTTTTTTTCCAATTGGGTTTCCACGTAAATTTCGTGTTCACACTTTATATCTCTTTATTTATGTTTATGTGAATGTATTTCATGAGTTTAATTTCACAACAAAAAAATCAACCGTTAGTGCAATTTTGACCTGCTATTTTGGTGATTTCGTCAAGCGTATAAAATTTGACGTTAACAGTAAACATTTCAAGATCTTTATGTTTCTCTTTTAAAATATTTGTAAGTTTTTGTAGTGTTATAAATGAATTAGAATCATATGTTGACGTATATAATAGGATGCTGCTTAGGATGATTCCGTTTTCATGTATCTTTGGGTTGTCCAAGCTTTTTATGTGTATTTTTCAATAGCCTATGCATAGTTTTTACTACCACTTTAACCTTTATTGCCTCTGTGCTCCGATAATAATAACCAAAGTCTACGGCTCATTTAGGTCTCTCTCCGCACACACACAATATATATAAACTAGCTGGGTCCCGTGCCTCCGGCACTGTATGGACAATATGATTTATCTCAAATTTTGAACGACCAAAATAATTTATTGAGTGAGCAGGAAATTTAAAGTCATTTGTATTTTATTAAATTATTATTAGATTATTAGATAGATAGATGTATTTTATTAGATAGATGTATGAACGGTGAGATTTATCTCAAACTTTGGACGGCCCATATGATTTATTGAGTGAGCGGGAAATTCAAAATCATTTGTATTTTATTAGATAAACTAGTAATTGCCCGTGCCTAAAGGCACGACGTAACGAAAAATTAGATTAAAATTCGAAAAATACTACATTACCTAAAGACTTTTTGCAACCTAAAATAACTTACAATCAGACAAAAAAATTATCATAATTCACCAAACCTCCACAATAATTAATTTTTCTTTAAAAATAGATATCCAAAAAAATCTAAACCTGTTTACAAAACTTAAAAATCATCAATAACAATTTTTATAATTCACCACACCACCATAATAACAATTATTATTATTACTACTACTATTATAATAATAATAATTATTATAATTATTGTTATTTGATTTGGGCGAGAATTTTTAGTGTGAGGTGAAATGTGAGCCTTTAAATTAAGTTGAAAGAATTGAGATGAAATCTGAACCGTTCTTGTGTTTTGTCAAATGAAAATTTTAAAATGGGTTCTGTTTTATTATATAGATATTATAATTATTTTTATAATAATAATAATAATAATAATAATAATTAGTACTATTATAATAATATTTATTATTATTATAACAATTATAATTATAATTAATATTAATATTATTATTATTAGTACTATTATTATTATTATTATTATTATTTATTTGTGTGTGTGAAGAAAAGAGGATAGAGAAAGATTTTGTGTATGAACATGAGAGAAAGTATGGTGTATGGGTGAATTTGATTAGGTCGGGAAGAAGAAATATGAGTTTTTAGATTAAGTTAGAATGAATCTGAACCGTCATTCTGCTTTGTCAAATGGATTCTGTTTTATTATATAGATTTATTATTATTAGTACTATTATAATAATTATTATTATAATTATAATTATAATTATTATTAATAATATTAATATTAATATTAATATTAGTATTAATAATATTAATATTAATATTATTATTATTATTATTACTACTACTACTACTACTACTATTATTATTAT